>JANEYF010002516.1:0-445000 GCA_029963845.1 Rhamnusium bicolor
AAAATGCAATAATATGCAGGGTGTTCCATTTAAAAATCGAAGAGATTCATGTCAATTCCGACGAAACCAGAGGTGAGAAATATCCCTTAAACATCATCAAAGGTGCCGCTTATTATGTATGTAGGATACCCGAAATTCAATCAATTATCTTCAAAAGTAACGGAGAAAAATGGGTGTACCATGATCCTGTTACACCGTTATATACAGGGTGGGGCAATAGTGCGGACCTCGATATATCGAGTTCTACGATAGCTAGAAATTTTTTTTAAAAAATTGCAAGTAAACTAGATAAAAAAAGTCTATAACTGGAAATTATTTTCGAACATATAGGGCGAGCCAAGAAATTACACAGGACCAAGTGCCTTTTTTGCAAATGGAATGCTGTCATATGTCGTTACATTTTTTGAAGCCTCTTTCTATGCTCTATTCTTTCCTATATTATTATCCTGGCTATCTCCCAACCACTTTGATGTAATGAATTTTTTTATTAAAAAAGTAATGCCATCTAAGATGGATATTAAAAAATCATCAGTCTCAATTATGGGTTTTAAGAAAAACTTATGTAGAATACCAGTTACGAGACATCTAATTAATGTTTTTGAATCCATTTTCACGACTTTCCTAAAATATGCACAGGGTGGAACAAAAATTAGTATTCAATTAAGAACATTTTAAATTGAATTTTCTCTAATTTTCGAAAATAGAACACCCTGTATATTTTCAACGATGCTGATGTAAAAATCAAAAACGAACATTTTTGTCAGTACTTCCCTATATTTAATTACAACCATTTCGTTTTATTATTAATAATTACAACATTCAAAAATAAACTTAAAAAAAGAGGTTTCTTCAAAAAAAATTATAATAAATGTTCTACATGTTTGCCATTTTGATTGACTTACATTCGCTTTGAAATGAGGTTCCCACTGTTCCTAAAACTGCTGGTGTGACAGATCTAAAGGCAGTTATTATTCTTTCCTTCATATTTGTACTGTTGTTGGTATGTCTCTATAAACAATTTTCTTCACGTACCCTAAAAAAAAATCAAGAAAGAAGCTGTATCGCGGGATTATATACATTACAGTGCAAAAAAACTTGATTTAACGGGTACGCCCATATAAAGAATGGAAAGTGGAAGAATGCAAAAAAAAATTGCAAATGGCAGAAGAATGCAAACCGTGGACACGTGTTTCAGACTAATTGGGCGTCCTCAGCACGGTGTAGCAAAATTAATGATGGACATAACTTAAAAGAAGACACAAAAGGAAAACCACTAACAGGAAGCCAGTCTCACCTTTAATGGCTTCTCTTGGATGGCTCTATATTCAGAAGAGCATCGACCAAGCATCGCACACGCGGGCAACTATAGCAACCTGCGTGGTATTTCCGACCCAAGGAGAATATATCAATACAGAGAAAGCTGTATCGCGGGATTATATACATTACAGTACAAAATAACTTGCTTTTAACAGGTACGCCTCCTAAAGAATGCAAGGTGGAGAATGCAAAAATTGCAAATAGCAGAAGAATGCAAACCGTGGACACGTGTCTGATTAATAGGTGCATATATATATATATATATATATATATATATATATATATATATATATATATATATATATATATATATATATATATATATATATATATATATATATATATATATATATATATATATGTATATATATAAATATATATACGTATATATATATATATTTGAAGAGTAGTCATGACCGACTAGTTAAAAAATAGAATTTTAAATAGTGGGGCTTAAAAAACAAAGGCCCACTATTACAGTATGCAGTTATGGGCCCTATCCTGAAAGAAACCGATGATTTGGCTTATCTTACTTTCGTACTTCGCCTTGTTGGTGGTGGTCAGGGCACTTTCCTATACAAAAATACAAACAGTTCGTTTAAGTAAACAAAATATTGAAAAAATTTATGAAAATTGATGAAAAGGGTTAAAGAGAAGGGCACAATTATTGTGAATTATGCAAGAAAAATTACGAAAAACCAGCTTAAGACGATTAAATTTTAATTTGAAAATGAAATTGTATTTAATTTCGCGATGGAGTTTGAAGTAGAAAAGTGTGTCTACGCTCCAAAGATTTGCTAATAGGACAAGACTGTGTTTAGGCGTGGAATGTATGTAGAAACTGCATCTGTCGTTAATGCGTCATTTGGTGCTAGTTTACGTCGAAGCCACAATAGGAAGTTTTCAAGGGAGTAATGTGGAGTATGTCCGTAGTCGTGATCGTCCTCGTAATACTTAAATTACTCCACGAAGCCTAACCCATATGCTTCGACAAGCGGCCAAAACTAAATACCTTATAATCACAGGACAACTCCTATTTCATCTTATGCCTAAAAACACCTCCCATCCTATCTGTCTTCTTACAAGGCATAGACCACGCTTTCCTGCTCCGACTCCATCGCGGACTTATATACAATATTCATTTTCAAATTAAATTTTAATCATGTAGCAGTTTTAGCAATTTTCTGCATATTCACAATATACCACCTTCTCTTTATTATTTTTCAATTTTCATGAATTTGTTCAATATTCTGTTACTAAAAGCACTGTTTGAAAATTTAAAACAATACTTGTATATGGGCGTTTCAATATAATGCTCTATCTCGTATACGCGGGAATGCATACAAGGCCCTCTCTCTCACTCATCAAAACCAATTTTATGGTATGGCACCCCCTTTCCACCACCCAACGGTATGGTCTTTTGCATATCGTCTTATTTTCGAGGGTACTCTTCAAATTTCAGCCTTGTCGGAATAAATAGAATTTCACCTCAAACGACAACCTTTGACCTGGTATGGCAGGTAATTTCCACCAAGCAAACGGTATGGCAATTTTTATTTCATTAATAGGATGGTAATTGCAAATTACAGCTTGTCGAAATGAATGAAATTTTGCATTTCTTCCTATTTTAAAACACACAAGGTGCTCACCCCACCGACGTCCTTTAGCCATAACGGCCATTCCTGCTTGAGGCGATCTAAACTAACATTTTTGCATATTTCCAGCCTTGTCGAAATTCATACGTTGTAATGAGGCCACTAGCTCTCAAACAAATATATGCCTTATAACGCCTGCCTGTACGAAACACCAAAAATGTTTTGTAAAATAATTGGTTTTCCATTTTTGATATATAATAATAATAATATAATAATAATAATAAAAGTTTTATGTATAATTAAAGTATAGATAAGATAAAAATAATAAAAGCTGTATAATATTTTTAAATACAAATAGAAATAAAAGTATAAAAACTAATATGTATAATGTAAGACACAATAGACTAGGGAATATGAAACCAACAATACACAAAAAAAAACAAGATAAAAAAAATAAGGGTCAGTATAATATTCCTTCCTCTTCAGTTGCAATCGACATAAAATGGCATATTCTAATTATTTTAAAGTATTTAATATTTTTTTTTCGTTTTGTACTGCTAGACATCTCTATATAAATCTAAGAATGAAATCCATTAAATTTTGACAATTTATTAATTTACAAGAAGTAAAACGTATTGGGTATGGCATGAAAATGTTCTAGTCATTTCATTTTCTGTTATCACCATATTTCTCATTCTCACAGGTATGTTTTCTGCATAAAAGTTTTAAATTCCACTTACAAAAGAGTATATATGGTTTTTCAAAAATATATTACTGTTGGGATTGGTATGACAGAATCAGAAATACAAAAAATGGCTTTTTACTTTGTAACGCAGAATTTAGTTAAATTCAGCATCAGTTAATATTGTATGGGAAAATTCATTAAAAATTCTTTACTGATTGATTTTTCCTTTTAGATTAGACATTTTAAAAGTAAATGCTGAGGAATATCTAAAGTCGTTTGTTAATGGAGAAGAATTATATAGCTGTCAAGATTGCAATAAAACATTTACCTCAAAACACTATTTCAAAAGCCATCTACTGACCCACAGTAGTGTTAAACCCTACAGCTGCAATGATTGTGGTAAAACTTTTAAAAGAAAACAGGAACTCATTAGTCACAACCGCGTCCATGAGCAAATCGAAAAATTTTCCAGTGTGAGGTGTTTGCAAAAAAATTTTAACAACGAAGTCGTCTCTGGTAATTCACCAAAAACATTTAAAACTCTTCACGGAATTCTGCAGCTACTGTCAAAGGGATTCTATTCCAAAACAACGTTAACGATTGCATGATAAGTCTAGACACAGGTTAATCTACATTTGTCTGTGACCTTTTGTGGCGACCATGCTACGATAAGACCAGCCTGGATAATCATAGATTGAAACATGAGGAAAGGGTACGGAACAATTAAAAATATTAAATGTGAGATTTGTGGAACCAAATTCATTCACAATAAATATCTCTTAGTGCATATGTATAAAATCCATGGAAGTGGTAACAGTTGTTTGCGACATATGTGGTAAAAGTTTGTATTCCAAAGTAAGCCTACAAGAACATTTAATAGCAGTCCACGAAGGTTTAAAACCCCATAAATGCGATATTTGTAATCAGAGCTTTGGAAATAGGACTACTTTAAGGCTTCATGCAAGGAGACACACCGGGGAAAGGCCCTACAAATGTTCTCATTGTGAAAGAGCCTTTACACAGAGTCATAGTTTAAAGATGCATTTAAGGTTACATACGGGTGAACGGCCCGAAATTTGTCATCTTTGTAATAACAGATTTGTCTCAAAGAGTATGTTACGGTCTCACCTGAAGATTAAACATGTATGATTCCTAGTAAAAAGTAAAATATTCAGAGGAGATAATCTATTAACATTTATTTCAAATTAAGTACTTTAAATTGGATTTTTTTAATTTGTGTAGTATAAAGAATAAGTGTAGCAGGAACACTTGGATTTCTATAAGTTATGTGAAATATTATGACTTCATTCTGTATTATATTCAATATCATCCAAAATGCATTTGCCACTATTAGTTAGGAGAAACTGTAAATGTTTATATTTTTACCACATATTAATAAAATATTTATTTTTAAATTACGTTTCCACTGTTTGCTCCTTGCTATATTTGGTTTATTGTCGATGATGTGTCGTTTAAACTCTCTTACAAGGGTTTTGAGTAAAATTCCTTTAGAAATATGTGAGAATATTACAAAATCTAAATCGATATTTCGAAATCATTATTTTCTTCTTTTTTTTTGGTTAATTTGGTCATTACGACTTTAATGGCAGCGACACATCACTCATTTATCGTTAATTCACTGTTACAATTTGACACTTTGAATACTAAAGGCCGGTGTTTCAATGCTTAGTAAACTAATAACGACAGACAGACAGACAAACAATCGATCAATCAAGCGAACAACAAATACATACAACAATAAATATACTAAAGGGCAGTCACACCCCAAGCATAACTAGAAGATAATTCTCAAAGAAACAACCGTAACAACACTGGTTCTGAATTGGGTTGGAATCTTTGATGTGAAGCTAACACTGACGTGATTTTCCACAAAACACCGCGCTGCCACGACGTGCTTTCTACCAACCAAGTTGGCATCATCTGGAGATGGTTAAAACTAACCTTATATTAACAATGTATTCTATTTATACCTAAACTAATGTTAAGGTTCGGTGAACCGTGACTGACTAACCAATAGAGAGAACTATTTGGGATTGGCTCTGTCACTATTCATACTATTTTTACACTTTGTAACTTCCAAGCTTTCAAATGCATCCAGCGTTTGTTCCATTACCTAATTAATCTTAAATTACTACTTATATTTAATAGTTGTTCTCAAACGCATGTTGAACAACACTAGACTTCTGTGTTCTACCTTATTTGAGATGAGCCATATGTCCCTTGAATTTAATTTTGCATTGATCGTCTAGTTTGTCCAACATACTTTTGATTACAGTTTTTACAGCCTATTTCGTAAATCCCCGACATTTCGTTTGTTTCGAAAAAAAATTACTTATTCGAATCAAACAACCTCACGCAAGATATAGTAAGAGAATATATTCAACTCACTAAACTTTACATGAAACAGAATAGCTTTCGGTTCAATGATAATTTCTTGAAACAGCATGAAGAGGCAGCAATGGGTAACTCTTTGTCGCCATTCATTGCTAATATCTTCATGAACAGAAGCATTAGAGTATTTCCTTAGGATTTGGTTTAGGTATGTGGATGATATTTTTGCAGTATTTGATACAAAAAGTCACTGATATTGACAGCTTTAATTGTAAGTCAAGCAGATGTTTCGCGTCAGTTAAGTTCATATATGATATTGAAAACTATGAACAACTACTAATAAATTAGAAAGAGCGAAAATAAGTTAGAATTTGACATATACGGAAAAGATACCAGTACTTATATTCCCCCTCTCACCATTGTGCTCAACACCAAATGGCGATTTTTAATTTTCTAGTTTATTGTATATTAAGCCCCCCCTTAGTAAGGAAGATTTGATATAGAAAGGGCATTGATTAATGATATAGATGTGATAGTTTGTAAGTTTAGTTAATAAAAAATTAGGACACAAATTTAAAGAGACAAGATTCCTCTACCTTTCAAAATGAATGAAAATCCGAAATTTGTATCTATTTCATAGATAGATAGATATTTTATTCACCATTATAATACAAAATATTGTACATTTGATAATTCGATTACAGAGCGCTGTTTGGAATTTAATAAGCATAGAAAAATACAAAATATTTAGTGTTACTACTACTAATACAGAAGTATTTTTTTAACATAATAATATATACATATATATATATATATTATATATATATATATATATATATATATATATATATATATATATATATATATATATATATATATATATATATATATTTATATATATATATATATATATATATATATATATATATATATATATATATATATATATATATATATATATATATATATTATATATATATATATATATATATATATATATATATATATATATATATATATATATATATATATATATATGTATATATATTCTTAAATTTAGATTCTTAGAGAAGAATATATTGAAAAAGGTATACATCCATACCGAAACATTTATACGGAAGAAAAATAATAATAAATGAATTCCATCACAATTTAAAAAAATTAATTATTAAAACAAGAACCATATTCCCAAGAAAAAACAACAAGAATATATATATATATATATATATATATATATATATATATATATATATATATATATATATATATATATATATATATATATATATATATATATATATATATATATATATATATATATATGTATATATATATATATATATATATATATATATATATATATGTATATATATATATATATATATATATATATATATATATATATATATATATATATATATATATATATATATATATATATATATATATGAATGAATGGATTATGGTAAGGATAATTTATTGTGGGATTGGTAACACCTTAATGACTGACTAAACGTCAACAGGTGGAAGTGTTATTATTAGCGAGAATCAAACAAATAATTAACTCGGGGATTTACCTTGATTATCAACAAAATTCATTGTTTTGAAAATCTCGATTGGCCAAAGTTGACACTTTTATTCATATTTTCTGCCATTTCATCGCTTTCACATATCCGTAAATTTTGTAACTTCCCTAAGTTATTAATTTTTCTGAATTTCGCGAATTTGTTCAGTGGAATTTTTATTAATGACAATTAACAGTAAATTACAAACAGTTACAATCAATTGCATTCTTTACTTCAACATTTGTTGATTATTCACTGCAATGTCCGATTTTTCCTAGCATTTTTGTAACCTGGTTATTTAACTGATTCAAATAATAAGAGTCGGTTCCGCATCAATCGAATAATTTTTTAAATTGTTTTGTAACTCAACTTTTCCATAAAAGGTCGATGAATGCCAGAAAATCTTTATTGTTGTTTGACTGCTTTTCGACGCCATGTTTTATTATTGGTTCTAAATAAAAAATTATTGACTTAAAAGTTTATATCACTTTATAGTAGATTCTCAAGGTATACGTAATTGTGTAGTCATCACTTGTAGGAAGTAGTAAAAATCGCGTTAAAGTCTCTTCGTTTATGGAAGTAACGATATTTTTACACATGGTGTCACTAGTAAGTTACACAACATTAAAGTTCCAGACAGTTTCCCGACAACATTACAGGAACTTTAAATAGAACACTTTCAGTTATCATTACTTTGAGGTGACTCTTTGGTATCGCTGATCAGTCGGCATTACTACCAATTTTCAATTTATAGTTGAAAATGCTTTAAAATAATGCAAAGTAGTATCCGCGACGTTGCACATACTGCAACAGTTATTTGAAGGTGTAATAACTATACAGTACCTAAATTCAGTATAATTTACGTAATTATTACCACAATGAAATATGGTGACATAGGCCCACCAGGGTCTAAAACGTATGCTAAAACACTTTTCACATAATTTCTTTTTTCATCCGTTGTCTCATCTTCTGTTATTCATATTTTATGATTTTGTAATATACTTTTAATTTTGTTTGTCATTAAGTTGTTCGTTCATACAGTTCAATTTGAGACTCGCTGTTTGTATTGTCGGTAAATCCCAGATATTATTTCCAAAATACTTCGAAGCCTTCTTTATTCAATACAGTTAGTGGAATATTGCAGCCGGGTGTCACGGTTTTATTTTATTTAATGGTTTTGCATATATTTTACAAACATTTTACAAGCAAAAAGGAACTTATGATTGAAGAACTGACAATTTAGACAACCCGATATACATACATATGTCAGCTGGTTGATGCCTTGACTAAGGTAATAATAATCTTTCACTATAAATAAATAACAGGTCGATAATAAAGGTTTAATAGAGTTTATTGCCTACCATTGTTAACAATTCTAGATGATTTATTTTTGGTAATTTCATATTAGGTAACACCTCGTTTTCATGCATACCTGAAATCATAAAATGTATAATTAGATCAATAAATAATTATTAATAGTTACTATCGCTAGTAATGTTATCTATTTTGTTTAATCCGAAAAGTCTTCCAAAGCTCCACCTGTAATGAAAATTATTTTTATTATTAATTAATTAGTTAAGAGAAAAACAATAATATCATTTTATTAACATTTTCTGTATTTAAAAGGTATTAATATATTCAGGGTAGGTTTATAATGAAGTATTTAAATATAGCACCTACCTTACGTATTTCATTGCAAAGTCCTTTATGATAATGAAAATCGGCAAAATATTGTGTCATAGTTAGAGCTGTCCGAGGTCACCTGGCCGACAGAGCCGTCATATGACTCATATGTTTACATCATATCATAATACTTGAATAAGTACAGTAAATGGAAATAAATTTTAACAATAATGTTACATTTTATAAAAATTTGTATAAAACTCACCCTTTTAAGCAGATTTATGAAGTAGTTTGGTTGTCGTCATCACAAAGTGGGGGAAGATCTATAGTATAATAGCATCAGGTATGTTTCTACAGCTGTCTCCGTCAGCGATGTTCGCTTTGGTGAAAAAATATGTTTGTATTTTGAAAATGACCGTTCGACATCTACGGATGTAATACAGGCATAAGTAAAACAATCTGTGAACTCACTTAACGAAGTTGTAGATGCACCATCACAAATTTGTCTTAATTTGCTAAAATCGGGATCTTTCTGTAATACACTCTCGAATTTTTCACTAACGCGATTATTTTTTGCGTCATTTATAGCCTGTAGCTGTGTATTTACGTCGTCCACTATTTGCAGCGATTCCACTAACGACAACGAACTATTTTGCAATTTTTCTATTGCGTCGTGTAGTCCTCTATAATTGTTATTAATAGTTTTTAAATCTGTTTTAAGGGAAACGTCTTGAAAGCTTGTCTGGTTTTCCCTAATAGCTGCAGCCTCGTTAGGGTTGAACTGTAGTATCACAGCTTTTATTTATAATAATAATAATAATAATATTTTATTTCACCATGTTTGATACAATTAATGTACATATGGTAAGTCAGATAAAAAATACATCACAGTTTAACACTGTACAAATAAAATATAACAGTTTAAAATTGTATAAATAAAATATAACATCCATAAAACACATTTTACAACTTATACCAAATTTTATCACAGTTTATCATGGTTCAATGCCTACACCTGTGTGGTCACAAATTCATCAATGGTATAGTATGCATTCTGAAGAAGCAATTTTTTTACATTGGTTTTATACTTTGTCAGATTGCAGGTTTTGATGTCTTCTGGCAGACTATTATATAATGTAATGGTATTATATTGCAGTGATTCTTTATATTTTGCTGTTTTATGCTGTGGGATCGATAGCAGGCTTCCATATCTTGTATTATAATTATGATTTCTATCGAGAGTTTCAAATGTTTGCAAGTTAGTTTTCGCATATATTAAACATTTATATATGTAAATACAAGGTGCTGTTAGAATTCTCTTTGCAATGAAAGTATTCCTACAACTTTCTCTATAATTTAGGTTAAAAAGTAACCTAATAAGCCTTTTTTGCAATATAAATACTCTATGCAATTGACTAGATTTTCCCCAAATACAAATATTAAAAGACAGGTGGGAGTATGCCAGTGCATAGTAGACATCGACGAGTCCTGCCTCGTCCAAGATATCTTTCAATTGCAGTATTGCGAAGTAGGACTTGTTTAGTTTGCTGCATACCTGATTTCCGTGTGGTTCCCAGGATAATGTATCATCTATATATGTACCCAAGAATTTTGTTGAGGTGCTTAATTTTATGTTATTTAATAATATGGACTTCCTCTGCTTAAAATTTATAAAAACGGTTTTTTTTTCATTTAATATTAGTTTATTTCTGCTGCACCAATTATTCATGTCATCGATAATATTTGCGACAAATGTATAAGTCACTGCGATTTGAGGCAGATATAGTGACTGTAGTATCATCAGCATACATAATTGTTAAGCCTTTCTTTATGTGGCAGGGAAGGTCATTTATATATATAGAAAACAACAACGGCCCCAGAATGGACCCTGTGGAACACCCAAGATGGTATCATGTGTATCAGACTCAGCGTCATTGCATTTAACTATAAATTTTCTGTTGTTCATATAAGAAATTAACCAGTTTAAAATATTACCTCTTATTCCAATACTATCTAACTTATCAAAAAGTATATCTTTATTTACGGAGTCGAAAGCTTTAGAGAGGTCAAATAAAATTGAGACAACATGGTTACCACGATCCATCTCGTAGCATATAAAATTAAATAAACTAGCAGATGCAGTTTCTACGGATCTGCCTGGTCTAAATCCATGTTTATGTTCGCTTAAGATTCGTTTACTTTCTAAGTAAGCCATAATCCTATTAGACATAATTTTTTCAAGAAGTTTAGACAGTACACACACTAGCGTTATTTGCCGGTAATTTTCTATATCTTCTACGTTTCCGTGTTTAAAAATAGGAATTACAGATGAAATTTTAAGTTCATCTGGAAAATAACCTTCTATTACTGAGAGATTAATAAGATATAATAGTTGGTCTATAATACTTAAAGAGATGCTTTTTAGTACAGATACTGTTATTCCATCGAGCCCAGCTGATTTCTTATTTTTTAATTCAGTTATTACATTAGTCAGTTCAGATTTTGTCACATCATAAAAGTACATCGAATCCTTGTTATATAAAGATATTGTGTGTGGTAATGATAAGTTATATCCAAAAGTTTTATGTATTGCCTGGGAGGCTACTGTAGAGAAGTATGAAGCAAACTGATTAGTTATTGAACTGTTATCTGTTATGGTGTCATTTCCAATTTTTAGTATAATAGGGTTTTTCAGTTTTTCTGTTCTCCCAATAGTATAGTTAACAATTTTCCAAGTTTCTTTAGATTTGTTTTCTGAATTATTAATTTTATCCATATAAAAACACTGTTTCTTTTTTTAATATTTTTCTTGTGTTCTCTTTTAACTTGTTTATAATACAATAGGTCATCTGAGCCGCTATTATTTTTCAATTCATTAAACATACCTCTTAGACGCTGCCCTTCGAGTCTTAAATCATTTGTTATCCATTGTTTATTTTTATTCAAAGAATTACTTTTAATTTTAATATATTTTAATGGACATGCCACATTTAGGCACCAAATTACATCATTTATGAACAAGTTAAAAGCATTTTTGATATTAGTGTTATAAACATACTCCCAGTTTACGTTCATTAGTCGCCGGTTTAATTCGCGTAGATTATCTGCTCCTATAGTTCTTTTTAGGCCATATCGAATTAGATTTTTGGTATCATGATTATTACAGCTAACATTAAATGAAAATATATGGGCTAAGTGATCGGCTAACAAAGGGTCATATAGTTCAACCTCATAATCATGAGAAGGTATATTTGTGACGATATAATCTATTGCAGAAGAACTTATATGCCCGTTTAAGTTTTTAAATATACGAGTAGGCTCCTTTGTTGTGATGTTTAATTCGTATGATTCAAGTATGTCACATAGGATTTTTGTGTTTTGAGATTTGTCTAAAAGATTAATATTTAGGTCACCACAAAGTACAAGAAAATTATATTTTTTTAGTTGCATAGTCTAATGCAGCTGTTAACTTAGTAAAGAAAGTATTACAATCTCCATTAGGAGGTCTATAGACACAACACACTGCAACTGTAACATTATTATCACTATGATATGAAAGACCACACATTTCAATGTGACATTCCACTGAAAAATTATTAAAGATAGCTACTTTGCAAAAATTTAAATTAGCTCTCGTGTAGATTACAGATCCCCCGTGTATATAATTACTACGAGCATAATGTGCAGCAAGTTTAAAGCTCGGTATATTAATGTGATTAATATTTTTATTTAAAAGCCAATGTTCAGATATGCATAAAATATCTACATTTTTGTCATTAATGAAGATTTCAACTTCATTTAATTTATTAGCTAAACTTTGAATATTTACATGAGCAATATTTACTAAATCAGACTTCACGTTAAGTTTATTTGCGACAACCTGGGATATAAAAAATTGTTAGTACCTTCATCCGTTTCACTGTTGTTTGAGTTCATATCTGATGTGGCGTAATCAGAAATAACCTCGGCGATTTCTTCTGAAATAGACTTGGCGCCACAATCTCAATATATTTCTTGTGACAAATCTTCATCATCAGTAATGGTAATTACTTGATTGGTGTGCACTGAGTAGTCCATACTATTTAAATTAACAAACACTAAATTTTTGGACACATTTTTTGTTTTAACAATTTTAACAATTTTGTTACTTAGCTCACTTTTAGTTAGGCACTTTTTATAACTTCTATTTACATCTAAAACATTGATTTTACCGGGCACATAATTATCTAGTTTTGTAATGAAGTCTTTTAATTTTTCATTGAATTTAAATATAAACTTATTTGTATTATAATTCCCTCTGTACGGCACTGTAGCAACTGATATATTTAAGTTAGCTCGTCTTTTCAATTTATTACAAATATCCTTAAATAGTGGATATCTATTATGTCTGTCAAAATTATTTGTCCCTGCTATAATGATAACATGATCTTGTGACTCGTATGAGGAAGTTAATGTTTCCAGATCAGCAATGACTTGTTGGAAATTAGCACCAGGTTTAATTACAGTTTCCACTTGGAAATGTTCAAAATCACTCCTATTTATTAATATTTTTTTAATATTACGTCCAAATTGGTCACTAAGAATTAACAGTCGTTGTTTAGTTACAGTTTCATTCAAGTTCCTCTTAACTCCTCCTGCATATGTGCCTGAATTCATGATAGTCGATGCATTTCTATTCTCATAATTACTATTTGATTTGGGTAGGTTTTTCTCCTGTACGACAGCCGCCCTCATATCTGGATCAGTAAAAGTCGATGCGTTTTTACTATATTTACTAGTTTGTGTATACACAGTTTTTGTGATTTTATTTATTGATAGCTCTCTGGTTTTTTGTAATTCAGATAGCTGTTGCTTTAATTCACTAATAATTTTTTCTAGTTTACTGATGACCTCATTCATTTCCTCTTCTCTTTCTAGTGCCTCTTTTACAAATATCATATTTTCAGATTTTAACTTCCTAATGTAATTTTCTTTTATTTCTCCATCATTGGAAAGTTCACATATAGTTTTTTCCAATACGTCAGTTATGTCTTCCCTCTCTTTTTCTTGTTCACAACATATAATTTTATATTGTCCAACATGTCGAATCTGAGATTTAAATTTTGGGATACAACACTTATGAAACACCGCATAACAGTTTATACATACATAGTGGGTAAATACTTTTGTTTTGCAGCACTTATAATACGAGCTCTGCATGTTAACATGTACACTCGGCGACATTTGTTGAAAATATTCAGCATAATAAAAAGCCGCTTTCAACCACGTTCTCCAACGTGTAAGAATCGGCTCTGGTGGTTCAGGGATACCAGGACACTGTCTGTGAAATGCTCGAAGCTGTTTAGGAGATTTGAGAAAAACTTTTTTTGTATTTGCTATTAATAATTAAGAGTCTACCTCTGGAAAACATTTTCGAATCGTTTCTGCCACAAGATGTAACTCATGCACTTTACACGTAACATGTAAAAACCTACAATTGTCTCTTTGAAAAGAACGGCCTACCATGCGCATTGTCGCAGCACCATCAGTCACAAACATCAATACTTGACTTGTTGAAAGGTCAAATTTTTCGAATGTCTCCAACACCCCGTAATTATTTCGCCAGTACACGCAGTTAGTCTTTTACTAGCTAGTAAAAGTGGAAATGTTAGTTTAAGAGGGCCCAGTACACGTACTATAATATTTAAAATAGAATTTTTTTTACAATCTGTCGTCTCGTCAATACATAACCAGAGCCGTGTATTTTTTAATCCACATTTAATCCTATTTACAATGTCTTCACGAACAGCTGGAATATATCTACGTAACGATGTACGACTTGGTAAGTTCACCTGGGGATTGTATTTATTCCAAAACTCCCGAAATGGTTGTTTATCCAGTATGTGTAGCGGAATATTACAGGCTATTAACATTAACAATAAATCAAACATAAACTGAGCTGCCAAAGGCATGCCATTTTTTTTATTTTGATGTTGCACGGTGTTGATATGACGACGACAATCTGTTTTGTGCCAGCACATTAAGTCTTGATTACAAACTTTACAAATTATTTTACATCCGTCATAGAATAAATCCGGAAATTCACCGATAAATTTATTCACTGTGTCCGCGTACGGTCGTTTTTTACCCTTTGGCGCGTTTGACATTATGTATAATTTATAGGTACAACCTCACGCATTAACCTTTCAAATAAGCGTAAATCACTTCTAAATCGGCACGTGTGACGCCATCGCAAGACCGTGGCTGTACTCCAGCCACCTCGGACAGCTCTAGTCATAGTTGTTTACCTTATTTAGCGGTTCATTGTCATTTTAGTAAGTAATACGGTAGTTTTAATGAATTAGAATGTGGGAGCCAAATTAATTGAGACATAGGCTCGCGCATTAATTTGACTTAATTATTATTCTTCTAAAAAATCATATCTCGTCCATTGAATAAGTTAGATAATTGCAACAAATTGCTCCAAACACACAATTTACGTCTCTACATTCTCTGATTAGTATTATTATTAATTTTTTTAGTTTTAATATTTATTTGCCCAATCCCCTCCTAAGTGTGAGCCTATTCTCATTCTTATTATATTTCGTTGAATATTGTAGTGGTCTCTTTTTTTTTTGATCCTGAAATATCTTGACTGACTTTTTCTTGTGGTGTTAAACGAGAGTGGTCGCCATTTTCTGGGTAACTGGAAATCTGATTTTGTAAATCATCCTCCGGAGATATATCCATTTTACTGCTAGATTTTCATAGTTTTGTTTCAAGTTTTTGCCTTTTTTAGAGGGATTTAGCACGTCTACTATCTTCACCACGTGAGTAGGTTTTTTTATTCCAAAGTATATTCTCACAATTTATCTCAATTTGTTTTAGTGTGCAGATTATTTTGTGTAATTAGTTAATGATTGATTATTATTGTGGAAAATTGTAACTACCCTCAAGAGAGATAATTATAAATAAAGAAAAATGTATAGTTCTCCATTTACTTGGTCCTTTTTTTATGAACATTTTAGGGTGCAAGTACCAGGTCGAATTTCCAATAGCAGGTTAGATTTAAATATCAGGAACAGAATGAATTTATATCCCAGTACCAGGTCGAATTTAAATCAAAGTAGCACGCTGAATTCAAAGTGCTTTACCGGATTGAGTTTTTAAGTACCAGTCCAAATATCAGATTAAAATCAAACGCAAGTACTAGATTAAATGCAACTTCGGCTACCAGGTCAGTCAAATTATTTCCAAATAATTGTGTTTCCAAAGGATATCCACCTCAAAGTGTAATTTTATTTCTGTTCATACTTCTTTTTTTTTATGAAAGTTATTGACATAGTGCCAATTTAAAATAATATCTTAAAAGGTATAATATGATTATCTAGTGTAATAATAGCCGTCATAAGTTTTTTGGTATTTTATAAAAGAAAAAAGACTAAGTATTTCCCTTTTTTTTATTATAAATTGTTCACTTAGCAAATTTATAAAATTTTACCTGTGAAATACATTTATATGAACGAGGATAGAGCTATATACTAGGGGAAATTATTTGAATTAGTCTTAAATGGTTCTTTTGCAATTTTCTTTTAATATGTATATTTTTCTATACATTTTTTTTGCGTTTTGAGATAATTGCATTCTTAAATTTACTACACTGGTTCTGCTGGTAGCTGGCACTGAATAGTATTTTCGTTTAATAAGTTTGCAGGTCTCTCATTACTCATTAATGTAACCGTATTTGAATGGTTAGGAAATAATTTATTTATTTAATTATTTCTGTTAACAAGAAGAAAACTAATTTTCTTGTGTTAATGCCACACTGTTAAGAAGGACCCAGAGAGTTCTCTGCGCCTGAGATTGCGGTTGTAGGTGAGCATTTCTAAATGAAGTGTTCCATGCAAAAAGTTCCTTAATAAATTTTTAACATTTTATAGATATTGTAATTTAAGAGTTTACAGTCTATACTGAAACTAGATGAATGATTATAAAACAATTATTTCTTAATATTTCGATGTATGATCAGTTTTTGCAACGTAATTTTGACTGATAGTACGGCTACTAAGTACCCAGCAAATGGCGGCCTTGGTTAAAAAACCAACGAAAGTCACTTAAGGACTTTTTGCATGGAGCCCTTCAATTATTACGTATCATCATGCACATAATATGAAATTATTGCATTTGATACAAATAAAATTACCTTATATAAGAGCTAATTAATATAAGAGATGTTATTATGCACTAAGTGTATTAGACATGGTACATTTGGCATCGTATTGCGCGCAGTGTGCACTGTGGACCGCACGACAGCTAGATGGAAAAGAATTCTCGGGCCTTCTAAAGCTAACGGTGACCAGCGACGGGTTGTCTGCCTTTGCTTTACAATACGATGTAACTACTACATTAGTAAATACATTTGTTCAAAAGTTGAATTGAAACTTGTGTTTTAAAACGTATTTGATGACAATTTCTAAATATTTTTATGTCTATGTTAGTGTATAGTATTGTGTGAACGTTATTTGTGGCATTCTCTAAATATTTCTTTCTCTTTTTTGGGACTTACTACAACATGAATAATTCGTCGTTATCTAAAAAATATGGTTAGTTACCCGATATGTTATTGGAAAAATAAACCCCTGCGCTTGTGAGTTAAAACATTAGTCAGAGGTTGTTTTTTGACAACTAATATGAGACATAAAAATAATAATATGATTTCCCTAACGTTTCGGAAAACGAATCTGTTTCCTTTTTCAAAGTTATTTATATCTTTTTAGAATACATCAAGCGTAAAACTTGACACATTATTATTTGTTTATGTAATAACATATATAGAACTCTTGATACTTAAAAATTATGCAATATTAATTTTGTTCAATTCTTCTTTTAACATCGGTAACCACGTTGTACCAAATTCTACAGAGAAATTTTTCTTTATTCAATAATATCATTGCTGATTCCTTAATTTTTCTTTTTTCGCCATCCGCTTCTTTCATTAAAATTTTTTCCGAATCCCACTTTATTCTATGTTCATTTTTTCAAGCATGTTCGCAAATTTTCGATTTTTCAATTTCACCCTTTCTAATAAAACTTTTATGCTAACCTTACCTAACCTTACGCTGAGGAGTATGGATGACTGTAAATACAGTTTTTTGAATTTTGTTCACACTATACCGGTTTTGTTTTTGTTAAGATGGATCTCGAAGTATCACTCGTTTAAAATAATATCCTAATATAAAACTTATAATAATAAATAATGAATATTCCGAATTTTTGTTGATAGGACTCAAATAAATATTGTGAATAGACTTAATAATCCGGTACAACAAAAACTAAATACCAATATGCAACTATAATTGCAAGGTTTATCAGAACAACTTCTCTTGTCGGAGATAAATTTCATGTTAGGACAGTATTTAAACGAGTAATACTTTGAGATCCATTTTAACAAAAACAAAACCGCTAAATTGTGAGCAAAATTGAAAAACTGTATTTACAGTATTCCATGTGATTGTAATAAACATTATATTGGAGGGTCCTCCAGATCCCTCAGTGTAAGGTTAGGTGAGCATAAAAGTTATATTAGAAAAAGTGAAATTGAAAAATTGAAAATTTTCGAACATGCTTGGGGAAATGGACATAGAATATACTGGTATTCGGCAAAAATTTTAATGAAAGAAGCGGACAGCAAAAAAAGAAAAATTAACGAATCGGCAATAATAGTATTGAATGAAGGAGAACGTTGATCCCATTTCTCTGTAGATTTTGGTACAACGTGGTTACCGATGTTAAAAGAAGAATTGAACAAAATTAATATCGTATAATTTTTATGTATCAACAGTTCTATGTAAATAACTATGGATATTATATAAAAAAAATAATGTGTGTCAAGTTTCATGCTTGACATATTCTAAAAAAAGATAAATAACTTTGAGAAAGGAAACATTCGTTTTCCGAAACTTTAAGGAATTATATTATTAATTTTGTGTCTCATATTAGTTGTCAAAAAACACCCTCTGACTAATATTTTGACCTAAAGTCACAAGCGCAGAGGTTTATTTTTCCAGTAACATACAGGGTAACTAACTTTTTTTAGATAGCGAAGAATTATTCATGTGGAAGTGAGTCCCAAAAAAGAGGTAAAAGGAAACAGATTCATTTCTCGAAATGTTAGGGAATTATATTATTATTTTTGTCTCTCATATTAGTTGTCAAAAAACACCCTCTACTATTCTTTTGACAAAAAAGTCACAAGCGCAGAGGTTCATTTTTCCAGTAACTTACTGGGTAACTAACTATATTTTTTTACATAACGAAAAATTATTCATGTGGTAGTAAGTCCGAAAAAAAGAGAAAGAAAAAAAAGTATCTAGTATCTTTGCTAGTTTATAATACATGTTTCAACTTAATTATGCTAGGCACTAGACAGTTAAAACGTTTCATTCCTATTGTTTTTAACGCACGCGGTATCGTTAATGGGTTATTTCCTTTTATTCTGATATAGCTAACAATAAGGTTATCATTAAATTGTCTAATTGTGATATTTTTGTGCGAAAATTTGTCTGCAGAAATTACGATGCTGATATGATAATAAACGACCTACATTAGCCATTTAGGTTTTAATTGTTGAATATTACTCTCTCGAGCATTTTTGCCAAGAATGGCGTAGGTGTAGGAATTCATTGCCTCATCATGTTTTTCTTTTTCATATACTTTCTTTAGTGAGCATGTAATCATGAGGTCTTCAGATGCAGTAAGGTCTGTCCCTCCTGTAGTGTCATTCAATAAATAAATAGGAAAGTAAATTAGTAATAAATATAGCAGTACATAATATTTTATAAAGATATTAAGTAATTTAAACTAGAAAAATAATAACAATATCGTTTTACTCTGGAAATTATAAAATGTATTTTAAATTGTGAACTTAGACCACTGTGTAAATATTCAAAAATATGTAATAATAGTTGAATTATAATAGCTTTCCAGATTTTTCAAAATCAAGTACCTATTTTTTGTATTGTCTGCAAAATTAAAAAATCTGGTTATGTTCTGTGTGTAGAAATGCATGTTTCCAAATATCTAAAAGGTATGATCAAATTCACAGATTCAACCAGATGAAACTTCTACTTAAAATATTTTTATCTCATTATTGTATTAATGGTGTGAAATACACGTATGATGATCTTCAAAATGGAATAAATACTTTGGAAGGCACAGTAACCAATACGGAAGGAGAAGATGAAGAAAAAGATTAGAAAACCATAGAAGAGGTGGAGAAATCGACCCAAGAATTATCCTGTGCCTCAAGCATAAGTAAATACACAAAGCCTGTCACTATACCTTCCTCTTTTGGGAATTGTGTTCAACATTTTAAGAAATGAAAGCAATCTGTTGATAACGAAAATCCTATCAAACGCTCAGTTAGAGTCAAAAATAAATAAGTAGTTTTAACATTTTTTAACACTTTGTGAATCTGAATATATATGTATATGCCTATATTTTCTTTTACATGTTTTTATTTAATTTCCTAGGTATAGATAATTTTTTTTGTGTCTTTTTATTACATACAATAATATCGCTTTATCACAATGGCCCTGTGTCTCAAAATATGCCATATTAATACGAGGTCACTAGTTCGAAATTTTTCAAAATTTAAAGAAGTTGCTTATAATAAAAATGATCTCGAATCTTTGTTAAATGAAGACATATTAAATGAATCAGTGGCTCTTTCTGACTATAAAATTTTTAGACAGGATGGAATTGATCGTGGGGATGGTGTTGCTACATACATGAAGCAATCTATGAGAGTTAAACCAATCCCTTATATGAGGGGAGAAGTAACTGAACAATTATGGTTATCATCAGAAATCTAAAATAAAAAATTCGCTATAGGCACTCTTTATTCACCACATAACTCTCTCTATGAAGTATTTTTAAATGAATTCGAGAATTTATTAACCTTAGCTGTTCTTAAATTTGATTACATTATATGTGCGGGAGATCTAAATATAGACGTTCTAGATTCTTTTGATAAAGAAAGTATAATGTTTAATAATGCTATAAGCTCGTTTGGTCTCAAGCAGGTAATTGATCAGCCAACATGTTTTAGTGCAACTACTATGAAATTGCTCGATGTGATTATATGCTCAGAAAATTTAGATATTAAACAATGCTCTGTTCTACAGCCATTTTCCGATCATTGCTTAGTACATTGTTCCACCGGCATAAACATACATTAACCTAAACCATTTGTATGCTCATACAGGGACTTCAAAACTTAAAATTAATTGAAATCAAAATTATTTTGTTAATAACCTTATTGACATGAATTTTCAACAAATTTATTACATTGATAATATTGATGACAAGATTCATACATTCAACAGGCTTCTATTAGATACGTTTAACGTACATGCTCCTGAGAGAACTCTTGTAATTCGAAAAGAAGTCCTCTGGCTCACCGACACCTTAAGCTTAATGATGTCACTTCGCGACAAGGCTCTCACCAAATTTAACAAAACCACTGCACCTCACCATTGGACTTATATAGATTTACGGAACTTAACAAATAGTGCCATCAAACGCAAAAAAAGTCTGCCTTGAATTTAGATTACCCCCCAATAATAACAATAACTTCTGTAGAGAATTAAGAGATCTTGACATATATAGTAAATAAAAAAACACAGACATACCTGATTATTTAAGTGATGTTAATAATCTAAATGACTATTTTATTAGGGTAACGGAAAGGGACAGTGATAATATAATAATAATAATAATAATAATAAGGTTTATTGAAATCAACAGAAAACCTGTCCATAAATAGGATACTAAAACATTGATGTAGACAATGACAATGACAATTGATGTAGACAATGCATCTATTAATTACTATTCATCAAATTTCCTATCTGATACTGGCACTTTAAAATTTACTCTTACAAATGAAAATTAGGTATATAGTATACCATTGTCTAAAAAATCTGAAGCAGTTGGTACCGACAACATTGAAATTAACCTGTTGCTACATAATTGCCCTTATATACTCACATAGTTCACATTTTCAATTTTTGTATAGCTACCCTTCACTATAGAAACATGCAAAAGTTATTCCCTTCCCTAAGATTAGCTCACCGGAAGACTACACTGATCTCAGACCAATCAATATATTGTGTGCCATTTCAAAAGCTTTTAAAAAAATAATTTAGGTTCAAGTTAAAGCGCACTTAGAAAGTTGCAATATTTTACCAGAGAACCATTCTGGATTTCGCTTCGCTCATAGCTGTATCACAGCCCTCCTCAAGGTCACTGATGACATACATTCAGCATTAGATGACAACAAATTATGTATACTTGTATTAATCGGTTATTTTAAAGCGAATTACGTCCCCTTAGAGAGTGGAGTGCCTCAAGGGTCTATCCTTGGACCACTACTTTTTATACTATACACCCATGAATTTAGGAATCTGCACCTTACACTTCTACGCTGATGACACTTAACCGTACTATTCTTTCAATGAAGACACAATTGATCAATCTTGTACGAATGTCAATGATGATCTAAATACCCCACTCTCCTTGTCGAAGAAATTTTGCATAACCATCAATGCATCTAAATCGAAAGTAATATTATTTGGTATACCTCTAGCACGTAATAGATGTTCTGAAAAAGTCAACATAACTATCGACAATGAGCTTATACCTATAACACACTGCTCCAAAAATCTTGGCTTATTCCTAGATAATTCTATTAGGTACTTTAAACATGTTGTTATGATTCTGCGCAGAGCTTACAGTAACTTAAAATTAAGATCTTTACTCAGTAGAAAGCTGAAAACAATTTATGTAATGCCTTAGTACTTTCACACTTGAATTATGCTGATGTAATTTTGGGACCTTGTTTATTAAAATCTGATTCCACCCGACTTCAACGTATGCAAAATTCTTGCGTACGTCTTGTATGTGGTTTTAACAAAGGAGATCATATCTCTGAACCCTTAAAAGAAATAGATTGGTTACATCTAGAACAGAGTTCATGCTTGCATGCTATTTCATATTATTACTTTCTTATTTATATATACAATTTAATTTCGAACTGACGTGAATAATTTAAACATAGTCATAAGTCGCAGTTAACACCACCTTATCACAAAACTTCTTTTTTTGAAAGCTCCTTTTCATATAACATAACCAGGCAATATAATTAGCTACCCGACAGATACAAAAATTTACCGGTAACTTCTTTTCAAACTAAGCTTAAAAAAGGAATTGTTACAAGGCGTCCTTTTATTTAACTGGCTGTATATTTTAATTTAAAAAAATAATTAATGTATTCATATACGTGTGTATGTAAGTATTATGTGTATTTATTATATTTTATTTCTCTTAGTTATTAATGTAATGCACATATTTAAGCATCAATCAATATTTGAATTATGTAATAATTTAAATTGTCTATTTTTTATGAATATAATTTTTTGCACTCGTTTAATGCTGAATAGTCTTATCTGGGTGGTCTCCCGGTTGAGTGGAAGAGCAAATCTCTGTCACTGTGACAAAATATTTGAACTCTGCCTTTGACCGGCAAAAATAGGACAAATTATAATCCTATTCTGTATTTATTTTTATCAAACTCTCTGTATAATATTTTTGTAAGGTCAATAAAATCCATTATTATTATTATTATTATTATTATTATTACCCAATAGCAATTACAAATTACATAGATAAATACGGAAAATATCTTTGATTAAAACTTTCAATTTAGCCTTTTGCATTAAATCGTGTTTAAACATATTTTTTTCATTTTCTTGATATTTGGTAAAATTATATTTTTTGTAGGTCATCTGCACATATTATTTAAAATACGTCCCATAAACCAAAGTAGATAAGCTAAGTGTCAAATACCGTTTTATGTTATATGTAAAGATAGGAATTTTGGACGTAAATAACAGAAGCAATCGCACGGCGCGGCGCACGGTATAGTTACAGATTTTTCTTCACAAAATGTTTCATTTAACGAGAATTTTTGTTAAGGATAACCTATAAGTATATCGCGCCGCGCGTTTGCTTCTGTTATATGCGTCATATCGCCCAAAATTCCTATCTGTAGATATGTATAACTGTGTATGTATTATACTGATACCATTTTATTTTAGGATAAAAAGAAAAATTAAGAGAGAAATTGCAGACAAGCCTCCTAAACAGTGTATGTTTTGTGAAAAATTGTTCAAAGATAACCGACGTCTCAAAAAACATCTATTATCTCACAGTTCGGAGAGACCACATGCCTGCCACGTATGTGGTAAAAAGTTCAAAAGGAAATACGATATAAACATACATATGAGGACACATGGTAACCATCCCACTTTCGAATGTGATTTTTGCTCAAAGAAACTGAAATCTAAAGGAGCCTTTATGATTCATAGAAAGAGACATTTAAAACAATACGTTGCAAAATGTGAAATATGCGGCCAAGGATTCGTCACCAATCAAGAATATAATAATCACATGGGTTCTAAACATGGGACCAGTAATCATATCTGTAATATTTGCGGTAGGGGCTGTTATGATAAAGCTGCACTTCAGGGCCATATGGCGCGACATGCAGATGACTATGAATCTAATCAAAACATCAAATGTGAAATATGTAATAAAACATTCCTGCAAGAAAAGTATCTGAAACAACACGTCATAAGAATTCACAAAGATGGAGGTCAAAGATATATGTGTGATTTGTGTGGAAAAAATTTACATTCCAAGGGAAGTTTAAGGGATCATTTGTTGATACACAGAGGTCTTAAGCCCATAGAATGTAAAGAATGCGGGAAAAGTTTCGCGTTAAGGACTACATTGAAGTTGCACATCCGTACGCATACAGGAGAACGACCGTATACGTGCAAAGAATGTGGTAAATGTTTCACACAAAGAGGACCTTTAAATACTCACATGTTATATCATACAGGTGAAAGACCCCATAAATGTGATATTTGTCCTATGGGGTTTGTCACTAAAAATTTGTTGTTAATGCACATAAAGAAACATCACTGTGCTATGTGATTTTATGTTTCATGAAAAAAAGTTTCTGTGTGTGAAATTCGAAACCTGACGAAATATCGTGTAAAATGAACTTAGATTCAATGATTACGTGTTCAAGATATAAAGACATTTATCTGTGATTTCTTATTTTGATCTTTAATTCTTAATTTAAGGCCACGTGACTAGCAATATAATTTAAAGGTACTATTCAAAAATCCTGTTGAAAATCGTGCATTACAAAAATGTATTATAAGTTCGAGATTTCCGAATTTTAAAAATTACTTTGGTAGCAAAATATTTTTGTAATTAAACAAAGCGAACATATTCAATTTAGTTATTTATTTTAATATAGTTTTGCATGAAGGGCCATTTTGAATGATTTATATAAAAGCGAACATATTCAATTTAGTTATTTATTTTAACATAGTTTTGCATGAACTGCCATTTTGAATGATTTATATAAAAACTCACCTTTAACTTATAAAAAAATATATTTTTTTACTTTTTGATTTCCTGAGTAAAAATCATTGACAGAACATGTTAACACACTACTCATGAAAATATAATAGCTTTAATGACAAAATTTGTATTATTTTAACTTCCGGCATTTTTTTCTGATTATTTAGTCTCAGTTCGGCCCTGCCGACATACCCAAACCATCTCATTTACTGCGAATTTAAACCAATACATTATATACAGGGTGTTTTAGGATTAACTGGACAAACTTAAAATCCACATTCAGGACCTCAGAATAAAAAAAAGTTTCCTGTGTCCGAAGACGCGTCGTTAAACAGGTAAGGCCCCTCCAAAGATGAAGCTAAAACTAGGTTAATATCCTTTAGAAGCGTTCTTATTTGTAGAAAATCTCTACTAAAATTCATTTTTTTCGTCTATTTCCAAATTTGAAAACAAAATTCAAAACCTAATTTTAGCGTCAACTTTCTTTAGAGGAGCGTAATTTTTTGACAAAGCATTTCCGAACATACTTCCATACGATACTTTTTTTTTTGAGGTCCTAAATTCATGTTTTAAGTTTCTCCAGTTAATCCTGAAATATTCTGTATATATAAGATGTCCCATAATTAAGTACCTTCCTTCAAGGGGGGTGATAGAACTAGAAAAACTAAGTCGAGTTTTATATACAAACATTTGCCTTAAATCAGTTCATAAGGGAGCTACAACCCCTTAAGCATGTAATTTAACAAATAACCTATTTATTTTTTTTATTCTTGATCATCTTAAAACAGTATTAATTAGAAAATTATTCTAAAAAAAAAAAAATTCCATAAATTGCATGCTTCAATGCGTAAAGCGATATTTTAAATTGCTGTACAAAACAATAATTGAAAATATTGTGGAATTATTTTTGTGGAGGTAAGTAGTTATCCTTCTATTATTGCATACCTATCTTGTATTACAATATAAAAATACAAGTAACTCCAAAACGATGGCTCCTATCGAAATTTAGTAAAGGCATCTTTTTTATGAAGTTCTTAACAATGGTACCTTTTTCCGTTTTAAATGTTAAAAAACAAAGAAGACAAAAAAAAAATAGGAGTCTGTAGACGGCGCGAGGATAAAACTAAATAGTAGAGTAGAATTATTTAAAAAAGATACCATACGTCACGGCTTCCGCATCGCATTTTTATCGTTGGCAGAATACCAGTGCCCTATAAATTTATTCTCTTCAAATAAAATAAAACGAACTAAGTTTACTGTTTTCATTTCTTAATGTTGAACCGATGCAATTAAAATCGTACTCGTAATATTCGTCTATACACATTTATGACGTGTGGTATCTTCTCTAAGTAATTCTACTCTAACAATTATATCGCGAAAAATCAGTGCGTGTTGATTTGTGTTGACGAAGTCATGGACTTTAAGGGACATAAAATAATTAATGTTATTATGTGTATTTTTAAATGATATTCAGAGAACAGCCCTACCGTTAATATGTAGTAAACGGGTGTTGCAAACCAATGCGTGAACAGTTGAGGAAATAGTGGTAGGTAAATGCTTTGTGTAATATTGATGTTAAAAGCGAAAATGTTTCATTGCATGAATCAAACGTAACGGCATATACACTATGTCAAAGAATAGATGTAACAAGAGGTGCAATGAACAAAAATTTTCGAATTTTGGAATGGCACTTCAGAAATCAGTCCTGCTTGGTATTAAACTATGATGTGTCAACAATGAGTTACACCCTGTAGTTTTGTAGGTCAATTTATAAAAATTGTCACTAATAAACTACCTTTATTTTTCAATGTATGAAAAAATGCCTTTAAAATGTTGTTTTAAATGTACAAAATGTATACATACTTCTAAATAAATAAATTTACTTTGTTGAAACTTTTTTCAATAGTAATCAGTTTTTTGATGAAAATAAAATAAGACGTTAGAACAAAGGTTATTCATAATACTAATTTATTTTAGAAATGATGTTGATTTTAATAACTTCTAAATAAAATACTAGTTTATTGAAAAAAGAGGCAGTTGCAACAAAGTAAAAGAAAAATTAAAGATTACACTTACACTATACTAATGTGAATATATGTAACTAAATGCTTGAAATTAAAACAAATTAGCCATAAATAGCTACTGTCCAGATTATTTGTTATAGTCCACCACAAGATATAAGAAACATAAATCCAAGCTACAAATTTAAAAGCCCTGTTGACATCGGAGGAAAATTGACATGCCGCATAGCAAAAGCTTTGGGCACAGAATTCTGTGCTTTGGGCTATTTAGTTTCTTTGTTGATACCGGTATATCGCCAAAGGAAATAGATAAATAGCCCTAGGCATTTTTATTGCAATGCCACGAGAAAATTGTCTTTCGATGTTAACAAGCAATTTAAATTTATAGCTTAATTTTGTGTTACTTATATCTTGTGTTGTACTATACAGAGTGGTCCAGTTTCCTAGGCACAAACTTCAGAAATGTGTAAAGTATGTAAACATAATAGGAATTTGTTTGCATGAATATAATTCGAAAGATGCGCCATAACTTGGATACAGGGTGTTGAAATTTCATTAAAAAAAGTTTAAAATTAAATATCTAAGGGAAGACAGAAGCTATCATTTTCAAATTTCGCACACCACCTTTTTATATAAATTCAAATTCAAAACAATTTTATTAACAGTTAACGAAAACAATGTATATGGCCCTCGCTGGACACCCGGTCCGTTACCAACCTAGCATCCCCGCGTAAGGTAGCGACGGGGCAATTGTTAGGTCGAGAGGAGCGGGGCCGGTCTGGACTTAAAACTAAAACATTAACAACAAACCTTTTTATATAAAGCTGCATTCACATTTCAGGTCAAAAATAATAACAAAACCAGTGGCGGTAGATACGGGGGTTACATACCACTTTTATAGAATTAAGCAGTACGCCCCTGGATATTTCTGAAGAAAATATAAACTGTAAAATTGCCTATGGCATTTTTCGCAAAAAAATCATGATTTTCTTCTTGTGAATTTAAAAGCCACTGGCAAAATTTTAAGCGCTTTGCAGTATCCCCAGAGCGTAAATGTTGCACGGGCTAGATGATAAGCATATCTGTGGTCGCAGTTTCAGTATTATTTCAGCTACATTTCATTCATAAATCCACTGAGCGCTTTGGAACCTCGAATGCAGGTGGTTGCGTCACAGTCGTAGTAGTTTACAAGGATACCATGGGTGTACGAGGCAAATTTATCGTTGTAGATTAATTAATAAAATAAATAATTATTAGTTAGGAAAGAGATCACGGGTTTTTAATGTTTGTGCAGAAAGGTGTATATATTTAGTTTTTTAACATTTTCTATGGTTAAACTAAAAAAATCTATAGATTATCGAGATAAATGAAATAAAATACACAAAAGGCATAATATTTTATTATTAATAATTGAATAATGATTGCTAAACATTTCTTAGCTTACCGAAATAGCAAGTATTAAAACACAAATGAATTATTGATAATTCCAAATTATTAATTTTGTATCTTGTTTGCCAACATTTCTATTAATAAATTTAAGTCACTAAAATATGCTCGTATTTTTTTCTTAAAGCACTTATTCTCAATAGTTTAGGTAACCTGCCGATACACAGCGCTTCTACTCACATGATGTGGTGTGGAAGTAAAATATTATACTTTCAATTTACATTATTAAAATTGCTTTATTAATAGTTCTTGCTTTTCTGAAACAATAACTCCTATACTAAAATCAATAGACTAATGTAACCATTTTTTCACGAGGAAATATTAATAAAACTTTCCGTAACTATTGTAATAAATGTTAATTTTACGTTTATTTCGCTAATATACACTCACAAGAAAAGTCTAGGGATATTTTTACAAAATTATACAAGACAAAAAACATATTTGCTTGTTTTTCTTTTCTAAATCAATTAAAAAATATACGTATATTTACAAAAATGTTCTTAGACTTTTCTTTTGAGGACATAAAAGAAACCATTGTTTGTGTAGTTTATCATTCTATATGTATTATAGGTGTTCTAACATAAATGGCATTCTAAATAGGGATTTTACTATCGAAGAACAAACAATCGTAATGGAGGAGAATAGCCCTTATTAAAAATGCAAACCATTTAACGGATGGCGAACATAAATTTAAGGATTCCAAACAATTTATATACAGGTCCCATAATTAAGTGCCTCTCTTCAAGAGCGTAATAGAACTACAAAAATTAAGTTTAGTTTTGTATATAAACATTTGCTTTAAATCAGTTTATAAACAAAGTGAGGAATTATTTTTGTAGAGGTATGTAGTTACCTATCGATTATAGTATACCCATCCTGTATTGCAATATTTAAGTACAAATAACTTTGAAACGACAACTTATATCGACATTTAGTAAGAGGACCTCTTTTATTCAGTTTTTAACATTAGCGTTTCTTTCCTCTATAAATGTGTAAAAAATAAGACAAAGAGTTTTAGCTCTTTGTAATTACTCCAACAAATCATGATATGTAGATAAAAATTTAACAAAATATGTAACATTATAAAATTAATCATGGTCCAAATTTACTGTTTGCAACTTAAGATGTTTCGAATTTATTGGCAAATAACTATAGTGTACTTACCCCCTTTAAGGGATTGTAGCTCCCTGATGAACTGATTTAAGGCAACTGTTTACAAAACTCAACTTATTTTTTATAGTTCTATTACCCCCTTGAAAGAAGGTATTTAATTATGGGACACCCTGTATATGCTTTAACTTTATTTAACTCTTTCACCCTGTATATGGCCCACAAATAATAGAACCCCAAGATACGTTGTGTTAAAAATAATTGCCTTTATATAAATTTAATAACAACCCTTTAAAAAATATGGATTTACAAAACAAAAGCACCAATAATCAATTAAAAACTGACGAAACTTTTCATAAATTGACTAAATTGTAATTTGTCTACAACATACACACATTTTAAAATTTGTTCTGTAATATCTTTAAAAATTAATCAAAATAAATGCAGAAGAGCAATCGTCTAACTGTAAATACAAAACTAAAGATTTTATTTTTTTATTCAATTTCGTATTTTATTTATACTTTCAATTTGTATTCTTAAAATTACTTCATTAATGGTTCTTGTTTTTGCAAAACAATACCTAACTCCTATACTAAATTCAATATGTTTTATGCTTGTAATAATATAACAGTTTTTCACATAGCTTTCGACATCACGAGAAAATGAATAAAACTTTTCATTACTACAATCACTTTTATTTGTACATCCTTTACATGATCAAACCATTCCCCTCTTTTCTTATCGTTCCCCATTTTAAAATAAAATAAAATGCATAGAGTTATCACAGTTAACCAATTACGCGTAAAGCACTTATACCACGAGTTATTTTTTATTTCGTTGATAACATATACGCCGCTCTAACGGCTACTACTACACTGATGCTTTTCATTATAACGGGTCAATTTAACCGCTTTTGAAGGTTCCCGGCGGCGAGGCCATGCAATAAAGAGAAATAACTTACTTAAGAGAAATAACTTACTAGTTATACTGTGTCTGTGGTCATCTCGTAACATTCCTAATATGTGCGACTTCGGTATTTGCAGGTGCTGAGCTTCTTTGTGAGAATCACTTAATAAATTAGTAATAAATTCAAAAGTTTTCCCACATTTAACATAAACAGTTTTAAAGCTCTCGAAAACAGTTATATATACTAAGGGCACCTTATTTGTGCATTTTTAATTAGAAATTTATTTTTCTATACACTCCTCAGGAACTCTTAAGATGAATAAAATATGGGGAACGGTTATCATGATCATCTACCATTTAATTTTATATTTAAAAAATAACAAAACATGTACTTTATTTAGTTTATTATTGACAGAATATGAAATCTGTATCTCACAACGTGTCGTTTCGAATTTATCAAAAAAATAATCATCACCTCAGAACTAATTTTCAGACACCCGTCTATATGAATTTCTTTTCATTGCATCATTTCCTCGGCGCAATGAATCACCCTATTTTGATATAAAGTAAAAAATAAAGCCGTATATTATACTCTTACACGTACTTTCTACACCCTATATTTTTATTTCGACATTATATAACCAGAGTATTGCATGTTATTACTGTTATCGCATAAAACAGTGTTCTTGTAAAGAAAATTACACCAATTGGGAAACTCCTGACGATTTATTTTCGAATTATCTGCATCTGCTACTTATGTTGTTATGTAAAAATATACTAAAATTGATACTTTCCAGTATTCCAGTATTTATAAGCGCTTATAAAATGCGAGCAGGAATTGATATCGTAGGGTACCATTGCTGGCTTAGGATCGGTATATCCACCTTCTGGTAAAGTTACCGAACAGATAAATTTAAGAATAAAATTGTTAAATCAGTAAAATGATAGTTACAATTTATCTATTTTTTCAGAACAGTTATTCCATATCAGAATATACTTCATTGTGATTAGTCTTTTGCAATAGTAGAGACGTAATAATTAATACAAATCTGTTTGGTAACTAACAGTCACTTTACCAGAAGATGGATATACCGGACTTTATACTCTGAAAAAAATAGATAAATAGTAACTATCATTTTACTGGTTTAACAGTTTTCTTCTTAAATTTATCTGTTTGGTAACTTTACCAGGAGGTGGATATACCGGCTTTTAAGCAAATAGTTATACACTCAATAAATCAGCAATTAGTTTAGATTTAAAGTTCTAGTGAAAAAGATACTTACTCAGTTTGATACTTCTTTTGCTACATTGTACTGGCATACCAAAATTACAGCAGGAGAAATATTTTTTCATAAGAAAGATATGCCGGTTAAAAAATTTCTATTAATTGGTTAAAGTGGTTGCCAAAGTGACGTTTTTGTCCAGGCAGCTTAAATGTTAACTTATGTTATTTATATTTATTATTTTATAAATAAGCATATTATACAAGGTTTCACTAAGGACGGATCGACGCAGGATGATAGAGGACCTCAATACGCATCGATTTGACCCCCATTTGTGGTATGCGAAATTTGTTACTTTATAAGTTATTTAGGTTTTCGTGTATTTTCAGCTAAACTCCGGTTTTGCCCACAAATTTCGTCATTTTAACTTAACTATTAGTACTAGTACATGATTTTTTTATGAACGTAGTCCAATAGTGGGCTTATCATCCTGATATATATATTTTTTATTGGAACCGAAACTGTTTGGACAAAGAAAATAATCTCCATAAAATTTTATTAAAACAAAAATGATTCCTTAACTTTACAAGACTTTAGTGAAAAACAAAAAGATAGACAAAATTTGTATTAACCGACTTAAAAACGTCTCCACTTTACTGGCAATCAATCCGATAAACTTCATACAGCTAGCATCATGACTTCATATCGAAAATTTTAAATTCTGTGCAAAGTGTAAAATGCGAAACTCCCACTTTTTAATTAAGAAGCAGAACGTATCATAGGTGAGGCCTGCACAAAGAATATAAATCGTGGCCACATGTGTTTCTGATTTATGGTCCTCATCGGCACGGTGCTGCTAAGTTGAAAGGATGGGCACAACTTAGGAGAATTACACAAAGGAAACCACTGACAGGCAGCCAGTTGCTCATTTGTGACTGAAATTGAAAGAAACCGTGTTTACAGGGCGACAGATAATATTGCGATGGAAGCAACTATAGCTACCTGCATTGAATTCCCTACCCAAGGAATGTAAAATAATAGAGGATGGAAGATGTTACTACGGGACGAAATGTAATAAGTAGAAGGAATCATACTTGTGCTATAGTTGCCTCTATGGCAATATTGTCTGTCTCACTGTTAACACGGGGTCTTTTTAAATTGCAGCCACAAATGGGCGAGTAGCTACCTGTCAGTGATTTCTTTTGTGTCGTTGTCCTAAATTGTGCCCATCTTTTCAACTTAATAGCATCATGTCGATGAGGATCATGAATCGGAAACACATGTGTCTACGGTTTGCACCCTTTGTGCGGGCCTCACCCATGGTACCATCCGCTTCTTAATTAAGAAGTGGGGTTATCGCTGCTTACGCTTTGCACAAAATTTAAAACAGAAGTGAAGCTATGGTTTTAGCTGAATGAAGCTTGTTGGGGTGTTTGCTAGTAAAGCAGGGAAATTTTTAAGATGGTTACTAAAATTTTTTTCGATCTTTTTTATTATTTGCTAGAATATTGTAAAGTTAAGGAATTCATTTTGTTTTGATAAAACTTTATGAAGATTACTATTTTCCGAAAAGTTTCGGTTCCATTAAAAAAAGACATTTTTCAGGATGATAGGCCCACTATTGGACTACGTTCACAAAAAAAATCCTGAAGCTGTACTCTATTCATTCGTATGAGCACATAAAAAATTGTTTACCTGAGCTCACAGAGCGACCCGTTGTCGACCTTCAGTGGTGCATAATTCTCTGACATAGGCGCGAGTACATTAGAAATGCACAAAATGTATTTATATATAATATATGCTACAATTTTGTATGTACTTATATGAGATGATTAAACTAGAGTACAAATACTTATGCCAGAATGACGAAATTTGTGGGCAAAACCAGAGTTTAGCTAAAAATACACGAAAACCTAAATAACTCCAAAAATGGTGGTTAAATCGGTGCATATTAAGGTCCTCTATCATTCTGCGCCGGTTGGTCCATATTTGTAGTTTTTATGTGAAATTATTTTTCTATACTATTTTCAAATTAAATTCCTGGTATGAATATCAAATGCATAGAATATATGTAATTAGTAATTATTCAGGTAAGTAAATTGTAAAAGATACATCAGTGTTACAGACTAAGAATTTTTAGAGTAAATATTTGACTTTTCGTGCAAATAAACATGTATCAAGATGAATTCTTGATCTAAGTAGCAAATCCAAAATACGACACCCATTGAAACAACTTTGTGTAAATGTTTAGTAAAAATATGTTTTATGGTAATTTTTAATTATGTTGATATTAACTAAATAGTGTCAATATTAGATAATAATTAATAATATGTAATTTTAGGTGCAAGAGAGAAAAAACGAAAGTAATCAAATTTAAAAACATAGAAGGCAAAGTTGAATCGACGGAAGGTGATAAATTTACCAAAACAAAAAGTTGTAACCTATGTGGAAAATTTTTCAAAGATATGCGAAGGCTTAGGAAACATCTTACATCCCATAGCGAGGAGAGGCCCTTTTCTTGTGATCTATGCGACAAAAAATTCAAGAGAAAACATGAAGTATCAGCGCACATGCGAGTTCATGATGGCTCAATGTCATTTGAATGTGACTTTTGCTCAAAGAAGTTAAGATCGAAGGGTTCGTGGATGATACATAGAAGAAGACATCTTAAGGATTATGTCGCCAAATGTGAAATTTGCAGTCAAGGATTCGTCACTAACCAAGAATATAACAATCATATGGGATCCAAACATAGTACAAGCAATCACATTTGTAACATTTGTGGTAGGGGTTGTTACGATAAGGCTGCTTTACAAGGCCATATGGCTCGTCATGCTGAGGATTATGAAAATAACCAAAGCATAAGATGTGAATTGTGCAACAAAACATTTCTCCAGGAAAAATATCTCAAGCATCATTTCATGAGAATGCACAAGAATGGCGGTCAAAAATTCGTGTGTGATCACTGTGGGAAAAAGGTAAACTCAAAGAGGAGCTTACGAGATCATTTGCTCATTCATAACGGACTCAAGCCGATACAGTGCAAAGAATGCGGAAGAAGCTTTGCTTTAAGAACCACCTTAAAATTACATATGCGTACGCATACCGGTGACAGACCCTACGAATGTCCACAATGTGGAAAATGTTTCACGCAAAAGTCCCCTCTGACTGTACACATGAGATATCACACAGGAGAAAGACCTTATGTTTGTAGCGTTTGCCATAATGGATTTGTTAGCAAAGGGGCTCTTTCACTGCACCAAAAGAATAAACATTCGGCAATGTAGTAATGTCTTTGTGAATATTGTAAAGTTAAACTTTTTTATCATGTACCAAGAATAATGAGTAGCATTAGGAGTACTTAGTGATGTAAAATTCTCGAAAAATTATTTATGGAGAATGTTCCCAGGGGAAAATGAGCACGAATAGAGAACAGATTTGATTTGAAATGTATTATGACAATGGATGTGGGTTCTACTTTAAGAAAGTCATCATATTACTTCCTCACCCCTCAAAGTGAGGAACTTATGTATTCGTTAAAAAAAATTTTGAAAATTTTTATTGCATTCCTGGACGAATCTCGACGAATTATGACGAACACAAATTTTCTGTCTGTGTGCTGTCTAGTTGGCGATAGCAGCTACAGTTTTTGAGATAAAGCTTTTAAATTTGGTACACACATTCTAGAGGTCAAGGAAGAGATTTAGTTCGTTGATGAGCAAAATCGGTTCCAATATCTAAAAAAATATTAGTGACATTCCACCAATGTGACTTTTTTGAAACGTTAAAGTGACTTTTTGAAACGTCAAAAATTACTTTTATTATAAACTCCACCACACGTCGAGTTTTACTACGGTGAGGAAGTTCTGATCCCCAAGTAATTGGCAGCGGTTTTTTCTTGAACAGGCCCATCTATATTAAAAATTGTATGAGAATTCTCTAATTGCTCATTTTTCTCTCTTTTTTTTAGGGAATATTCATAATGTTCTCAATTGGCGATGTTAAAAATACAAAAATTCAACCGCTATTTTTAATTTTTTTTTAATCTTTATTTAGAAAACAGTTTTTATAATGTAATTAAAATATATTGTATATGCATATATACGGTGTTCAGCTTTAACTTTTCCAACACGAAGATCTTGCTTATCTTGTGAGTTGCAACATCGATTAAATTAAAAAAAAGTTGCGTGATATTCTTGCTCAGATCCTGGGATCAACAGAACTGATTTGGTTTTTCATATCTGAAAAAAATGTAAAAATTCATATTTCAAAAATATCCCGATATAAATGAGGGTATAGAAGGTATTTCTGTATGGCACAAACACTACTCATAATATGCATGACAGATGGTCGAGAATGACTCTCACCAAAATGTACCGGGTTCGATCCCCGATCATGGCAGTGGAATTAACTGTGAGAGAGATTACTTCCACTCTATGTGAATATTGGGTGTGTGTGTGTGTCTGTTGTCTCTAAATGTGTACCCCTTCCCGCACAACGTTAATGTAAGGATACAAGGGGTTATACAATATGTGGTATTATTGTAATTATTATTATAATACCTCGATGGCTTCAAATAGTTTGCCATTCTTTCCTTTCCTAACGTTTAACTGAAATGGAACAAGTTTTTGTATGAATATATAGTGCTAAATTAACCGGAACGTTTATCCGTCAAAATGAATAATTTATTGGTTAATTTGTCTATATTCATTTTCCTTTAATAAGATAGTGTCACACATTTTGACCATTTTTTTCTGGAACAATCGAAATGACACATTCATTATTATCAAATAAAAAAAAGTTCTAAACGTTTTATAACTCGTTTAAACAAGATATATCGGGTCATCAAAAATGTCATATTCAAAAGTACATTCCTGTTCTGCTATTTAAATCTATTCTCAGCACAGTTGAATCTAGGGTAGTGATTTCTAGTACAATAAGGATGTCCCACTGCCACAATATTAAAAATTGGATGATTCTACACTATTTATGCAATCAGTTATCCATAAAATTTAACTACAAAAAATATTTATAATGGCGGGTTTACATGCAGCTAAAGTGAGCAGGGAATTGGGCTTAAACACGTCGCTCGCGCTGCCACTGCTCATGCCAGAGCGCTGTCGCTGCGGCAGTTTCTACGTCCTCCATGCGCGTACCAGCTGTATGTAAACAGTCACTTGCTTCAAGGCTACTATAGGGCAGGACAGCGGGCAGCGCGAGTAGCAGCGGCAGTGGCTGCATGTAAAGCTAGTATAAAGTTTTGGATAAATTTAAAATTGCCAATGAAATAATGCGACCTGTGATATGTTCGAATCTGTGTTGTCATATTTTGTTTATTTAAATATTGTTTTGGTAGCTGAAAACTATTTGAGATTATTTGTGATTTTGAACGAATTTGTGAATTTGTACATTAATTTTTGTGTCAAATCAAACACTTTCAAGGCTGTTTGCATACAAAATAAAAGGTAAGTATTTACGTACTTTTGAACTTAATGTATATATTATATACATAAAGGTATTTTCAATAATTGTGTATTTTTTGGTCGTTTCTATTAAGATTTATATTAAACTATATGAATTACGAAGAAAATGATTATATTATTGATTTACTATTGCTATTCATTATTTATCATTTAAATTCGTGTTAAAACGGTAAAATCTCACGATTTATTAATAAAATGCACGCTCCAATACTATTCAAATAAAATTATCATAATCAGGTGAAAGTTAAAAATAGATAAAAAGGATTATAATAATTAATAAATATTTGTTTTCAATCGTCAATTCCGTAACAGCAACGTAGAATAAATTGTGACGTGTACTTACCACCGCAATGCTTATTTGCGTGTGTGTCGTGTCACTTTGGCAATCTTCAGTACAGTAGCTGTACTTTTGAACTTTTTTATTTCGGTAACGGTCTCGAGCGCCAGTTACTGTTTTAAAGTGTAGGAACACCACTTTATTCTATCCGCGGTATGATGAGCTATGGTAATTCAGTGAAGATACGGAATGCCAGGCGGTCTGTGTGTGTGGTTGTCGTTTGCGTAGCAATGGACAACTTCACCTTACCTGCCGAAAATGATTCTCGGTGTACCAACAAATTTATTACTTATACTTTTGTCATTAAATGAAATTCAAAATTTAAATTGTACTTATTCTATTTATTTACGATTGATTTCATCGAAGAATAAAAAAAAATAAAATACACATACAAAAGAAATTAATATCTATTTACAACTCTATTAAGAAATATAGGGAAAAAAATGTAAATATTAGTTTTTTATCTACAGCTAGCCTAGGAACTAACAAGAGGTTTATGATATATCGAAGTTTCGGAGACTAGATCTACGGTATTTATTATAAGCAGGCAATATCAAAATAATTACTACAAGCAGTTATGAGAGCAATCTACGATTACTGGTATCTAAAGCAAGCGGTTAGTGACTTTATGGTCACTAGTGCTTAAGGCGGAATTACAGCGGACGAGCGGTGCAGAACTATCCATGTGCTAGTGGTTACGGAGTGCAGGCGTGCCACAACGGAAGGATGTCAATCCAGGGACAGACGGTATATTTGACTGGCTACTCGCGGACGTGCTATATCGGCAGACCAATGACTTATGTCTCTAGTGAATACAAATATCACACGATATGGTTACGATATTACGCGAAGCGACACGGTGAGGTTGCTTTCTTAGATCCAGAGAGAAACCTTACTCGTGCTGAACAGAACGGTTATTACTACCCACGGCACAGTGAGATTCCTTTCTTAGATCCAGAGGAAAATCTCGTGCTGAATCTACAAATAAAATCCCGATATGTTTGACCTCGTATTATAGCACTAGGCTCCAATATATTAATTCGCGTTTTTACGGCATACTGTCCGTTGAGTTGACCAGACCAGAAATATGCGTGTGGAGTTAAAGCGTATTTTCGCACTAGGTATCTCGATAAAACGAGGGGTTATCATCTGTATCTGCGAGCCTTCGTGTTTCACCACTCAGATGTAGTGGCTACGGATTGACGATGACGCGCGAGGCACGGTAAAGTTCCTTTCTTAGTTCCAGAGAAAAACCTTACACGCGCTGAACAGAACGGGTAGTACTTCCCACGGCACGGTGAGGTTCCTTTCTTAGATCCAGAGAAAACCTTACTCGTGCGGTATTTACTAATGAAATCCTGATATGCTCGCAGCTAAAAGAGATAACCCGGATTTGAGTGTTGATATTTTCCGAATATCTAGGGTCGTACGGTGTTTGTCGACAATTAACGGACAAGAAAATATAGCAAAAATGGGGACACAACTGGTAAATGACGGAAATACATCCAAATCAACAATAAAACAATAAAATAGTAAAACAGAATTTCTTATCACTGGAGGATTCGTCGGAGAACCCTGGAGTTTGAAAGCGGCTTTTACGGTACGGCCGGAGTGTCTGACGAGTTGTCAGAAGATGATATTTAGCGCTCGTGCTTTCCGTTTTATCCCCCACCCGAAAGTCACGTGCTTACGTATTTCAAATGATTCTGAACTTATGGTACGGTCATCGTAAATGTATTCCAAGCAAGCTTGGCGTACTGTGCATAAACAAACCTGCATTATTTAACATAGCAATTATTTGCAAAATATTCCGACGCCCGAAATCGCCTTCCCATAATTTTAAAACTGTACTTAGAAAAAAAAATCTTTAAAAACGGTCATGGTCATTTTACTATAAATCCAACAATAATTTATTCTATAAATTGTTTAAACAAAAATAGAAGCGTCCTCTTTTATCATTAGCAAATACTCTTAATGACAAAAACTAATTTAATTTTCAACGTCTTATTTGGCAGCGATAATAAAATAATTTAAAATTACCCTTGAAAATAAATCGGTTTGAAACAGTTATGCTTAATAAATAATTGTTATTCTACATACTGGACTTCTAAAAAGAACTTGAACTCTGGTTCAAAATGGTTCCAACGGAAACATTCATACTAGTTATAGTATACAGAGTGTACCAAATTGAAAGATGAACTCAATTAAGTCTTATTACTTCCGAAAATGGTTACAGGAAAAATCACTTCGTTACAAAATCTATAACATAATCTAACTTATTCGATTTCTACGGTTTTTTTTACATATTTAAATGTGGAAGTTTTAAAACAGGCACAAATAAAATTTTCTCCTCATACTAAGGTAAAAAAAATCTATGTAAATGAATTTTTATTTATAGTTGAATAACTAATCACCTTTTAAACAAAACGTAAAACTGGCAATACTACGGTACCGTCTTGCTTTCACTGGTTGCTTGTGTTTGGCGCCAAACCTAATTGGATGACGTCATAAGACTAAAATTCAAAATGTTATTTTTTTAACCCCTTTCCGGGGCTCAAAAAAATCGGGAAAAATTCTGTGAGCTCATAATTATAAATACTATCAAATAAGCAAAAAAATATGTGGAAATGCCCATTGTACTAGATTCAGTTACAGTTTAATAATTTTTAGTACATCGGCACCTGTTTCAAAAATCTAGTACATTATAATAATTTATTCCTCTATGCAGTGCAGTATTTCAATAAACAAATGAACAACTAATGCTCGTCCTGAAAACATGATTCACTTATCATTGCTTTGTCAATTTTTAGTGTTCTTAGTGTAAGCAAACAGTTTAGTTTAACCAATCATGGAACAGGAAATTTGCATTCAACCAATCAGCAATCAGCATTAATTTTTAGTAAATATATTTCAAGGCATTGGTAGAGCAGAAATACTCGTTTTGATTACGAAATTATTTTATAAAAAGATAGACTACTCTTAAAACATTTCTTTCTGCATTGTTTTTTATTTTGGATGTTCTACGGGGCTTTGTCCCTTCTGTAACATAATTGTATTCTGCTTGTCGCCAGAATAATTAAGTTTAACTGTCAAAAATATTTTACAGAAAGACAATACGTTTTCTTCCAAGTTAATTTCGCAAGAGTGGGCCTCGGTTCACACGGTTTTTTTTTATTGATAAAGATTTCCGTTAACAACGCTGGTTGAATTAATTATGGAATAGAAAAGTTTTTAGACCGGCTTATTAATAGCTGGAAAAAATTGTTTGTTGTGTAAGGGTCCTCATTTGAAAGAACGGCAAAGACAAGCCTTAAAAAGGCAGATTAAAGCATCAACTGAAAGTTTAGCTAGGGATATCTTTTCGTTTAGGAAGATTATTTTGAGAGCACGTTCAAAATATAAGCAAATGAAGTTACATCATGTAAAAATTAAACATTACAAGTATTAAATATTATTAAACACATCACTATTCCTTGTTTCTCTAAAGTAACTTAATACGGTAGAGGGACTAAACATGGGAAATAATGGACATCACTATTCGAATAAAATATTTTCTTCTTCCGGAAAAAAAAAACAGTTCCTCGACCGTGAATGAAACGCAGGATGAGAGGTAAGTGAGCCTACCTCTCGACTAAGGAGTCATTTATATTTGATTCGTTTTTTCATATAGGTACTCATCAAAAACATTTTCATCATGGCAAGCAACTAGTAAGTATAATTGATTCCACGATTTCCTCTGCTGTATCGACTCGACGAAAATCGTACATACTCGTAGAACATAATAAAAAATATTTTCCAAAAGGAATTATTTTTACATTTTTGCCATTATTCTTTATTACATTATTACAATTGCAATTATATATATATTTTATTGTGTTTAAACACTTTTTGGAACCTTCTTCGTGCACACATTAATAAAGTTTTGTTTTAGGTGTAAAAAGAAAAAAACGTACTCTTTAAAATCAAGACAAATAGAGAGAAAAGTTGAATTCTCAGATGGAAAAAGAAATACAAAATTAAAATGCTGTCATCAATGTGGCAAACTCTTTAAAGACACCAGAAGGCTCAAAAGACATCTTACGTCACATAATGAAGCGAGGCCATATTCATGTGAACTATGCAATAAAAAATTCAAGATGAAACAGACCGTGCTAGCACATCTTCGAATTCATGACGCCGGTGGTATGTCATTTGAATGTGATTTTTGCACGAAGAAGTTAAGATCCAAAGGATCATGGATGATACATAGGAAAAGACACCTAAAAGATTATGTGGCTAAATGCGAAATTTGTTGTCAGGGTTTTGTAACCAAACAAGAATACGACAACCATATTGGATCTAAGCATGGCAAAAGCAACTATATTTGTAATGTTTGTAATAAGAGTTACTGCGATAAGGCTAGTCTACAAGGCCATATGGTACTTCACACAGAAAATTACGGAAATAACCAAAATATAGTTTGTGAATTGTGCAACAAGACTTTTCTTCAAGATAAATACTTGATGCGCCATATTAGAAGAATGCACACCAACGGAGACCAGATATTTGTATGTGACCACTGTGGGAAAAAAAGTTAATTCAAAAAGAAGCTTACGAGATCATTTGCTTATCCACAAAGGTCTAAAACCAAATAAATGCAAAGAGTGTGGAAAATGTTTCGCTTTAAAAACTACTTTAAAAATACATGTGCGTACGCATACTGGAGATAGACCGTACGAGTGTCCCCAATGTGGAAAGTGTTTCGCACAAAAGTCTCCTCTTACGGTACATATGAGGTATCACACAGGAGAAAGACCTTATGTTTGTGGTGTTTGTAATAATGGATTTGTTAGCAAAGGAACCTTGTCATTACACCGAAAGAATAAGCATGGGGCAATATGATTTTGTTAATTATAAAATAATTTCTTTTTTTTTCTGTTTTAAAATATAATAATTTTATTTGCAAATAGTAATAAATACTAAAAATTCTACCTAAAAATTATCCAAAATCGTAGTTCTCTCGCTTTATTTAATTGAAACTTAAATAAGGCAGCCACTCACAATTCTAGCTGATTTAAAAATAGCATGCAAAGGGATGTGTTTAAGTTTTGCCCACTAGTAAAAGATTTTTACCAAATAAATGGAAATCGTGCTTTAGACCGTCGCGTATACCATTCGCAAACCAGTTTCTGGTTTTTTCCTTCTTCAGTACGAAGCAGATATACGCAACGTCAACAAAGAGAATTTCAGAATTATAAGTCTCTACGTGAAAGTAGAGTACAAACGAGTCGATGGTATCTTTATCTGCCAGTGTGAATCACAATGTAATAAGTTGGAGTAATACGTTCTTTACTAATAAAGATATAATAAAAATTAAAATACCAAAATACTCCAATATAGAGATGAGATTCATTTGCAAATAGTAATTATACCTAAAGAGGTACCAAATTCGTAATCGTCTCGCTGTATTTAATTGAAAATTGAATAAAGCAGCCGGCCACAGTTCTAGCTGATTTAAAAATATTATGCAAAATTAATTATTAATTTATTACAATTTACTATATTGCGATTGACACTGGTAGATGGAGTTATCATCGACTCATTAATACCCTACTTACACGTAGTAACTAATGATTCTGAAATTATCCTTGTTGACGTTGCATATTCCTACTTCACATTGAAGAAGACAAAAACCAGAAACCGGTCTACGAATGGTATACGCGATGCGTGACGGCCTTATTTATTTGGTAAAAATCTTTTACTAGTGGGCAATCGCAATTTTAACTCCTAAACACTTCTCTTTGCATGATATTTTTAAATCAGTTAGAATACAGGATAGGTATGCAATAATGGAAGGTAACTACATATCTACAAAAATAATTCCACAATATTTTCTACTATTGTTTTGTGGAGCAATTTAAAATACTGCTTTACGCAATTAAGCATGTAATTTAAGGACAATTTTTTTTTTATTTACAATAATTTTCCAATTAATACTATTTTAAATTTGTGTCAGAAGATGATCAAGAAAAAAATAATAAATTGGTTATTTATAAACATTTATTAAATTACATTACATTACTTCATTGCGTAAAGCGATATTTTAAATTGATCTACAAAACAATAGTTGAAAATATTGTAGAATTATTTTTGTAGAGGTAGATAGTTAGTTACCTTCTATTATTGCAATTATCCTGTATTGCAATATTAAAATACAAAGACTCCAAAACGATAGCTCCTATCCAAATTTAGTAGGAGCAATTTTTTTAAGCAGTTTTTAACACTGATGTCTTTTACCTTTTTAAATTTTTAAAAAAATATATGACAAAAAAATTTATAGCGAAAATTCACCCTCGGCCCCCTTGTACCTACCTCAACAAATCAATGATATTTAGATAAAAATTTGATAAAATATGTAACATTATGAAATTAATAAATGGTCCAAATTTAATTTTTACAATTTAAGACGTTTCAAATTTATTGGCAAATAACTAAAGGAGCTACAATCGCTTGAAGCGAGTAGGCACAACCTACCCCTTTAAGGGATTGTAGCTCCCCTTATGAACTGATTTAAGGCATATATTTATATACACGAAACGTCGACTAATTGAAACTTTGGTTTTTTCTTTCTGCCGACCTTACCCCCACGATGATTATAATATATATATATATATATATATATATATATATATATATATATATATATATATATATATATATATATATATATATATATATATATACATATATATTTATATACAAAACTGAACTATTTTTTTTCTAGTTCTATCGTCCCATTGAAGGAAGGTACTTAATTAGTGATCAGATTATATTTGTCCTAATCCGGTCAATATGATCAATATCAAATATTAAAAAATGCAATATAAATAATATACAGCTTAATATTAAACATAATGCCTTATCTGATCATTCATCTCAGGTACCTGTAATTTAATTGCTCTTTTGTTTTATTTATCTTAGTTATGACGTCATCTTTGTTCCGAATATGACGCTCTATATATTTTTCATTCTTAGACTCTCTATGAAGAGCTGATTTCACACATAGGACCTAAAACTTATAATCTGAGAGCCCATATTTGAAAGTTGATTTTTTGAACTAAAGTGACAGCTCTGTAAAATCAGTTGAAGGTACAGCAAAATGGCTCTCACGTATTTCGTTTTTTAAATAACAGCTTTTATTCCGATTGCAGCCATCCCAGTTAAAAGGATGTATGTCCAATGATATGGTGAATATTGCCAAAAATAAAATTAAAGTTATTTTTTTACTGACAAATAAACAACAAATAAATATACACAACAAACAAGCAGTAAATAATAATATAAACAAGAAAAGCACATTGCCGTGTCTTCAATTGATTTTACAGAGCGGTCACTAAATTAAAAAATACGAGTTTCGAATGTCTCCAGCTCATAAATTATCAATTTTAAACGCCAAGTGTGGTGTCTTTGGAATCAGCTCTTCATGGAGAGTCTAAAAATGAAAAATTAAAAAATATGCATATTATTCCATTCAAAATTTTTTTAAAACGTCATGTCGGGTACAATGATTATGTTATAACTAAGATAAACGAAGTAAAAACGCACAATTAAAAATAAAAATCGACTTGTGGAAGGATTTTCTTGAAATATTTTTATATTCTGTGATAATAATTTTATGTACACACTTTATATTTATTGTCGTTAGAACAATAGCAAAATTCTTAAACAACTCTGCCAAATCCCAATCCTAAATAGAGAATAGCCATATGTAAGTATTTACCACCCCATTTTTCTTTATTTATTGTTTAATGCATAATGAATCAACAATTGAAAAATTCTTGATAAACGGGCATGAAACATAACGTACGTTATCGTTAGTCATTCAAACTTGAAGGAAAATTTGTCCACGCGACTGAATGTTATTTATTTTAAACATAACACCAAATATATAAATATTGCAATTAAGTTATTCTTGTTATTTTTCACGATTGCCTTTAACGGTCAAGCATAGTCAGCTAAATGCAATTAGCTGTAAACTGGATTTAGCTGGCTTACAGTTCAAGTAAATACAAATAAAAAAAATTAAAATAATTTGCTCATAAATTGATTCTGAAAGAAATTTTCGTCTCGTATTTTACAATTTGGTCGTTCTTACAAATATTTTTTTTAGGTCAAAGAAGCAAAGAACAAAAAGGGTAAAAAAGGAATTAGATCCTGATTATGTTTGTCCCAAAATTAGAGATACTTCTTATCAAGTATTTCCTAAAGAAGAAACTGATTCTAAGATTTACGAGAATCTGATGAAATTTTCCTGTGAACTTTGTGACGAAAAAATAGAATCAAGCATAGCCTTTGCTCTCCATTCTATTAAACATTCAAGTGACAATAGGTATTACTGTCACTATTGCAATTTCAAGAGTACCTTAGTGAAGCGAATAAAAAAACACATGAAAGTCCACGGTAATTTAGGAAAGTATTTCCAGTGCGAAGTATGTTCAACAATTTTTCCGGAATGTATTCAGGCGATAGAACACAAAAACTTTCATTCCGGCGAAATGCCATACAAGTGTGAAACATGTGAGAAACATTTTATGTTTTCCTGGCTGTTATACACTCATCGAAGGTTGTTTCATTTGAATATAAAAACTGATCCATCTTCTTTAACTTGTGATATTTGCAACATGTCGTTTGGAACGCGCTCAGGTTTACGCAAACATATATTTAGAAAGCATAACCGTATACCAAAGGAATCAACGCTTTGTGATATTTGCGGCAAAAGTTTAGCAAGTAATGAAACTCTAAAATTTCATCGAAGAACTCATACTGGATATAAACCGCATACATGCACCACTTGTGGAAAAAGTTTTTGTAAAAAGGGCCTTTTGGTAGAACACGAAAGGGTGCATACAGGAGAAAAACCTTTTATTTGTCAATATTGTGAGAAAGGTTTCTCGCAAAGAGCTCCTTTAAAAATTCACCAAAGAATACACACTGGGGAAAGACCTTATGTATGTAGACTTTGTGGGAAAGGTTGTATCTGTAAAAGTGTGCTAGATGCACATATGAGAAATTGCTCTGGTGTTATCATAGAATAAGATGTTAAAATTTATATTAAGGATTCAGATTCTTTATTTTTTTTTTATTGTTAATATTGTAATTCCAAAAAAAACGTTATTTTTGTGCATTTTCCAAAATAACAGAAATTAGTTTAATCTACATCTACATCTTTTAATATGTTATCTAACTGATGTTTATATCATATATGACATAATATGTATTAGGTGTAATAGGATCATAGTACACATCCATTTCTTCCTTTAGTTTTGAAGATAAACGATTGAAATTTGGAACACCCTATATACTTAATAAATGTCAGTTTTTGACATGAATTATTTTTTTTCCACTTCCGATTTCACCAGAGTTGACACAAACTTTTGATTTTCAAATGGTATACTGTTGCATTTTTGAATTTGCATAATTTTCTAAATCCAATGATCCGGTTTCACTGGAAGTTAAACAAAAATCATTTATATGTCAAAAAATTACGTTTATCAGGTATATAGAATGTTCCAAATTTCAATCGTTTATCTTCAAAATTAAAGGAAAAAAGGGGGTGTACCATGATCCTATTACACCCTGTATTTTAATTAACTTACGTACATGTTATGTATCAAAGAATGGCGAAAAAATTATTATTATTATTATTAAATAAAATCGTGAAAAATTTTTTTTTTGATTTTTTTTAATATATCTTTTTTGTACCCACTTTTGTGAGAAAGTCTTTAAATTCAATGAAAACATGGTTTAATAAGTTTGTTCAGAGCCTAGTTGATAATAGAAATAAGGAAATTACCTTTTACTCGTTAAAAAATGTAGAAGTAAATTTAATTTTAATGACTGAATAAATTGATTAAAGAAGAAAGTATTTATTTGTAAGTATATAAAAATAGGAGAACATACATTTATAGTTTTTATAGATATAAGGAATATCAAAAAAATATAAAGAAAAATGGTTATACAGATATATTTTATTTCATTGTAATTTTTAATATTTTCTTTATTTACAATATTTGTTTTAAACCTAACTCTATATCCTTAAGGCGGCTAGGATCGATGGCGTGAATGTTGTCAGAAATGTCAAATGTGTTGACATATCATATTTGTGTGCATTAATTTCTAGTAGTTAGTAGTATAAATTTGTTTTGTAGGTATGTAAATAGAACTGTAAATAGAATGTTCAATAAATATTATAAAATAACGTGCTCATATTCGGTTTTGTTGTAGGTATTTCGACCCAACCGTCCTTAATAATTTAGTATACGGTCCAGGAATCTCGATAACTCCCGTTAAACAAGAAACGTATGATTACAGTTATACTGCCAATAATTTAAATAATTTTAACCCATTTAATGGATATAACGGATACAATCCATTTATGAATCAATTACGTGACCCAGAAACAAAACTAACCGAAAAGTGCCAATCTTCGAAATTTCAAAAAATCGTCTCCAAACAAGTTGGTCTACCAAATAGTAATATATTAGACTGTCTAGTCAAAAAACCCAAGAAAAAAAAACCGGAAAAACCGAAGAACAATATAGAAAAAAATATTCCATCACCCCCCGTCGATCTAGATGAACCAATTCACTGTGAGGTTTGCAACGAAACCTACAAAAATAATGTGGCCTTTGCGTTACATTCTTTAAAACATAGTGAAGATGGAAAGTACACTTGTCATTTATGTGAATATAGAAATGCCTCAAAATATCACATCGAAATGCACATAAGGGCACACGAGGGCACCACAAAGTACAAATGCGAAATTTGCGGAAAAGCGTTTACAGTAAGCACTCACGCTATCGAACATAAGTATTTTCACACTGGAGAGAAACCATTTCAGTGTGAAATTTGCGGCAAACACTTTATGTTTTCCTGGTTTTTGACTTCACATCGCCGGACACAACATTGGGAGATAATGACAGGTAGTCCTCTTGTAAAATATGATTGCACTCAGTGCAATAAACATTATACATCATCTACCGGCCTAAAGAGACATAATCTCAGCAAACACAATGCCACAGGTGTAGATGCCTCTGTTTTGTGTGATATATGTGGAAAAAGACTTTCAAGTAAAGAAAAACTAAAGTTTCATCGGAGAATTCATACAGGTTATAAACCTTTCTCTTGTGAAGTATGTACAAAAAGTTTTTCAAGAAAAGAACAATTAAAGGAGCATGAGCGTGTTCATACTGGTGAAAAACCATTCATTTGTAAATATTGTGGAAAGGGTTTTACTCAGAGATCCCCATTGAGGATACATGAGAGAACTCACACAGGAGAAAGGCCATATGTTTGTATGATATGTGGCAAAGGATTCATATCAAAAGGTGTTATGGATACCCATATGAAAACTTGTTCGGCGGCCCATATACCATATAATTAATCAGTAGGTATCCTAGAAACATTACTCCAACTTGAAGCAAAGTTGGTTCTCCAAGCGTATCTAAAAATTTACTCGGATGTCAGACATCTTCATTAATAGACACTTTTGCTCCAAGTAAGAGTAACTAGACTGAAAAACATATGTATTAAATTCGAATATTACTATTAGGATTCTATTTATGTTTCTAGTTACGTTGTTTTTGTATTGTGTTTCGTTTTGATTTGTAACTAATGAGCACATGAAAAGATACTCATTAAACCCATATTTTGTTATAAAATATAACCTAAAGTAATTTATTTGCCTACAGTAATAAACTGTTTTATTGAAGCTACTATATTAGCTTGTCAAGAAAGTTAGATAAAAAATATGTAAAAAGCTCTAATATATTAAAGCAAATAAACCAGTTAATAGATAAACTCAAAATTTGTTTTAATTTTCGAAGACATGAAAAATATTTAACGTTTATTTTAATTATCCTTTTATATCTGAATTAATAGAGTTTTTTGTTATAAAAACAAACCTCTGACTGATCCTTTTGGCGCAGAGGTGAATTGTATTGTTTTAATGGCTTTTTATATTTCTCTAGGTATAGCTTATAGATTGTGTTAGAAAATTTAACTGAGTAAGAAGACTAATAAGGAGGTATTTCAAGTACGATTGGAAACTTTACTGGATTCAATTTTAAACATATGGTTAAAGAATTCTCGTAAAAATAAGATTGCATTACCCTATTACTATTTTTTATTCTAATGAAAATAATGTATTATTTTCGCATTCATTTTCAATTTAAATTCATGTGAAGCGATATTAATAACTGTACTTTTATAACAATATGAAAATCACTGTGCACTTTTTCTTCATGCAAACAAATACGTATTTATATATTTATGAGAATGGTGTATTACGTTAAAATCGTAAACATTGAATGCGAATGGACTCATTATATTATGGAATCATTATTATTAAATGAATGAAAATTAAGTGACGTGTATTATGTATGGCTATGGACAAAAAAATAGGTCACTTTTTCCTCCTTACCATGAATATTAAGGTGCCTACAGACACACGTACATGTCTTAAGACATGAACATGTCCTTTGTTGCTGCGTTTAATTGGCATTTTGTCTACACACTGGCGTACACGAACACGCGTTCATGTCTTAAGACATGTACGTGTGTCTGTAGGCACCTCTAAATGGCGAATATAATGTCGCCGATGCTAGTTAATTTTAAGATGAAGTTTGCATCATTATTAATTTTCATCATAGGAAAAATTTAGTTTTGTCCATATGTATTTATATTTTACTAATATTATATCCTTAATGTCCTACTAGTCCATTATTTTTCCTATAACTCTATTTTGAGATACATTAAATGAGAAATAACGCCCTAGGACGTTATGAATATCCATAATGCCCTAGAGCATTATAAATTTATAATTCGTTAACATTTTCACTACAATACAACACAAAACAACTAAATGGCGATGGCGTTATTGGCAAACAAAATGTGTTGATCAGTTACGGCGTTTACAAACAATTATTACTCTCTTTAAATGAAATCGTCCTGAATATAATAGATGTCAAATTAATCAATCGTAAATGTCAAAGAATTTTCGAATTAAATAACAGACTAGTAGGACATTAAACGTGAAGGCACGGGTGTTACAGGATAATGACGCCCTGGGTCGACGTATATACCCTCAGGCCAGAGGCCCTCGGGAAATACTGCCGACCTCGGTGCGTTATTATCCTTAATATAGTATCCTTGATGCTTTAATAACAATTTTTCTTTCTTCTTTCTCCTTTCTTTCTCCTTTCTTCTTTCTCCTTTCTGCTTTTTTTATTTTTTGTTTGCAGATGAAGAATACGTAAGATATTGCATTTTCTCCTTTTCATAATAAAACCTAGAAATTCAATGACGTAAAATTTTAATCCATAGAGCGTTATGGTCAGTTTTGCATATAAATATTTAAAAACAATTTTCAAATAAATATACTGTTCTATCTCTGTTTTGTTTGATTTTTAGAGGTCTAAATTAGTTTGTTTCATTTTTCTAAATTAAAATTAGTAAGGTGATTAAATATTTTTATAATAATTATTATTATAGATTATGATTGGTATACTTTTTTTAATAATAAGAAAACATCTCCCTGTTACTCCTTGTTCTGTTTATAAAACGTTATTAAAATTTTATTTTCAGGTCCTCTGAAATGCCAGGAGAATTAATAGATCTTAATAAAATCAAGAAAGAACCAAAGCCTCATAAAATTAAAAAGGAAAAGAAAGACAAAAGGGGAAAAAAGGGAAGACGAAAAAAGATTGATATCGTACATCCACCACCTATTGAACTTGATGAACCTATACAATGTGATGTTTGTAGTGATACTTACAAAAATAACGTGGCATTTTCTTTACATTCCAAAAGCCATAGTGAAGATGGAAAATATTCGTGCCATATTTGTAACTATCGAAATGCTTCGAAGTACCACATAGAAATGCACGTAAGGGCCCATGAAGGTACAACTAGTTACAAATGCGAAATTTGTAATAAAGCTTTTACTGTAAGCACCCATGCTATGGAACATAAATACTTCCATTCCGGGGAAAAACCATTTCAATGTGAAATCTGCGGAAAGCATTTCATGTTTTCTCGATTTTTGGCATCTCACCGCCGCACCCAGCATTGGGAGATAATAACTGGTACTCCTTTGATTAAATATGACTGTAACATATGCAAAAAGCACTACACCTCGTCGAGTGGTTTAAAAAGACATAACCTTAGGAACCACAATACTGAAGGAATAGATACTTCCGTGCTCTGCGATATTTGCGGTAAAAAGATTTCAAGCAACGAAAAACTTAAGTTTCATCGTAGAGTTCATACTGGTTACAAACCTTTTGCTTGTGAGGTATGTGGAAAATGCTTTTCTACAAAAGAACAGAAAAAAAGAACATTTAAGAGTGCATACCGGTGAAAAACCGTATATTTGTAAATACTGTGGAAAAGGTTTCACTCAACGATCGCCTTTGAAGATTCATGAAAGATCTCATACTGGTGAAATGCCCTACGTTTGCTTGATTTGTACAAAAGGATTTATATCCAAGAGTGCCATGGACACTCACATGAAACATTGCACCCTGCATATGCCGTGCTAAATAAAGCGTATTTTTCGTGGTTTTTGTTATTGATAGTTTTACAGGGTAGCCTAAGTTAATATTTTTGAGTGACATTAAAAAGTTGGATTATATTTGTGTACTTTTTTTTGGTCTCTTTTATTCCAGTTTGCAAAGCAAAAACGTGTATATAATTAATGAATATCACAACTGTTTTATCTGGTACACACCAGAGTGATATTTTTTTTAACTTATGAACCATTTGTATCAAATTATATTGGTACTTCTTTATTTCATTTTATCTAATTTTATCATATCGTGGTGTAGTTGTTGGTGACCTGTTTAAATATTTTTATACATACTATGTTCCGATTTGCATTTAAAAATCAGCATGTTAATAACTTCTACATATTGAAGCATATATGCTTGCTATAGGCGATTTTTGTTATTGATATAATCACAAATCTTCTATTTATAATTACATTTTTTGTATAAGTTATTAATAACACAATTAAATCACGAACACAAGTTCACTATTTGTAAAGTAACCATCACAAAAACTGGTGGCAGTCGCCACTCTAGTTTTTATAAGCTGCAACACTAAATACCATTTTAAAGGGATACATATTTCGCCCCAGGATTTAAAAAAAAACGCAATTTTATCACATACACCATTTCATTATTTGTAAATACAAAAACAGCAGTCATCACAAGGACTGGTGGCAATCATTACTCCAGTTTTTATGAGCTGTAACACACTAAAAACTATTTTAAACGAATACATAACTCGATCCAGAATTGAAAAAAATGTAATCTGTTATTAATAACGCAACTAATCACTAGCACAAGTTCACTATTTATAAATACAAAAACAGCAATCGTGAGAACTGGTGACAGTCGCTATTCCAGTTTTTATGAGCTGTAACATTTTAAAGGCAGACGTAACTCTCTCCCGAATGGAAAAAAGTATATTTAATTGTTTTCTTGTTTTATTTTATTTAGTTGGGTTTGTACGAGGTTAAATTACGTATATCCCATGTGTATATATTACTAGGCAGTATGAGAGCTGTTTTCTGTGAAAATTAATTCAAACTTTCATAATAAAATGGTAAATAATAACATTTTTACTATAATCTTCACTAATAGAAAATTTTAAGCCCCGTCCACATTAGTAAATATTTACGTTGTGTGTTGTATTTTAAAGATCAGCACAAAATATATGTTTTAATTATTATTTTTATAAATTTTTATACAACTGATTACGTATTTACCAATACAATAATATGTTTATATATACTATTACTGTTTATACAATTATATATTAAATATTTTAAATCTGACGGATAGGTATATTACGTAGCCTAGAACGAATCTCAATTACAAGAAATCCCTGGAACAAACCCATGCTTTTGAGATAAATGTTCCCTTAAGGTAGTTTATTATAGTTATTTTGTAACAATAATGTTTTAAATACTGGAGATTAAACCTTCTTAATCTGGATCCAAATTCCAACAATAAACAGACCAAATTTGATCTTGATTGGGAGCTGAAGTAAGGAATTAGATGTTCCTCTTTCACCCCTGTGTATGGCTCGAAGCAGGATCGTGCCTACCATAACGGCTAGTACGTGACAAACACGCAGGCGGCCGAATCTAGAGGCGGCCACTTACGTCAATGATTGAAAAAAAAAAGTAAAACCATAAAAGAAAAAGATGCTTCCGCTCTCGCCTCTTCATACTATGAAATACATGTCTGTAACAAATAGCTAGCTATGCAATAAGTTTTCAAAAAAGATTAAATTACAGAAATCGCACACGCTAGAAGATTAACGGGAGGTTCGGGCAGTTCACGAGACCTCCCAGATTTCGTAGCGACGCACAGCGACATGTGCTATATCACAGCTGTCTCTAAACAAGCCGCGAAGTAACAAATGGCAACACCGCAAATTGACATGGCTGGGGCTCAGTGAAGTCTTGCCGAGATAAGCGGCAACAGTAACGAGAGGTATGCCGTAACCTTTGAATCGAAACGCTATGAAAACAGTGGCAGATATAAAAAATCAACAAAATGGCAACACTGTAAAGTGATCTGGCCGGCGTTCAATGAAGTCTTGCTCGAGATAAATGTAACAATAAAAAAAGGGGTGTAGTAACCTTTGATTCGAAACGCTGTGAAAATAATTGCAGATATCAAAAAATTCTACACAAATTTGTAGGAAATCAAATTTCCTAAAATATAAATATGTTTATCTGCAATAGTGAGGGGCGAGTGTAGATCTACCTTCGTATTCGATACGAAAGTTAGGCAACGGTAGTCGCAGTCCGTAATTTGATGATAATTCAAATGAAGCTCATCGTCTTCGTCCCGTCTTCTAGTGGTTTGTATATCACCGTATACGCAGAGGCTATGCAATCTTAGACGAGGGTTGTGTAGGTGATATATCATCCTTCGGAAGGGATGTAAAGCAGTTGGTTCCTTGTCTATTAAATGTTAGGCAAGTAAAAAATCCCTACTCTTCGACAAAGAAGAGGTTTAGCAAAATTTCCAGGTTGGAGTAGCTCGTCTCCTGGCGTCGGTGATTGGCCCTGGTAGCGAAAATAGGCCGACGTTAAATGAATGATGAAAAAAAAGTTAAGGTGTAGGGGACTCCAAAAAGTCAAAAGATATAAAATGTTTTATCAACGGTAACAAGGATTCTATACTTAATCGATGAAATATTATTATTTTTGAGTAGATTAGGTTGATGCCTCACTACGCTGTAAATATGTTTCATTCTGCAAAACCAACAAGAATATGTAGAGTTAATGTCACCCTATTTAATATTAATAAAATTCATATCAAAGCACTTACTTAGGCATGTTTATAATTTTTATAGCAAACAAAAATTAATGTGTAGGGAATTATGATATGAAACTAATTAGGGCAGTTATTTTTGCCAGGATAAGAGGAATGAGGAATGGATTATGGATGGATAGAAAATGTTAAAATCTTAGGAATAATAAATATATTTAAAATAAATTTTCTACAAAAAATAAAATAATACGATGCTGAAATAAACCAAATAAATTCTCAAAAAAAAAAAAAATCAAAACAATCTAACAATGCAAATCTTAAAAAAAATAATAAAGTAAATTAAAATAAATCCTCAATTAAAAACAAAACAATCCATTACTGAAAGACAAGTTGAATATTATTTTATTAAAATTGTTATTGGTATTTTTGATCACCTTAGATGTATAAGGAAAAAAATATTGAAATGGAATAGCTACAGAAAAATGTTGTTTAAACCTCATTTTGTTCCTTAAATGTATCTAGCTTTTTTTTTCATTTTATTTTCAATCTCCTTTTCAGTTTTCACATAGTTGTTTAAAAGTGTGTTGACAAATACTGAACAAGCATACGAAAAAAAATAGTTGCTATCGCTTCCACTATACAATTATTTAAGAAATCTAAATAAAAACACTTCAAACAATATATTCGAGGGCCCTGCTGATGGAAGCGCATTTTATAAATTTACACGTAGGCGGCCACAATCCTAGGCACGGTCCTGTCTTGAAGAGTAGGTACGCAGCTGTGAATGTCGAGGATAATTTCGCCATGCAATTAGTTACTTATATACATAGATATATGGAAAATGGGAAAAGGAACCTAAATCCTCCTACTGGAAATTAAGTCCAGGTCAAAGACAAGCGAAGAAATTTATAAACTACTCGCAAAGAAGAGCTAAAGAGCTATGTGAATTGAGCAAACCAGAATTAAGGATACTAACGGGCCTTCTCATAGGTCATTGCCCACTGAGATACCATCTTAAAAAAGGGGGCAAAGCTGAAAGCGACATATGTCGCTTCTGTGCAGACGAAGTGGAAACCGCGGATCATATACTTTGCCCATGCAGTCATAATCCATCAATGCCTACGACATTTGGAGCAGGTATCCACAACACCTGTCGATGTGAGAACCATAGCTCCCAGGAAACTTTTAGGCTTCCTCAAAAGGAATGATGTATAAATAAAATGCGAAATAAGCGTAGAACGGTAACACTAAAAGTAAAATCTCTTTAAATTCGAACTAAACCGTCCGACTACAGATTGGCGTGGATTGTACGTCAGAAAAATATGAGTGTGCGGTTATGTTTTGCGAACATGCTTAAAAATTTGCGTCAGATACATCGCACAACGTAATTATTTGTTAGTGTGGACGCGGCTTTATCACAAGTTTCCTCTGAGTATCGGCCATTTCGAAATGTTACAGTCACAGGGTGCTTGCCCACTGGATAATCTTAGCTTGGAACTAGGATATGTTCTATATTTTTGACCGATAAGAATCTGTTGTGGGCATTTCTGACCACCACGAGGAAATATTAGGTGAACCGGCTCGGTGGGGAGAGGGCGCGATGGCAAGTGTGACTAGATAATCTTCGCACTATAGCTGCTGGTTCGAATCCCGTCACCGACACTAGCAATGTCGGTGGAAATGGTTGTATGTGCACGTTTCTTCATAAATGTAACTCGCTCGTGAAGCTTCTGCTTTGGAATCGGATTTTTACCTAATTTCTGTGGTGTATTATTATGTAAAATACGATTTATTACGAATTTTTCTGCAAAGATTTTTCTTCACTTAAAATGATCTTAACAATACCGACGATACAAGCGCCATTAAGTTGAGAATACATTTTGCTCTGGAATGAATAACATTTTTTAATAGAATATTTCCTCGTATAAATTCAAGCTAAAATTATTTTGTAACTTGGTCAAGAGCACTGCGACCATAGTTTCGTAATTTACTAACATTTTGACATATAATTTTATTTTTATTTCACCCTTGGGGTAAATATTTAAAAAACTTTCAGTGACTAACTTACACACACAGAACATCTTTGATTATGTACCGGGTGATCCAAATAAGCCTCCCACCCCCATTTTCTCGGTTATTTGGAAAGATACGAAAAAAATGAAAAATGATTTTTGTAGGGTTTTTAAAAAGGAATCCAGACACATTAACAGAAAAACAACTGAACTCAAATAAAAAAGATGGAGGCCTAAGTTATATTTTTTTAAATGGAAGTACCCAAATATTTTTCCATATTTGAATAGGACGTCTTATTCTGATTTCAAATATATATACTTTTTATATAGTATATTCAGTAAATATTCCGATAATCGATTATTTCCCAAAAGAAAATACGTTGCTTAACAGATATCAAGAAATATTTTCTAGGTGGCCGTGATAACAAAACAACAATTAATATTTTGACAGTTTTGCTCATTTAATAATTCAACAGTTTGCCAACAACTGTTACTTTTGAACGTTGCTTTGTTGGCCAAAAATAACCAATATGAATAATCATTATACTTTAGGAGAAAAATACGATATGGTAAACTTATATTTTAAAAATAATAAAAACGCTTGTGCTGCCCAGCGAGAATATGGACAAATATATCCGAATAGGAAATTTCCTGACAGGAAAACTATTAAGTTGGCAGATTATTTATTAAAACATACAGGAGCAATTGAAAATAAAAAGAAACGAGGAATAGTCAACGAAGATAGAGAATTCAGTATTTTACTCTATTTTCAAGAAAATCCATGAAATTCAATAAAAGACGCAATGAGGTATTTGAATTTTTCTTATGGAACCATACAGAGAACTTTAAAAAAACATAAACTTAAGGATTATAGTATATTGCCAGTTCAAAAATTATTCCCTCAAGATAATGAAAAGCGGCAACAATTTTGTAGAAATATGATCAACAGGTATGACATTGATAATAATATATTTAATAAAATATGTTGGACCGATGAGGCATCATTCAACACATCTGGTATCTTCAACAGAAGAAATTCACATTTTTGGTCTTCCTAAAATCCTCATATTTCTGAAGAGATTCAATTCCAAGGAAGGAAATCCATATATGTTTGGTGTGGAATAATAAATAAAAAAATTATAGGGCCTATTTTTCACGAAGGCTCCCTTATAGGACCATTGCACTTAGATATGTTAAGAAATGATGTAAATAATTTATTAGAAGAAATGCAATTGCAATTGGATGTTATTTGGCAGCAGGACGGGGCACCCCTACATAATATTAATGATGTTACAAATTACTTAAACACAACATATCAAGAATGGATAGGAAAACGAGGAACTATTGCTTGGCCACCTCGTAGTCCGGACCTAACTCCATTAGACACGTTTCTTTGGGGCCATTTAAAAAATATTGTTTATAAAGAAAGAAGCAACAACTTGGAAGAAATAAAGGAAAAAAATTAGAACAGAAATACGAAATTTGAATAATAACAACGCTGTTGTGGCAAATGTGATGGGAAACTTAAGAACACGATACGTTATGTGTATAGAACACAATGGAGAGCACATAGAGAATTTTTTGTGATATTTTATTATTAATTAACTAGCAATAAATTATTGTTAATTTACTACATTTCTGTAGCCGTTAAAGAATTTAAATATTTTCATTTACCACTCTTATTTTAACGGATAATATTATTTTTAATAAATTATCTAGGTACCACTTCAATAGTGTTCTTTAGTTATTTTCTATATTTGTAGTTTTTTTTAGCCGGCTGGGCAGCATAAGCGTTTTTTTATTTATTTATTTTTTTTTTCAATATAATAATTTAACTAATAATTGAGCATAGTTTCATGAGGATAATAAAAAAGAAATTAAATATAGGTAAATTAGGCAAAAAGTTAATAGTTACAATAGTCAAACTGTCAAACTAACACTTTTGTTTTACTATCACAGCCACCTAGATAGTATTTCTTGATATCTGTTAAGTAACGTATTTTATATTGAAAAAAAATCGATTATCGGAATATTTACTGAAGATACTATATAAAAAGTATATATATTTGAAATCAGAATAAGACATCCTATTCAAATATGGAAAAATATTTGGGTACTTCCATTTAAAAAAAAGTAACTTAGGCCTCCATCTTTTTTATTTGATGTTCAGTTGTATTTCTGTTGTGTCTGGATTTCTTTTTAAAAACCCTACAAAAAGCATTTTTAATTTTTTTCGTATCTTTCCAAATAACTGAGAAAATGGGGGTGAGAGGCTTATTTGGATCACCCGGTACAATGTTCAACACATTAGAATAACTCTTATTATTGATTTAAAAAAATTAATGATAAAAACAGATTTACGATCTATGAAAAGTAAATTGCACAATGTCAATTAGTTTGTAGCTAACCTCAAGTTGTTGACATAGTTTATAGTCTTTTTCTTTTTATAAACTAACTGATTGTGTTTGGATTGTTGGAATATAATATATCCTTTTAGTCTTACCGGTTTTTTTTGATTTAAAATGATTTTTAGTTCACTATTTTGTCAGTACATCAATATACCAATAAAATAAAATTTAAAAATTGGTCGTGTAAGTGACATATTTGACTTCTGCAAAGAAAGTCATACGGAAGGGAGAAAATTCTTCATTATATTTGGTATTCTTTGGAAAATTAAACATTTTACATCCACTTTTATTAGTATAATCACACTGGAATAAATCATAAACCCATAGTTCAAAATAAACACAAAAACGTCTTTTTAATTCGATAGTACAATATTTGAACTTGATTATTCGAAAGGTTTAATTATGTTATAAAACGTGACACAAACAAATTGATAGGATGATGCAGTTAGCAGCTATTAACTTTTTACATCCTATTAGAGGATGCTTCATCCGTTTTTAATATCAATCAGTTATATTAATAATAAAAGTATCTGTAATGCGTTATAATTGTATATATTAGTAACTGAAAGTTCTTAAATATTTCTTACAAGGGAGAAATAAAATAGAATTCAACACTATGTTTAATTCATGAAAATGTCGCCATTATAGATATTCGCATAAAGGGTCAAGTTCCAGTGTGATATGTAGGCAACCGGTATGTCGTAAGATCTGTGAGTAAATAGTATATTAGGTAAAATCCAGGGACTGATCCAGGACACCGCGCTGATATACATATAATAAAGATATTATAAATGATATATTACTTTTTAATTGGCGATTTTGTAATATTCAAAATAACAGGAGCAATAAATATTTCATTGAACACACAATTCTGTGCAAAAGTCTCAGTTATTTTGAACGAAAAACAAAAAATTTTTGAAAAAAATTCTTTAAAAAGATCAAATAGACGATAAATATATGAAGTATAAACTGACAAAGCCAAAGTCCTTATAACTCGTAAAGACATGCAGATATCGAAAAAATAAATGAAAAACCCCCACATATCCCCTGTCAACTTTGGCAGCCTACTATTCTGTACAATATTCTCAGTCAATTTGGACGAAAAACAAAAAGTTTTGAAAAAATTCTTTAAAAGATCGAATAGATTTTTGTTGGCCAGCCGCAGGCGCTTTAATGACTAGTTACGCCTCTGCTGTCAAGACATTTGATTGGTTCCTTGTTAAGGGCTACTCAGTGGTAGGGGTTTCAATCCCGTACCTAATGACCTGGTTTCTAAATTTTTGTTCATAGATAAAATACCTCTTCGAGTGAGTGAGTGATAAATGACTGTGGATGTATATTAGATCTTCGTGAACGGCTGGGCCATTAATTGTCAGCTGAACGTGTGAAATAGAGAGTGTGTTGTTTGCATTTAATGTCGATCACCTTCTTTACATCATCGAAATGAACATAATAATAGCTTACCGCTTCTAATCATGTGTCCCAATGCATCACAACATGCTGTGGTGGATGGTATTTCGGCAGTTCGTTTTCAAATAATTTTCTTCGAGATGACGCTTTTGAAGTTGTTTTCTTCACGCTGACTGTTAATCTGTCTATTGTGGGATAGCAGTCTCTAACAGTTTCTGCAATGCGATGGAGTCCATGTGTTAAACATGTTACATGTAATAAATGTAGATACTTGTATGTGTTTTTAAGCGCACTGCAGATGCCTTCACATAGGAAGCTTTGTCGGTTACATAAAGTAACACACATCTTTTGTTGTTCTCCCAATCGGCGTTCCATATTTTTCTTAGAACGAAAAATAACAAGCACCATTCATTGCCGCAAGCTGCTACTGCATCGTTCTGACAACCAGTATAGTGCCGTTGTGAAAGAGTTAAAATTGTGCTTCTGCAAAAACACCTATTTTCATCATGTTGTATATTATGTACGATACGATGTATGTACGGACCTGGAATCTACTATTTACTCACGTTCTTTAGATGACAGTAGTACGTAGATTGCATAATTATATGACGTCACTCTAAAAGAGTATATTTTAAGTAGTTACCTACAGAAATGAACAAAATGGCAAAATTAAAAACTACGTTTAATTAGAAAAATCGAAAAATGTTATTGGGAAATAACGAATAAGTAGAAAAAAAGAAAACTTATACGAACTTATTATTATTATATATTATCATGATCATGAGATTTCTAGGCCCCAATTATAGAAAATAATATTCCGGACTGCACCATCTTATGGAAGAGAAACATAGTATGGTAACAAATAAGTAAAGAAGATTCAAAATATGTCAATATTTCCTAAAAAGGCATGTCGACTCAGTTTTTATTGCTTTAGTGGAACTTCGGTAAAATTTAATAAAATATAGCACACGCGAACACAATGCTTCTTATTGGTAACACATATACGATAATTGGTCAGCGCTTCAGCCGAAAGTCAACTATTCGTGCATGTGCCATGCATGAATAGTTGACTTTCGCATTAAGTTTATTGTAATGAGCCAGCCAGGCTAATTTTTTTATAGTTGGCGGCGCTCTCACAAAAAAAATAAAGGTACCGAATTGTTACTTATAATAAAGAATCTTATAAACATATCAGTTTAATTATAAGATCAAACGAACTTACCTTAAGTGAAGTTCGATCTTAATTATATGAAACGCCTTGTCCGAGATGATAATTATGTAGTACACCCACTCCCCGCTAGATGTTACCACGATTTATAAAGCTTTACCAATAGAAAATTGCTCCGCTCACACCCACTAACCCTTCGTGCCCCTAATACCCATGCGCTGCTATACTCATTCTTTAAAGCCTTCCACAACTGGATGAAGATGATCATATAGGGAGAATTATTAGTTTAACTTATGTTCTTATTATGAAAGGGTTAAAGGGTACATATGATCATCTCGGACAAAGCGTTTCATATAATTAAGATCGAACTTCACTTAAGGTAAGTTCGTTTGATCTTATAATTATATTCACGCCTTGTCCTCAATGATAATTATGTAGATGTTTAAAGACAGTTGTGGCCTTCTCATTTATTTATTGAATTTTTCTTAGTTTTACAACTTAAGATACATTTTGCAAATTGATCCTTGGCACATAGTGGCCGATTATAGAATCTTGCAAAAGTCGTTGAATTAGGAGTCCAACCTGCAGTGGTCCTAATTATATCCAAGCTGACACCACCTCTCTCAGCAGATGAGGTGGCAGCGTGTCTCGTACTGTGAGCAGAGAATATATCCGTATTGATTCCACTTTTTTTTAGTGTTCCCCTAATCCAACGACTAATGGTTTGAGACGATGCCTTGCGATAGGGTTTCTTAAAAGTTAGAAAGAGGCTGTCCTCTTTTTTGTCTCTACAATTAGCGGTTTTTTTCTAAATAAGTAACAAGGGTATTTGCTACACAGACATTAGGTCTTTCTAGAAAGAAGGGAATATATAAGACTGGCTGAAGCCTATTTTTTCCAGTTGTTTTTAATCTACCAGGAATTTTTATTTCTAAGCCATCTAACTTTTTCTCTATATCCATAATTTTTATTAACGATAATGTCTGGACACGGTGTGCTGTTATTAATGCTAAAAGGGTTGCCAACTTCATGGTTAATAATTCTAGGTTAATATTTTCATATAGATATTGTTTACCCAAATAGGTTAGGACAACTTCTGGATCCCAGGTAAAATTATATTTTGCATTGCTGGGTCTTAGGTGCTGAACCCCCTTGAAGAAACGTTTTATTCTATAATCACTTGCAATAGAAGGAGACAATATCAACGACAGTGCAGATCTAGTAGTGTTCAATGTGGCATAAGTGCTCCTTTTTGCAATTGCTCATCTAAAAAGGTTAAAGTATTAAGAATTGAATTTTGAAATTTATTCAGCCCCCTATTTTCGCAAAAAAGCCACCACACTTTTAATCCACAATTATATTGCTTTAAAGTGCTTAGAGATAGTGATGCCAGCATGATTTCAGATGTTGAGTTTGGTAACCCTTTTAGTTCGAAGGCCTGCTTGATAACACTCCTGCCACCAGGAAAATTTTTGACCAGAGAGGATGGGACTTCCTATTAAAGGATAATAAATTCCTGTTAGGAGCAAAAATAACTGTCTCGGATATTAAAAGTTTTTGATAAAGAGGAAACCATGGCTGATTGGGCCACCATGGCACTACCACTATTCCTTCCGCCTTGTTCCTAACAATTTTTTGTAATACAGCCAACGTTAAAGTGAATGGTGGAAAAGCATAGAAGAAATATTTGGACCAATTAACAGTAAAGGCATCAACATCTAAGGCATCTGGGTCTTTCTGCCACGACACAAAGTTTTCACATTTAGCATTAAGTCGTGACGCAAATAAGTCAATAATTGGCATTCCGAGTCTTTCCGCTTCTCTTTTCCTCTTGATGCCACACTGTAATGGCGTGGGGGATGCAGACCTCTCGAGGATCCCTGTCGGTAAGGTTTTGCACCCCGACGGCCTTGGACTTTCTGAACGGTTTGTACTTTTTGCCCACCCAGACCTGAAATTCGTCTGGGCGGGTATTTCCAGTTTTTTGTTACTTTTCCCACTTCCTTCTTCCTTGTTTTCAATTCTTCCCCAGATTTTTCGATAGCCTTTGCTGTTTTCAATCTATCTGAAACGTTATCGCCAAATAACCATCCATCTAAGCTTATGTTGTTCAGCATGTCCCTAAGGCTTTTGTCTAAATTGAGACTTATTAGATTTTGCCTGGATTCCGATTCTTCGTGATGGAGATCTGCTATCAATCTCACCGCATCAGCAATTAGCTTCATTAAAGGCAGGTTATTTCTTTCCTCACCTTCATCTTTTCCTTCCTTTGGTAATAAAGTTAATGCTCTGCCCAAAGCCGACATACATGCACCCATTTGTGCTTGAATTTTTATTAGACGCATATCTCTCTTCAAGGCCAATTCGTTAGCAGCTGCTCTGACTTCTGGATTCAGCTTTGGAGGCTGCATAGCTTGACAATTCGGGATCATAGGATATTTGTTCAACAATTCAGACCTTGCCTCCTCCTCCAAGCCTTTCTTCATTCTATACAAACAACGCCACATTTGGCGGTATTTTGTTTGAGGTTAGGTTTCTCCTCTAGCCATAATTTCCATTCATTTCTACCATATACATGATAGAACCCCACTCATACGAGATTTACGGGCATTTAAAAAATAAAACATTTCGTATACACGAAAGTTATACCATATACATGGTCTTCATTGAATTTGATACCAAAAACAATGGAAAAAAACGATTGCAAGCAGTCTTTGGTCCACGCCATCATTACCTCGCTACCCTTATGATAATTATATCTTGCGTCCATCACTTCTTGCCTACAACTCAAGATGAGAAATTAATAGATACTTACATTCATTTTCTTTACCAGACAACACGACTACATCTGAATTAGGGCTTGAACTCCTCGTTGACTCACATTCACTACTTATTCGATGCGAGATTTTTCGATGGCGTTTTAATTTCCTTTTTAATTTTTTCACTTTTCTTTGAAGCTCGTAAACCTCGTCGTCACTACTTGTGCTGGTTGAAGGACTTATTTTTTCGTTTTCTACCCATATTTCTTTCCCAAATAATAAAACCGCGGTAACACCTTCGCACGAAGTTGAAGAATGAGTATAGCAGCGCATGGGTATTAGAGGCACGAAGGGTTAGTGGGTGTGAGCGGGGCAATTTTCTATTGGTAAAGCTTTATAAATCGTGGTAACATCTAGCGGGGAGTGGGGGTACTACATAATTATCATTGAGGACAAGGCGTGAATATAATTTATAATCTTATAAAATTATTGACTATGAAATTCGTCATTTTACTTCTGAAATGTTTCGTTGTTTGCAGTTTGGTTGCAATTTACTTTACTTAATTTTTATTTTATTCGAAATATACTTATTTTTAATTTATTACTTCCTCACCCCTCAAAGTGAGGAAGATGTATTCGTGAAAAAAGTTTTGAAAATTTTTATTGCATTTCTGGACGAATCTCGACGAATTATGACGAAACACAAAATTTCAGACAGAAAAAAATTTGTCTGTGTGTCTGTCTTGTTCGCGATAGCAGCTACAGTTCTAGAGGTCAAGGACGAGATTGAGTTCATTGATGAGCAAAATCGGTCCCAATGTCTAGAAAAATATTAGTGACATTCCACCAATGTGACTTTTGAAATGTCAGGATTTCTAAAATTTGGTTTACATTTTAAATTACCTATGATTTAAATATGATTTTATGCAACTAAGTTTTTATTTAATTCCAATTTAAATCTGAATTATGTATTTAAATCACTTTTATGAAATCGGTCCTCAGCGAATTTAGTGCATATCGGAACATAGTCGTAATACTTTTTAATTTGTGGGATTAATGTACGTTTAATATGTTTTAAATATTGTGTAAATAAACAAAGGGTTCAAATCGACTTCAAATGTTTGCTTTAAAATGTTGCTTGACATTTGTTTATACCGAATATAATTAAAAAACTAAAATTTCTCATGTAGAATGTATGATGAATTTCATTTTAGTGTTGGTGTTGGTGGTGTTTGGTGTCATCAAAAAAATGCCCTAGACTGACTAACTATATTTGTTATAAACAAAGGTTTTTCGTATGTTATTTTTTCTATGTCTAGATAAAATATTTCATAACATATAAATAAATGCCAATTATAAACATTAATAATTATTTTCACAAATTATCCCTCATCGATTTTTAAAATCTGTTTTCTTGACTAATTTGCCATCAAAACATACAGCTACGTTTACTTTAAATGACCGGAGAGGGCCGCCTGCATCCATGTGTTATTTATGGCGATAGAGACTAAGCTTATTATTGAAATAGAATAGGTCAATGATACTATATTACTCTTTGAACCAACCTATTTCAATAATAAGCTCCGCCACCGAAAGCAGACATGGATATCAGCGTCGCGTCGTCCGGTCATTTAAAGTAGACGTAGCTGCACATCTTAAGAGGGCGCCTGGAAAAGTATATTTTGAGTCTGAGTCGGACGGAAGCCATCTGCTGAGAAGAATGTAACAGTCGATTTTGTTTTATTTTATTATTAATTTAATTATAATCACATAATTTTATATAAAATTGATACAAGATGATAAATACTAGTATTTATGAGGTAATGCATAAATTTTCTTCCTGTATATGTAAATGCCACAAAATATTTTAAAATGTACATTTTATTTTTGCCAACATCAGATAAGTAAGAAGGTACTCTCTTAATATTGATATTTACCATATATTTTTATTATACGGGTACTTATATACAAATGAAATTAAATTTGTCATTACAATTTAATAATCATTTTGTTATTTTAATGCTGTGTAAAATAAATGATAATTATTTCAATACAATAGTATTTAATGGATAATTTCAAATTTGATTCGGTATGCTCAGTTTTATTTTTTTTTATTGATTTAATCCGTCAAGTTGTTACAAGATTACAAATATTTTGTCGATTAACAAATAAAACATTTGATATAAACAGATTCATTTTATGTTTTTACTAATGGGAGATATTCCTACATCGCTTGAAAGGGATATGTTCCCTGATAAATATTTAAGGGTACAATGGAGTAACTTTATTTTAATTTATTATACTATTAATTGATAGAATGTTGTCAGGCATGCAAAACTCAGCCTTAAGGATTAAAGAAAATAGTTCGGATACAAATTACTTCATGTAAATATGCAGTAGGATTAAGTCCATTTACTCCTGTATTTCTTTCAAATGTAGGTTTTGTACGTTGAAAAGGGCAATTAAAGATAAACCGAGATACTCAACTCTTTCATGTATTGAATTGTTCAAAATTATAATATTTTGTATAAAGCTGCCTCAAATTTGTTATTTCGGTTTATTCGAGTGCTGGTGTGGCCATAAATTAAATGTACATAGATAGTTCATATCCATGTTAACATTTAGCACAAAAAAATGTGGATCCCAAAATTTTTATACCATTGTGAGCAGTACCATTTGTATATAATTACTATTTCAAAATTAATAATATTGTAAACAACCATTGCTCGTAATTTAGGGACCACATTTTTGAGGAATAAATATTTAATTAAAAATCAACTATCTTTGTATATTTAATCATATGGTGTGACAAAAAAGGCTTCAATCCCCTTCAGAACTGGAATTAAAAATAAAATTTACATTGTTATTATTAACTTACAAACACCTGGTCAAATAAAGTTATACAGGGTTATCGAACGAAAGAGTCCACCCATATATTTTGTTTATATTTCGAGTTAGAAAAAAAAATTCAAATAAAAGTTGTAGTGAATCAAATTAACTCTTTCATAATCCCCGCAAATAATATACAGGTGATTCCATAAAAGCGGGACAAACCAACATTATTTTAAATGGAACACACTATATTTTTTTACATTTTTGAAATCTGTGTTCTTTTGTGATTTCAGATATATAGATATATTTTATTATATCTTCTACTGTTTTATATTTATTGCAAATCTTATACTACCAGAATCTGCCAGGTTATCAGGTTAGCCATGAATGAAAAACACTTAATTTGACATGCCTTACAGAATAATTTAATAAATTTAAAATTGCGTAATAATTATTAGTATAACTACTATTATACATATTATACCAAATAAATGTTGCTTGTTGAAAAGTTCTTGTTATATTTTATAAATAGTGAACATATCGTATCGACCTGATAAAGTAAACGTTTTCACGAATAATATGACACACAAAACCACGCAGTCTGCTTTCTGAATTTATTAAATTATTTTGTAAGGCATACGTATCAAATTAATTGTTATTCTTCCATGGCGAACCTGTAAACCATCTAGATGCTGGTAGTATAAAATTTGCAATAAATAAAAAACAATAAAAGATAAGATACAACATACCTATACATTGGAAATACATGGATTTCAAAAATGTAAAAGACAATTTTGGTTTGTTCCGCTTTTATGGAACCACCTATATCCTTTGCAGGGATTCTAAAAGAGGTCATTTGATTCACTACAACCTTTATTTAAAACATTTTTTTCTAACTTAAAACGTAAAGAAAATATATGTGTGGGCCTTTTTCGTTGGATAACCCTGTACCTCTATTTTTGTTCATTTTTTTTAGATTTACAAATAAATACTATTAAAAAAAATCACATCACATTTAAAATGTCTATATTAAATTTAATCAGAAATTATAACATGTATTAGTTATAATTTTGCTACTCGTTTCCTTCCAAAAGTTGTATATTTTTGTTACTATCATTGTTTAAGGCAGGTCCGCATACAGGTGAATTTGCGAAATCTTTTTTGTTGACGGACGTTACTAGATCTCTTAAAGGTATGAAAATTGCAACATTTTCCGAGGTTATCTCGTTGAAAAAATTTACTTTTTAGTGAATATTTTTTTACATCAGTTTCTAAATTGGTTACATTAAAATGTAAAAATAAGCTGCATAAAATAAATGTATGCTTTTGAATTTCTGAGTCAATCCATATAGTATATCAACTGAGTAGGAGATACTTACGTAATTGTAAAATTTTTGTGTAACTGAAGCACATTTCTTTCACCAGGTTGTGAAAGGGTTTTTTGTTTCCCTTTTAGGAATATCCATATAGATGTAGGCATAGTTGCACATTTTATCAAATAAGTGTAAAGGACCAAGTAAGCATATAACGCTGCAATTAAATTTGATTTGGATTTACAATAATCGCTTTTCAATTAAATTATGAATTAAAGTTGTAACTATCATTTATAACATAATATACAAATTTCACACAACCAGATATCTATTAGTACTAGAGACCGCATCTCAGGTAGTCATTTCGGTTACGTGCAACTCGACAATTAATAAAATGAAGTAAATATTGCGAAATGTAATGGCACATGATTTTTATTGTCTTATATTACATAATTATAGTATTATTACATTATATATTATATTGCTAATTCCTTACAAAATACAACACATTTATGTACTCGCGTACTTAATTGAAACAGTGAAGAAACAAAAAGGTATATTTTAAGTGTGGGTGCCGTTTTGTTACAAATATAAGCTGTATCTTTTAAATGTAGAAGATTACTACTTATTTACTGAAAAAGTCTATAATAAATTTTCCTTAATTAAACCCATATGAATTATCTAAAACTAAATAACAAAGCACTAAATTAAATTTAGGTTTTGTACGATCATAAAAAAGTCTGTTATAAATTGAAAACGCCTAAAATATGTCGCAGTTCAAATAAATAAACAAGCAGACATACGTGTAAGACATAACTCCCATCATATACATACAATTGAACATTTATGCATCCCATTCCTATTCTTATGAAAATTTTTCCCACATACATAGAAATTGTTCACGAATTCCACAGTGTTGAGCGCCAACCAACACCACAATTTTATTTAGTTGACGTAATGAATGTTGTATACGTCTACGCTAATTTATTTTCCAATTATCAGGAACTACTGCGGACCATGTGAAACAAAAATTTCAAACAGATATGAATAATAATCCGAGATTTAATACTGTGTCATATAATTGACCTTTTATAGGCAATAAGTAGATTGTTCTGATCTTAATGTGAATATGGCCTCTTTGAGAAACTTTCATTATTTTAAATACGCTCCAATTACGTTTGTAGACGTGGAACGGTCGTGTTCAGACTACAAGTGGATTTTTAATAACAGACGCCAGAATCTAACTCCTGAACATTTAAAACAATTATTAATAATATGCGTTTACTCCAATGAAACAAAATAATTGTTACAGTGCAGTAATTAATGTTTTTTGCTAAATGTTCAGTGTTTATCTAATTTTGGACATTACAAAAATCATTCATTTTGTATTGTATCGTTTTTGCACATGAGAATATTGATATTCGCACACGAGCTAATTTCGCCCCAGATAATTCATGAACCTACTCGAATAGCTCAAGGTTCCTTTTCTCTAATTGACCAAATATTTGCAGTTGAAAATTCTGTATCTGCATCAGGTACGCTCGATGCTGAAGGTATATCAGATTATAATTTAACTTATGCAGTTTTTAATTTCGATCGCTTCCATAAAATTCCACGTTTTATAACCTATCGAGATTTTAAATATTTTTCTTTGGAGGAATTTAATATAGACTTGCAATCTGTCGATTGGAACAGAATCTATCAAATAAATTCTATTGAGGAAAAAACATCATTTTTAAATAAAAACATTATTACTTTATTTGATAAGCATGCTCCTGTCAAAACTGCTCGTATTACAAAACCGAAAGCTCCATGGCTAACGGACGTCATTAAAATTATGATAAAAGATAGGGAGGATGCATTAAAAAAATATAATCTCACAAAATCCGATGTAGATCTCGATCATTATAAAAGGTTACGTAATTTCACATTAGAAGCTATTCGTAAAGAAAAGAAAGGTTATTTAAATTTTACTTTAATAAATGAACCCAATTCAAGTAAAATGTGGAAAACTTTAAATGACTTAAATGTAACTCCCAATAAGGCACCTGAGATACCTTCACATATTGCTGGTGATGTTGATGGAATTAACAATTATTTCCTGTCTATAGCTTCCAATATGAATGAGGATTGTTCAGAAATGACCGATATATATGATTCTGGTAAGTTTAATAATAATATTAACTTTAATTTTCGTTTAGTGAGACAAGACGATATTTTGAAATCTTTAAATGAGATAAAGTCAGATGCTGTTGGAAATGATGGTATCTCTCGTAAAATGATCATATACTGTATGCCAGCTCTTCTTTTGCCCATTACACATTTAATTAATATGTTTGGAAAGAGGCTACTTTCCAAATTCTTGGAAAAAGTCCATAATGCGACCTCTCCTCAAAGTCACAAATCCAACCGGTTTTTCAGATTTACGCCCTATTAGCATTCTTCCATTAATGTCAAAAATTCTAGAAAAAATTGTCTACAAACAACTTTACCAATATGTCAATGAAAGCCATATATTACCATCTAGACAATCCTGAATTAGAAGCGGATATAGCACTGCAACCGCTCTTATTAATGTTTGTGTTGATATTTTGAGAAAATGGGATGAAGGAGAGCTGACAGCACTAGTGTTACTAGACTTTTCAAAAGCATTTGACACCATAAATCACCGCTTTTTGTTAATTTCAAAATTAAAATATTATGCCCTAAATAACACCTCAATAGATTTTTTCGAATGTTTTTTATATGGTAGAACCCAGCAAGTTAAGGTGAGCTCTAATATGTCTAATTCTTATTACCAGTGGTATTCCGAAGGGGTCAATATTGGGCCCATTGCTTTTTTTAATTTACACATCCGATCTCACAAACTGTTTGAGTCAATGTGAAAGTCATTCTTATGCTGATGACACTCAAATTTATTATAGCTTCCGTCCTGATGAAGTTATTTTGGCAAATACTATATTAAATGAAGATTTAAAAACAATTACTGATATATCTAAAAAGCATAATTTACATATTAATGCATTAAAGTCATCACTGCTTTTGATCGGTAGCCAAGCTTATAGAAGATGTCATCAGTACAAAAATGCAAGACTTTAAGCTTCCCGTAATTAAGTCTACAAAGAACCTTGGACTAATCATTGACAGTAATTTAAAATTCACGGAGCATGTTAGTAAGTGTTTACAAAAAACATACTGTTCTCTGAAATTCTTGTACTCAAATCGTACTCTCTTATGTCAAAATTTAAAACAAATATTGTTTGAGCAACTTGTTTTATCTTTCTTTAATTATTGTGATGTAGTATATGGGCCATGTATTGACTCATTTGATGCATGGAGAATTCAGAAAATGCAAAATAACTGTTGTCGGCTCATTTTGAATTTGCGAAAGTATGATCATGTCTCGAGACAAATAACCTCTTTAAACTGGTTGAATATGAAAAATCGCCGATTGCTTCATCAACTACATTATTTCATAAAACAAATGTAACTAAAGTACCGAGTTATCTGAATTACAAGATCCAGCTTCGACAAAACTTGCATAATGCCAACATCCGCTATCCTAACAAAATTCATATTCCTATCAACAAAAAAATTTCAATGTTCATTTTCATACCAAATGCCTAATATTTACAACAATATCACTGACCAGCTAAAACTAATAACTGTAAACGCATTTAAAAAGAAACTTAAACATATTTTGCCATGTAAACAAAGAGAGGATACATAATTATTTGTTCTCTTGCCTTGGTATATATATTTACATGCATATTTATATAAAATATTTGTTAAACTAATTATTTACTCCCATTAATTATCTAATTTGTTTGAATAAAATAACTTTTTTTTCTTTTATATAATTAGGTTAAAGTGTAAGAATAGTTTATAATTAAACTTTAGCCTAATAAAGACTATTATTATTATTATTATTATGTTATTCGCGAAATGGCTACCTGAATTGCGGTCTCTAATTATTACCTATTTACTGGCCAAAAGTTATCTGGCATACAAAAGTTAAAATTCTGTCTCGGCTTGCATGAAGATGAAGATAATAAATAATCCGTAATGTTGTATCTATCATGTCTGACCCGCCAATTTCTTATAAATTAAGAAGAAATTGGGTATGTAATAAATATTTATTATTAAAGATACTAATTTCATTTACATATAGTTAATGATCTTTGATTCAATGCATAGTTTAGTAGCGGTGCAGCTGTTGTTTTGATGCTCTGCGAAAGACCACGTCAGTGGTGGAATGAATAACGAAATTTTGGAATTCTTGATTCACTTGAATGGGGATTAGCCTTAATACAATTTGTTTTTATTAAATAATGAATATTATTCCAAACTATAAATAATTAATATTATACTGATAATAAGACTCCATGAATAAGTAAGGTTTATGTTTAAGAAAATTATTATTGAAAAAAAAAATGTAAATCTGGGAAAAATAATTGTGCGGGTATTATTTATAAAAAATAATAACTATGAATATATGTAAATATTGATGATAATAATATGTATATATAGTTGAGGACCACCTAGACGTGATTAAATTTAACTAGGGACTAATTTTTACTAATGTTCCTATCGTTTGGAATGGCATTTTTAAATTAATTATTTTATCTACAGACACAATTTTTATAATTGTAATGAACGTTTAACACTCTTTTTCCTTTGGCAGTGTTGAAGTATGTCTTAAAATAAGATTTTCGTTAATGAATGCATTGCTATTCTTTGTCAGGCAGAAAAACTTTTATAATTAAATATTTTATACTTCGGTTAGTTTTTTGTAATAAAAATTCATCATGAATCGTAAAATGGGGATTTTTATAGGAGATATAAGTTGAACACAAAAACAGCAATACATACCCTTACTGCCCTTATTTGTAATAATGTTAAATGTGTGTAAAAATTTTCTCGTAAATAAATTTTATCATATATTTTGTTTGATTATTTATTATTCCATGTCATATTTATTGAATTTTTAGTTAAGTCGACCCCAACTGACTCACATAGAAGGTAAATCTGGAGAAGTGGATCAACGTAGACTATGATCTAGCACAGTACTTTATACTAATAACATTTAAAAATAGCCAGTTATTCAAAATGCGTCGAAAACTATTTAAGTCACCAAATACACCACTTGGACTGGTGCTCTTAATAGAGATAGAGTTCCCAAACAGTGACTGAAACTGAAGAATTAGTTAGACAAAACCTAATTTACCTCTTACATTCAAACAAAACCCTTTCTGTGAAATCAAATAGCAATAGAAGCCAAAACAATACAACCTCTTTTATAATGATTAATGACCTGCCTTATCTGCAGTATGCCAAAATTATGAACACGGACCAGCATTTAATTATAATTATTTCAGTTGGTAAATTACGTTTTGTCCAACTAGTTTTTCAATTTCAAACACTGTGCTTGCATACAGAAATTGATAGTTCTATCGTTTCAGTTTAAACAATTATTATATTGAGAAAAAAAACATATTAAATGCAATAGAGAAAGAATAAGCCTTAAAGTTTTACAAGTTATCTTTGCCAGGATTTTTAACATAATAACGAAAATATTGATTTTCGTAACATTTTAAGGACCGATCTTTCCATCCTATTAAATTTATTTGGTAGATAGTTTCCTTGGATACAATTGTATCAAAAATTATTTCCATAGAACTAACTCATTAATAATAATAATAATATGTTTACTTGGAGAGAGAATTTAGAAAAAAAAAACAATCAGTGTAAGACATCGTATAGATACATAAATAATTACAAATATTTTTAGTCATAATAGGTAGGTAGTTACAAATTATTTCAAATAATACTTACATTAATATACATATTACACAAACATTACTAAATCATACATTCATGAATACACATGTAGTTTTTAATTTTATTATTTTAATATAAAATCATGTTCTATTTTTGTTTTTTTTTATCAGGTTTAAAATGACATACAAGGTAAGTATTGATTTTTTTTTTAGTTTTTTTTTTAAGTTTTTTTTTTTTAAGAATTTCTTAAGTCTAATAAGTTATGTATTTCTATTCTGGGAATTTTCAATAAATACTTTTTTATATTTCTTATATATAGTTTTTTATTAAACATGAGATCGTTGCCCAATTGTTTTATATATTAATTTAGCTGGTGTAAGATTTTTTTTATTTCTGGTGTTACATACATGTTGTAAAATTATTTTTGTTTCTGAATATTGCATGTGACAAACTTAAAAAAAAACTGCCGTAGATCCATGATTGATGTCCTTCTATACAAAGGATCGGTAGGATAGGTAGGTTCTTTATTGTACATTATTTTAATAATTCTTTTTTTGAGTCAACTCCAATTTATTTAAATGTACATTCAAAACACCTCACCAATCTATTACACCATATCTAATATTATTTTTAGATGTTTAGATGTTTAATATCTAACACATGTTTTAGAAAATATTCAAATAGATTAATGGGAGATGGAAAGATCGGCCCTTAACATGATAGTTCTGGAGGAAACTGTCAAACAACTGTTTTTGCTCTTTGGTCGAACCAATTTATTTGCAAATATTCGCAACTAAAAATCACCGGCGCATTCGCCATAATCGCGCCCATAATTTTTTTATAATGCTGCTATTGTGCAAAATTGTATTTATGCTGTTTAACATGGTCAGTGTTGTTTGAGATTAATGTTGGTAAATTGCATGTAATTTATGAAAATGTTATAAAATGGGGTATTTTTACTAGTTAAATTACAGTGCTACAAATTATTTGAAGCATTATATTTAACAGACAGATGATGTTGAAATTTGTGAAGTATATTTATGGAACAATTCTGTTTCACAAACTGAATATTTTACCAATTTCACCTCTTGTGAACCATATCCGCGTACATACTCTATATAAATAAGCATAAAATAAAAAATAAAAAAACTACAATTTTCGTATATAGCGTTAAGTATCTAGAGTCCTCTAGATTATTGTAAACACAATTTATAGGTACATTCGGATGTCTTCCTATATAATAACGACATATTTAAATTTACTATAGATCATACAAATACGTGATTATAATACAAATATACAACATTGTACAATGTACAATATATCCATTCATACATATTACGTATGCATATACAAATACAGTTGCTAGACATGCCATTTTTTTAGCTATATATTATATATATTTTTAACTATACATCGTGTACCTATAACAGTTTTTTTTATTCATCTAAAATGAATTCTGATGTAACAAACTAATTAAAATATAATTCCTATTAAATAATTAAGTGAAAACAAAATTTATAGAAAACCATACACTACTATTTTTACAGTCTAATATTGATATTTTTTATATGCGTATATAATGTTCAGTAAACTCTGTTTTTACATGATACAAGTTATTTTGTATTAGTGTATTACTCCAGAGAAATAAAACTTCCTCTGCGGAATGAGGCTGAACAAGCTGAATTTTTCCAGAGACATTCGTTTTGATGTTCTAATGAAGCACAAAAAAATCTCATATGCCTACCCTTGTGCGTCTTGAGATATCGAAGGTCAAAGGTCATGAAAATCGGTTCTTCGCGAAAATCTCGCCTCCAGTGCATCTGACGTCGTAAGAATCCAAATAGTATTCTCTACAAAATTGTTCATATACATTTTTTTTCGTACGACCAACCGTTTTCGAGCAATAGCATGATAAAGCGGGAGCGCGCATTCGTAATAGGTAATACTGTATTATACTGCAGAGCTATAAATATAAAAGCACTTTTCTTAATCTGTTAGACTGGAAAACTAAATTCCCATTATTAAAGCCGTTAAAAATTTGTTTATTTATAAAAAAATATATAATAAATAATTAATAACAAAAAATACATTCTTTTCCACACCACGCCCTATGTATCCTTGCCCTCCTCCTCGTCTTCGTCGGGTTCCACTAGCACCTCGATCAACACATTATCTTCGTCAGACGCTTCCTCTATGTCTGTTGGCAAAACCTCTTCAGGCTCAAGGTCACTGAAGTCTTCGATGTTTTGCAACTCTGTTGACGGGTTCAGGCATGCCTGTCCGTGACACTGACCACAAACTTTGGAGCATGGCAGCCCGACTTTTCTACACCCGCACTGCGCACCACACCCCTTTTTACAATTACAGAATATTGTATTTAATAGTTCGTCTGGAGCAGGTGGCAGTAGTGTTGTTTTCGGCTGTAATATGTCGTTTTTTAAATCCCAACCCCATTCTTCGGATTGTAGATTTTTCCCTAGCCAAATCTGTACTTGGTAGTAGACCCGATAAATATGCTGTCGAGCTGCTTCACTGGTAGGTGGAAGGGATGACAATTTAACAGGTCTATTAAGTCGTGTAGTCTTAATGAATTGGGTGTATCTAAATTTTTTCATAACAAAAGTGGTGTGAATATAATACATTGTTTTGTTATTAATTATTTATTATATATTTTTTTATAAATAAACAAATTTTTAACGGTTTTAATAATGGGAATTTAATTTTCCAGTCTAACAGATTAAGAAAAGTGCTTTTATATTTATAGTATTACCTATTACGAATTACGAATGCGTGCTCCCGCTTTATCATGCTATATCTCGAAAACGGTTGGTCGTACGAAGAAAATGTATATGAACAATTTTGTAGTGAATACTATTTTACGTAAGTTTTGTTATGAGTTCTTATGACGTCAGATGCACTGGAAGCGAGATATTCGCGAAAAACCGATTTTCATGACCTTTGACCTTCGATATCTCAAGACGCAAAAAAGTAGGCATATGAGATTTTTTTGTGCTTCATTGGAACATCAAAACGAAGGTCTCTGCAAAAATTCAGCTTGTTCGGCCTCATTCCGCAGATGGCCTTTTTTTTTACCTTATTTCCCTGTAGTATATTATTGTTTGTAAACATACACAATATTTACCTGTTGTACACAAGTTCCTAAAGTAAGATCTTTATTTTAGTAATAATGGTATTTTTTTCCACTAGTTTTTATCTTTTTTGTTGATATTGATTGATAATGTTAATATATTATGCACATTATTTACATTTACTAACTAAAAAAATAAAATCAGGTACATTTTCTTTCGGTTCTGGTAATTTTATCCTTAAAACGTTATTAATTTTACGCAAATATATTCCATACATATAAATAAAATATATATGCACATAACATAAATACAAGTGAAGTACTAGTATTCTACAAATTAACTTGGTATATAAATAACATAATGAATAATATTATCCAAGAGAATCTTATCTTCATAGTTTATATAAAATAACAAGTAACATAAAAATTAATTGATTATTGATTATTCCATAATAATAATAAGTAACATTGACCAAGAAAATCTTCTTGATTTATAAAGCAAATAGTAAATTATATCAATTGCCAAGTAATCATATCAACTTGATACATAAAAAAAACTGTAAATCGTAGTGTTAGATAAGAGAACGTTATACTCTCGGTATATAAAATGAATAATTTAATGAAAACGACTGCCAAAAGACTCAGTTCATTTTGGTGTGCCTAATTTAATAAATTCTTATTCCAGCAATAAACATTTGAAAACCACCTTTCTAATCCTAGGAGTAAACTAATAATATCCATTACCTAATTGTAATTTTCGGGAGAAGATATAACTAATGCATCAAACACACTTTGTTGGTATCACATTGGGCTTCACGCCAGCCGCTATCCTACGTAAGAATCGTCTATTACATTTTCATAACAGAGAATCATTTAGACATTAATTAATCACAATAACCCTATTATTAATCTCACTAACTGTGACACATCAATTGTTGCACGTTCACGATAGGGATGTGCCTCGCACCATGTCTCAGTTCATACTGCTGACGCTCATCTTTGAGGTTCTACACTATAAAAGCATTACCGTTTATTAGATAGTTACGACATAAGCTTCTTTTAAAGTTTCTACGGCAACCGCTTTTTAGGCTTGCCAGTGAATAAAAACCGAATGTTTTCCATTCCGCTTATAAAGAACATTTAATCATATGTATTTATTCTTTTCAATAATATATCCCTTGCAAATCTGTAAATTTCTCTCTTCTAATCATGATAACAAAATACGATCTCATTTTAAATCATATGTCGACTTAACTTTTCGGCGTAACATAAATAATAGAAAAGTTATGAGCAGAAGATGAAAAATTAAGGGGGTGAAAAACTTTAGGGTGAAATAACTCTTTTATTTTCAATCCTGCGATGAAATTGCAGACAAAATTAATGTATATTTCTTTATTTGTCCGAAATTTAGTGAGTTATTTAAGTTTATTTTCGTTAAACAGATCTCAGTTTAGTATGTAATTCCACCTACTAGATACTCATTTTATTAACAATAAAGTAATAGATTATATTTTTGGTTGTCATTAATTGAAAAAATTTAAGAGCGAACCAATTTACACATTTACGATGGCCACCTGATGAAAACCGCTTAAGTGTAGTCAATCCGGCATAAGACCGTGAATTTTGGGTAGGAAGCGATTTTTCTTGGGTTTCGTAGGAGGGTGAGTGAGTGTAAAACTTAGTTCGCGCCTGGAGGTATTTTCATTCGGCTGTCATTTTCAAAATAAGGGTGCAATTAGTTTTATGATTTATCTCTGTAACCGTGAGTCTGACAAAATAGTTAAAGCTGTGAAAGTTATGAGCAGAGAAAGATGAAGAATTTAGAGGTGAAAAACTTTAGGGTGGAATAACTCTTTTATTTTCAATTCTACGATAAAAATTCTTCTTAGCTTTTTTATAGAACATTTCTTAATAAACAATTTAACCTTTTCACTTTTTTTATTTAGTTCATTTCTATTTATTTTATTTTCAGCACCACAAAGGGAGCTAAGTTTCATTAATACTGTGCTGTAGGAGACTGTACTTGAAAAATTTATTGTAGATGGAAGTTTTTTGATGGCAATGTATTTTGGAATGTGCTCCAACGGTGACTTAGATTGAAGGGCCTTGAAACTGGTGTCGAAACAGAAACAAACCCTCCCTAGTTTCATTGCGCAGTTAATCGTATTTGGTACTCCGAAGTGTTTTGAGGTGTCTAATTTCTGAAAATGATCCACTATTTTATATGTAAAAAGACTCTTAGCGGAGCAAATCTCTCACAGTTAAAGCCAAAAGCGTGAAATCATTGCTTGATACTCGTATTGCGAGAGATGAAAAGTACTATGACCAATTTTTGCGCGACGTTTCGCAGGTAAAAATTCACACCTTGTACAAACATTACCCGCCTTACATACCAGGGAGTTCTTTCTTTTTCGACTTCCCGACAAGTGAGACTATCTTTATTTCTTCAGAACAGATGAAACAATTCTTATGTCAAAACTGAACACGGTGTTCGGCGCGATGAAGACAACAACGATAATGACGAACAACTCCTGCTCCGGCGGCGATTAACTTCGGTGTATTTTCTTCGATCAGAGTAATGTTTGTGACACGTGATTTTGTACCTGAAAATATTTGGCAAAAAATTGCTCATGGTATTTTTCCCATTGCAATACTCCTAATTGGCAATGATTTCATATCTTTCGCTTTAACTTTGAGAAATTCGCCTTCACGAAGAGGCTTTTCACATATAAAACAGTGGCTCATTTTCATAAATGAGCCACCTCAAAACATTTCGGAATACCAAACACGACTAATTGTGCAATGAAACTAGGGAGGGCTACTTTTCATTAGAGATTGGTTTCAAGGCCCTTTGTTGATCTAAATCGTCATTCCAAAATACATTTCCATTAAAAAGTGTTCATTTTTCAAGTACAGTCTTCTACAGCACAGTATCCATGAGGCTTGGCTACCTTTGCAACGCTGAAAAAAAAAAGAAATGAATAAAAAAAGTAAATACGTTAAATTGTTTATTACGAAATATTCTATAAGAAAGCTAAGAAGAATTTTTATCGCAGAATTGAAATTAAAAGAGTTATTTCACCCCAAAGTTTTTCACCCCCTAACTCTTAATTTTTTTTGCTCATAACTTTTTTATTTTATTTATGTTATGTCGAAAAGTTACTAATTGAAGTTGTGGAGAATTGGCATTACCAACAAAAATTCTCTTTAAAAATATTTTGCCACTCACGGTTACGGAGATAAATAATAAAAAAAGCTACTTGCACTCTTAATTTGAAGATGACGGTCGAAAAACAACACCCCCAAGCGCGGAAACTCAGTTTTACTCTCATGACCGACCCTCCAACGAAACTCCCCCAAAAAAATCGCTCCCTACCCAAAACGCACGGTTGCCCATTTTTCAACGCCGGATTGATTGTACTACTTTAATTTTGTTGAATGTTATATCAATCTCAAAAATTAAAATGGTTTTTGCACGAACGGAATAAAACAGTATTTTACTGTCTCAAAACAGGGAGTGAAACAAGTTTCCCTTGGGATTTAAGGTCGCTATGGAAACCAATGAACAATACAAACATAATATAACGTCAACATTTTTATTATGTCGAACTTTTAATGATAGAAAGAACAAAAAATTAAGAATCAAACATATAAATGGTAAAAAATAACGTTTAAAATTAATATTAATAGGGTAATTCTCACCGTTCGTAATATTTGGTAATATTAATATTTAGTAATACTTAGTAATCTAAACATCACACAAAATTAAATAAAAAATAATGTCAAACAGACAATTAAATACAAGAATATCTAGATAAATTCGGAATAAAATATAAAAGCTTCGCGGTCAATTACTATTCTTTAGTTTTTACATTTCATTTTTCTGCAACAAATCGAATACAAAATGTATGCACCTCGGGAATAAAGTTTGTTCTAGTCCCTTGCATGAATGTTTCCCTCACTGTGCTCGGGAAACACTATTGATGCCGGGACTAAACACTCACTTTACTCCCTTGGTGCATAAATAACTATTAAAAATATCACAATGGTTAATGCTTCTTAAAGCCCCAATTTCAGTTAACGTTAAATAACTTTAACGGGGAGTCAGAAAAATGCTTTTTATCCTGTACTGAAGATTATCCTACAGTCTTGCATACAGTGCTCTGCATTACATGTAATAAATACTTCATTCTAATTAATTTACACATACTTTGTTTATAGTCATGTCCATAGTTAAAAATAACAACAGTGAAGTTATTTAAGAAGTTCAATATAAACTTTCTTTGTTTTGTAAATGTTTTTAAACATTTCTTCTTTTTTATATATTTTGCATATATAATTACATTTTCATTATAAGTTTTAAACATTGTATTAGAAAAATTTAAACTTGATGAAAGTTTTCAGCGCTTCAAAAAATTACGTAATTTCAGAATAATTTATAATTGATGCCATTGGCGTCGCCTCCAAATTTTTCAGGGAAGAGGGGCGGAGTAAAATTTTTTAGAAACATGTTCTTTTTTATAGAATAAAAAACAAATCTAAAATATACGTAATATAAAAATATTTGTTTTGTTAGCATTGCTGCAATATATCGGCATTAACATTTGATGTAATTGTCAAGAAAGTATATGCCGTTTTTATTTATATAGGACTTGTACAGTGTACCCAGGTTTATTCCTTTATCGGCGCCCGGCAGTATCGGTGCTTTTAATACTTAATAATAAGTATTTTCTTATATCTATTATTGCGCTTATTCTATCAGTCACGAAAGTCTATCAGTCCTAACTATTCTATCCGTAGAACGTATGTAAAGCAATCAATTTGAGCAATTTTATTAAAAAATAAAATTAAAGAGCAAAAAGTGCTGTTTTAATGAACTGTAGAGATAAAAACCCCGAAACTAATGCCAATTAAGTTTGTAAAAATGTAGTTATACAGGGTGGGACAATAGTGCGTCCGACTTCGATATCTCGAGTTCTATGATAGCTAGAAACTTGATTTTAGACAAAAAAGCCTATAACAGGAAATTGTTTTTGAATATACCGGATGCGCCAAGACAATTCTACAGGGTCAAGTAACATTTTTTAAATGAAATGTCATGTATATCAGAACATTTTTTGAAACCTCTTTGTGGCCTCCTTTCACTCCTATATTATTACTGACTTTCTCTCAACCACTTGGATGTAATGATTTTTTTTTTGTTGCCATTTACACATTTCAAAAAATGTTCTGATATACATGGCATTCTATTTAAAAAAATGTTAGTTGACCCTGTAGGATCGTTTTGGCTCACCCTGTATATTCGAAAATAATTTCCAGTTATAGACTCTTTTGTCTAGTTTACTTATGTTTTTAAATCAAGTTTCTAGCTGTCATAGAACTCGACATATCGAAGTCGAACACACTATTACCCCACCCTGTATATTTATATTATTTTTGGTAACTTTACTGTTTATGCTACTATTAATTTTTTACTATGACAACAATAAATATTGTGGGAAAGTAGGGATAGTAAACATATATTTAGAGGGGCGGCAAAGGTAAATCTACACAGGTGTGGCAGGCACCCTAGGTCTTGTCCACACCAATTGAGTTGTTGTTCTGGCACCTTTCTTATAACTGGCGGTGATCTTTGATACAAAAACAGAGATACCGAATTATAACTTAAATAAAGAATTTCCGTATAGGTAGTTTATATATAGTTGACTGAAAAAAATTTTATATGTGAATATTAATTTAGTTTTTTTTTATAATTTACCATTGTAATTGATTAGTTCTCATTGTAAGACCTACCTATCCATATATTAATAAACAATATTCATCTGCCAAAAGCAAGGGGTGTGGCGGCTTTTTCCTGCGCCCCTGGCGACACCCATGATTGGTGTCAGTTAAAGAACCAATAAAATAAAGTCGTCATATTGCCTGTGTTTATGTTATTGTTTTAGTGATGAAGAAATACCTGTGATTTTGACTGTTTGGCGAATTTATATACATTTATTTTTGTATTGAATCAATTTTTTTCAAAACCATGTTGATTTGCATACAATATAAAACGTAAGTATACTTATTTTTCAACTTAAATTGGTAACTGAATTTAACTCTTAAGGTCTTAAGGCGACAGTACTGATAATGGCTGGCGTTTGTTATTGGTTTCTGACAATTTTAATTCAAAAATGTCTCATGTGTATTTTAACACATTTTTAACAACACGTTAAAATATATTAATGATATAAATGTTTTTTATCTTTTTATGAATCTCAAAACAATTATTAAGAAATTGTAGGTAGGTAGCTTATATTTTTATATACCATCAGTAAGAAATGCCCATTATCTTAACAACAATTTGTTTCTATAGGGGTAGTTTCCCACTTGACTTATATCCATAAAAAAATTAATGAGGTGCTTAAAATGTTCTACACAATTTGATCTTAATAGGGTAGCATTCATATTAATATAACTTTTTGTTTTTAGGGCCAAAAAAGGTAGAAAAAACCGTTTTTCTAATAAGACGTTTAGAAGTAAATTAAAAAATCCCAAGACAAAAAAAAACGAGGAGCACCCTCCACCATTAAAGCTTGAACAGCCTATACAGTGTGATGATTGCGACGAGTATTTCACCAATAATGTTGATTTTGCCTTACATTCAAAGTGTCATGACAGAGATGGCAAATACACTTGTCATTTGTGTATTAATTTCAGAAATGCCTCGAAGTATCAAATAGAAATGCATGTTAGGGCCCATGAAGGCACAACCAAATACAAATGCGAAATTTGTAATCAAGGTTTCACTATTAGCACTCATGCTATAGAGCATAAATATTTTCATACTGGAGAAAAACCATTTCAATGTGAAATTTGCGGAAAGCATTTCATGTACTCCTGGTTTTTATCAAGGCATCGAAAATCGTCGCACTATGAAATTTTAACTGGTAGTCCCTTAGTGAAATATGACTGTCCAGTATGCAATAAACATTATGCCACTGCTTCAAGTTTAAGCAGGCATAAACAAAGTAAACATAAAAAAATCGATGGATCTGTTCTATGTGATATTTGTGGCAAAAGGCTCTCAAGCAGAGAAAAACTAAAATTTCATCTTAGAACTCACACTGGTTTTAAGCCTCATTCATGTCATTTATGTCCAAAAAGTTTTTCAAAAAAAAGATCAGTTGGTAGAACACGTAAGAGTGCATACTGGAGAAAAACCATACGTCTGTAAGTATTGCGGACGTGGTTTTACCCAAAGAACGCCATTAAAGACACATGAGAAAACACATCTTCGTGCGGAAATTGGTGTTGGTTGTTCATTATGCGGTCAATCTGGGAATTGTTCCCATAATCAAAGCTACCAGTTGCCAACGGCATTTACTTTTCAATAATTTATTGCGTTGTAATAACTCAAAATGTATTGTCCAGTATAAAATACCTACTCATATGTTCCGATTATTCTCCCTGTAACAAAAAGTTTAGAGGCCTACTGTGCCATATTTAATATTTTAATTTATTCGACATTACATATAGCCATGTATTTTGTTGTTTCAGAAACAGTTTATAAGAAAAAATTTCAATGACAAAATAGAAAAATGATTATTATTTAATTGTTTGTATTTTGTATATATATGTTTATATATTATATTCTAATGAAGGTATCTTGAAAACTAAGTTTAATTTATTTTTTAATATATTCCAGTTGAAAAATATTAAATAATGCGTGATACAAGTTACTACAAACTTTTAAGTTATCGAAGTAATTAAAAAATTTAAATAAAAAATTCGGATATTTATGTGTGCTTGAATGACTCTGGGTGCTAAAGTAGAATATTGAAGGTAATGTACCAAAAATTATTTCCAGAAGTGGGAATCAAACTCGGCGTATAATCGCGATCACTGATCAGATTGCTCAGTTTAATATTTAGAAGCTAACAAACTTTTTTTTTAAACTCGATCATGTTCTGAACTTAAGACATAAACTTAAAATGATATTAATTAGAAAAATTATGTAAAAAATGTACATTATTTTGCCCTTAAATGTTTCACAGCTTAAAGCAATATTTTAAATTGTTCTACAAAATAATAATTGAAAATATTGTGGAGTTATTTATAGAGGTAGATAGTTACCTATTCATTATTATATACCTCTATCCTGTACCGTAATATTATAATATGAATAACTCCAAAACGATGGCTTCTATCCAAAAGTAAGAATTTTATGCGGTTTTTAACAGTGGCGCCTTTCCCTGTTTTAAATATTGAAAAAAGAAAAAGTATGGCGAAAATATATCTTTAGATAAAATTTTGGCAAAATATGTAACACTACCGAGCCCGGTAGCGCAGTGGGCCAGAGTGTTAAGTGACAAACGTAGCTGGTTTACTGCCTATCGACTCCCGGGTTCAAATCCCGGTTTCGATTCTGACAAAGTCGAAGGGATTGGTTGTGTGTGTGTCCGCGTGTTTTTCAACTGTATAATCTCTGGCCGTGCAACTTCGGCTTTGGTTTGGAGGTTGTCTAATTTATGTGGTGTGTTTTTATGTTTATGAAATTAACAAATGATCAAAATTTAATGTTTGCAGCTTAAGATGTTTCTAATTTATTGACAAATAACTGTGTTGTACTTACCCCCTGTAAGGGGTTGTAGCTCCCTTATGAACTGATTTAACACAAATGTTTATATAAAAAACTCAACTTATTTTTTCTAATTCTATCACTCCCTGGAAGGAAGGTACTTAAGTTATGGGACTCCCAATATAATCAAGGGTGACAATTTTACCATATATTTTTTGAAACAAAATTCTTCCCTTTATAATATAAAAAACCCATTTAAAATAACTTTATTTTTGTGTATCTTAATAAAAAGCAGATACGTTTTTATATTCTGAATTAAATTTATGAATTATGATAATATTTTATATGAACATGTGTCCAAAATATCTTAATATCTAGAATATTTAATAACTATCTTAAGATATTAAAAATATAGGTACCTTAAAAATGTATATATTCCAAAATTGATTTTGTTAATTATTTGTAATTAAATGTTCACAACAACTTTTCAGGTAATAAAACATGATATGCTTCTTCTATTTGTCCACAAATGATTATCCCATTATGTTGAGTTTATATATTTTCTGCAAATCAATAAATTACCACAGTTGATCATAATAATAATGGTAATGGTGATTGTTTTCATTTGGTTTTATAGTATTTGCATTTCAAATTGTTTTAAAGAATGTTTATATTTATTTTGTTACATAAAGCTTTAATGATATATTTTTTCGAATTTTTAAGTTTTTATTATTATATGACTGTATATTTAATAAAGATAGTTTTTATTTAATAGTTTACCATTTATTTAAATCAAAATATGCAGTAAAGTTTATTTTGAACTTATTTGCAACAAAAAAAACGTCGACTTCTTTGACCACGGTAAAGAGATCAGAGAAACTGACGTTTTTTATGTTGCAAATACGTTTGAAATAAACGGTAAATGTTATACTCAAATACATTTTTGAATAAACTAATTAAACGCCCTTTAGGGGGCACTTAAAACACTGATATTTTTAAGATATCATATCTACTATACAAATTACACAAGCATTTTCACATTCAGAAAAATATGATATAGACAAAGAGCAAGCGGATGGTTATTTGGATAGGAAAAAAAATTGATAAATTTTTGAACTTTGGTATTTAATATTGAATATTTTATTTAGAGTTCGGATAGCGGCGAGTCATGACGTCAAAAACAGAGTCAGTACAAGGGAATATTTGTTATTAATTCATATCAATTAAAACCAAATATTTTTTAAACTATTACTGTAAACTAATGTCTTTTAGCGGCTTACCTTGCAGTGTAGATGCTCTAAAAATGACTAGTGTAAGTAGTAAAGTGAAATATTAGCATTATTGGCATTAGCAGTTTACACCAATATTTTTTTTTATTTAAAGGGTTATACCATTTTCTAAATTAAAGTTCCACAAAAGTTGTAGGAAAAATTACACAGTACACTTATGATATGGGTAATCCGTAAAGCTGGCACAAATGTGCGGCGCGACATAGGCGTACGCATCATAATAAGCGTAATAAAATAAATTAATTAGTAACAAAAATAATAAACTATTACAATTTATAACAATGTATGCACAACTTATCTTAATTGGTTATCACAAACTGGAGATCTGTAAAATCTGCAGCATCATGTTTCTATGGTTGTCTCCGTGAGTGATGTTCGCCGTAGTGGAAAAATATTCTTATATTTTGAGAACGACTGTTTGACATCTATTGATGTAATACAGGCATACTTAAAATAGTCTTTGAACGCATTTAACGGAGCTGGAGATGCACCATCAGTACCATCACAAATTTATTTTAATCTGGTAAAACCGGTGTCTTACTTTAACACACGTGCGAACTTTTCTGTAACGTACTATCTGAAATGAATCCACTAACGCCAACGCACTGTTTTGTAAGTTCTTTATGGCGTCATGTAATCTTTTATAGTTCTTGTGAATAGTTTTTGAAGTTGTTTCAACGGAAATATCTTCGTCTGGCTCTCCTTAATAGCTGCAACCTCGTTAGATTGAATTTTAGTATCACAACTTTTATTTGTTGAAAATAATATTTTCAACAAATAAAATGCTGCCTTCAACCATGTACTGCAACGGATAAGAATTGGCTGTAGTGGTTAGGGAATATTGGGACACTTGCTATGAAATGCGCTAAAACTTTTGGGACATTTAAGAAACACATTTTTTTTGTACATGCTATTAATGCATCTACCTCTGGAAAACTTTGTCGAATAGTTTCTGCCACAAGCTGTAAAACATGCTTTACAAGTAACATGTACCAACCTACAACCGTGTTCTTGAAGACAACGGCCTAATAAACGCATTGTAGCGGCACCATCGGTTACAAACATCAACATTTGACTTTTTGACAGGTAATATTTTTCTTACGTCTCCAGCACCACCCGCATAATTGTTTTGCCGTTACACTCAGTTAGTCTTTTGCTAGCTAGTCATAGTGGAGATACCGGTTTACGAGGATCCAGTACACGTACTATAACATTTACAATAAAAAATTTTTAATACAGATTCTCGCGGCTCGCATCGATATTTGGAATTTGTCCGCGGGCGTTGCCCCTAAACACCTGATATCACACCATTGAACCGCCGCACGACTTGTCTTTAGTAATCAGTACCATAAATTATAAATTAGTAACGCCCTGTAGAAAATTAAAAGTGATCACATCTTAAGATAAGTCATTCACTTATAGACATTAATTATATCTTCATTTTTTTGCTATCTAGTCACAGAAACTTTTTTTTCAATTTATTCCCCGTAGAAAATTAAATTTTTACATGTGCAGAACTATGACATTAGTCAAATAAAGGGCGTTACAACTTATTTATCAAATTTATGGCACTGATTACTTATATTTCCACTACAGGTTAATTGTAGGGCGTGATATAATCACATCTTAAGGCATTCTATGTAAGTGTACTGTGTTCCAAATTTTGTTTAAATAGCTGCACTAGTAATGACAATATAAGAAAGAAATCGATTTTTTTTTTTGGAAATTTCAACACCCCGTATCATCAAACGAAGAATTTTTTAGCACCTGTTTATATGAACTTTTTCTCTTAAAATTAGCTAATACCACCCAAAAATATTTTAACGTGCTTAAGTTACAACCTGTAATCCATGCAGTTCATCTGATAGCCATATTCAATGGTAGATGTATTAATTTGAAGATCAAAATAGATTTTCGTGAAAGCCACTAAATGTATTATTTTCTTTTCTCCATGCTTGAGCATTCCACTAACTCACCAGCCTCTTTTAAAGCGTTAGGCAACCTGGCTTGAGGCAGTTTTCTATTATCAGTTATCACCAATATTTTTATGAGTTACAGAATCTCTTTTTTGAATCCCGGTGAAGCAGCGATTTCAGAGATTTAGCAGTAATTCAATAATCCACAAGTAGAAGCAGATGTAGATACCTAGTAGATGTAATACTTAACAATAATTATAACCACAAACACCGTAGTGTGGATAATATACGGAAAATATAATATGTCATTATTATCATTAGTAGAATCTTTCAACATTCTTGTTAATGTACAAAATGCTTTAAAAGAGGCTCTCGGTATATGAGTAAGATATGCGCAGTGGCGTTTTACAATAAAATGCGAGTTATAAACACAAGATTATACTTTATTTTATTGGTGTCTTATGAAACTATGGTCCGGATTTGCTGTTAGTTGGAGATTTTAATATACCAGGATACCATTTACCAGTTAAATAATATACAGGCAAATAGTCTGAACAATATGAGTGAGTTTTACTCCGTCAATCAATACTATCCTGTGAAAAATCAAAATAATATTTTGCCCCAAATCATGTGTAGTGGGTAAAACCGCTGATACTTCTAAAGGACGACTCGTATCAACCTGCTCTTGATATTGAATTAACTTTCAGAACTAAATATGCCACTAATTCATTCAATTTAAATTATAATGACAACATGTCTTATAACAACTTTCGTCATGCTGATTTCATCTCACTTTATGAAAATGTAAGAACGACTGACTGGTTGTCTCTTGCGAATTACACAAATGCCGACGATGCTTGTAACTTCTTATATACTAATCTATATAATATTATGGAACATCTGTGCTCCCAAATCAAAGCCCCGTAACAGTAAATATCCTGAATGGTTTACTAATAGTGTTATAAAGAACATAAACAAAAATATAAAATACTTCCGCAATATAAATAACAGAAAACAGGCAACTACATGAAGAATTTAAACTGTTAGGGTCAAAAATAAAAGTCGACATTAAAACAAGTCATACATTTTTTTTATTAAAAATTGAAGATGGTATCAAGGATAACCCTAGGAAATTTTGGGCTTATATGTCAAACAAAAAAATATTACCATAGAATCCCTGCTTTAATGATTTATATTATAATGGACAAGAGCTATCTGATGGTCAGTGAATTGCTGACTCATTTTCGTCACATTTTCAATTATCAATCATCCATTTTCAGGATACAAATATCAATACTGATTATCTTAAAATCAACAATAATCTTGTAATAAAAAATACATCTGAAGAGCAAGTTATAGCAAGTATTCGGCGGTTAAAGCCAAAGATGACTATAGGCACTGATAACATTCCTGCTTTTATGCTGAAAGACTGTGCCTTAGCTCTTGCTGACCCGCTAAGCATTATATTTAATTTAATTTTAAAAACGTGCAAATTTCCAAGCATATGGAAAGTTTCAAGACTGTCCTGTTTTTAAAAATGGGGGTAAGATGATGTTTGCAACTATCGCCCTATTGCTATTTTATATAACATTTGTAAGGTCTTGGAGATTCTTTTGCACGGCTATAATATATGATCATATAAAAAAATATAATTGATGTAAATCAATATGGATTCATGAATGCTAGGTCAACTACAACTAATTTGGTCTTATAACGCAATACATCTCAGACATCTTAGATAATCAAGGCCAGGTTGATGTTGTTTATATGGATTTATTCAAGGCCCTTGATCGACTAGACCATACAATTTTAATAAATCCCTTAAACTAATATGGAATATCATCAGATGTCATAAATCTATTTAGATCTTATCTCTCCAAGAGAGTACAATACGTGCAATATCATGGCTATAAATCTAACATTATAGTTGTACTGTCAGGAGTTACGCAAGGCTCCATCCTTGGGGTCCCTTTTAGTTAATATATTGGTAGATAACATCCTATCTCGGTTTTCTAGTGTATGCTGACAACATACGATTTTATTCTAAAATTGACTCGTATGATGACTGCGCTCGGCCACAGGATGTACTAAAACAAGTTAATGATTGGTGTATTGCCAATAATCTACCTCTTATCATTAAGAAATGAAATGTGATGTCATTCAGTGGGCAACTAAATCCTGTAATCTTTATCAAATAGAGAATATGTGCTTGGCTCATCCCTGCTTTATAAAAAGATCTTGGATTCACAGCCCCACAAAAAAAAAATTCTGACCTAGCAATGAGACGAGTATATCCTTATGTATTTTTGATCGCTAATTCCGAATCGGGGGTCAAAAAAGTCATACACCCCCAAAAAAAAATTTTAGAGCCATAAAACACCCCTGAATCGTTTTGTTTAATATTTTCGGGAAAAATTGAATGTATTACGATAGAAATAAAGGTGAATTGCAGCGTTCACCCTATCGGTATGAAACGCACCCCCATAGAGGGTGAGAACCACCCTCATCTGCCATCAAACCAATTGATAACGACAATGACTGAAAAACATCTAAAAATGTTTAAGTTTCGTTAGGTTTGCAATAAACTGACGTAGAATTCACGTAATACCCTAAAACTACCCCTATATCGTTATGAAAAACAACCCTTAACTTCAATTACAGAAAAAAAGAAAGGAAAAAAAACATGAAATTTGATAACGATTTCATTATATGGATGTTCTTATTTGCAGAGATCCTTATGGCTAGGATATTAGCAGTCATTTGTCACTAATCTTAACACCATTTGGGTATAAAACGCATCCCTGAAGGGGGTGAGAACTATCTCTTACGTTAGTAGCTTTTAATTCTTCTTTTTTTAATCTTTTTTTTATGGTATCTTTTAACTTTATTTTCAAACGATCTTCTTACTGACTGTCGTTTGTGTTATTCTTTCGTGTCTCTTTTCAGAAACCAACAGTAGTCTGCTATCATGTGTTCGTCCCATCTTCCTTGATATCGTTTTTCCATTTCGACTATGTCCTGGTGGAAACGTTCCCCTTGTTCTTCACTATAGTCACCTAAATTTTCCAGGAAATATTATTTCCCGGAAAATTTTTTTTTTTTCTGTAATTGAAGTTAAGGGTTGTTTTTCATAACGCTATAGGGGTAGTTTTGGGGTACTTACGTGAATTCTACGTCAGTTTATTGTAAACCTAACGAAACTTAAACATTTTCAGATGTTTTTCAGTCATTGTCGTTATCAATTGGTTTGATGGCAGATGAGGGTGGTTCTCACCCTCTATGGGGGTGCGTTTCATACCGATAGGGTGAACGCTGCAATTCACCTTTATTTTTATCGTAATACATTCAATTTTTCCCGAAAATATTAAACAAAACGATTCAGGGGGTGTTTTTGGCTCTAAAACTTTTTTGGGGTGTACGACTTTTTTGACCCCGGATTCGGAATCAGCGATCAAAAATACATAAGGATATACTCGTCTCATTGCTAAGTCAGAATTTTTTTTTCTTTATGGGGCTGTGTTATAAAGTAGTCAATAAAAATCATGAATTTGTAATAAGAATTTGTAATGATTTTGCTGATCCTAGCACAGTGATTGTCTTGTATAACGAATTCATAAGGATACGCTTGAAATATACCTCCAAAGCATGGTGTCCAACATATTCTGCATATATAGTCAGTATCGAAAACATTCAACGTAAATTTCTCAATTATATGTATTTTAAGGATAATTGAATTTACCGGGCTATAGGCTTTCCACCTGATTTGTTTTTAACTTTATATAATTTTGTGTCACTGAAGGAAAGAAGATCCATGCACTCTCATTTTTCTGGACAAGATAATTAAATATGATTTTGATTGTCCACAAATTCTCCAGCACCTTGACTTTATTGTACCATGATTAGTTTCGCTGTTACAAACCCCCTCGATCACGGCCTTAGGGGTTCGGGTAGAGTGGCCTACGAGTCGGCAGAAAGGCAGATTCGTAGACCGAAAAATGAAACAGGTTTCTTCCTCGTGTTCCTATGGGGAAATAAACTAGTTGGAAATGAATATAATATTTAGTATTAATATGATTTATTTAAAAAAAACCAACAACAAAAAAAAGGGAAAGCTGTCATAAAAAAAAATATATATAGTTAAGAACTAACCTCCACAATAGCGTTTGGTGGGGTAAGTGAAACAATTACTTAACTTCAAATGCCTAGCAGGAGTATTCAAAATCTGGGATGGTTTTCAGCTACTCAAACTAATCTTTACAAATACGAGAGTTTTATTTCCTTTTTATTTACTTTCTTATTTTTCAAATTCATGACACTTGATACTTGTTATCGTTTTTACTAGCTAACAACCAATTTTTTTTGGTGTTACGTTAGGCAATTGTTACATTACTCCTCTCTTTGAAAAAGATTGATACTTCCATCAAGTATCAATCCTTTTTTTTTGTTTTTTTTTTCTCAGACGAGATAGGTCTGGATGACAAATTTAGTAATATTACATAATTAAGCATGCAGGTATTGTATTATATATCTACAAAGAACCCTTTCTAATGACCTACTATAATCGAAAAAATAAAAACTAAGTTCTATCTAAAACTTTATCTCATTTAAAAAAACTGTTCGACACAATTTTCACTGTTCCCAACTACATCATTGCATACGAGTCACTTCTATCTCAATCCCATGGTTTTCTGAAAAATTCTAGTCTTCTTAGGCGGGTTAGTTTCCTTGACTGTGAAAGGGGTATAGTATAGGAATTTACTGATAGAGAGGATGTAAGGATTGAGCAAAGGGGTACGTCATTGCCCATTTATTGGTTTAAAATTTGGATATAAAAGACTCATACCACGGAAAGGTTATAATTTTTTAGAAATGTCATGGTAGGAACGATAACTTCCTTTCGCTTCAACATATAATAACTTAAACATTAGTGGCCCAATGTTTTGGTTTGTCAGACAGGTTTAGATATATCGAAATTTCCTTTTCTTTTAATTTTGGTAAGGTTTCTAACGGTGGTGGGATATTAATCATCATTAAGTTATTTGTTTGATGATTTTTAGTCTTTGACCTTTGTTGATGTAAAATCCAAATAGCCAAAGTATTCCATACACTAAATAAAATTATAAATCCACAACCTTTTGCTTTATATAACGTAATTCCGTGCAAGATTACTCCTAATACTTATTTTATTAGTCTAAAGATATAAAATAGAATCCTAAAATTCCACTTGTAAACATTCCTATATCTGTGAATCATCCCCAAACTTGTTTGAATGTAGATCTAGCCAGTTGCTTCAGTTTTTTCTTTATCGAACATGCCAACAGTCGAAAACCCTTGATTATCGGTTGTCAATCCGGACATTTTTCTGGTAATTATATTTTCTACTGCCGTTCTTTCGATTCCGAATATTAAACTTCTTTGTACACTGCTGATCTCTTCTTCGCTATAAAGTCCACTAGACCCAACAGGTTGATTCGGTGAAAAATTAATCTGGTGTTTTTCATATACCTCCAGAATTTTTGGTGCTTTATATATAACAGGATATGGTGTAAATCCGATCAATTTTCCCTCAATAAAATACATGGGTGGCATATATTAATTACAATTTACTTCTTTGGCATATTTTTGAGTAATATGAGTTCCAGGTTGATTATCAACTGATATAGGCAGTTCATGATAACAATTTTCTGCTCTTCGTACTAAAACTAGTTTTGGGTTGCACTGCATAATATAAAGGACTTCTCCTAAAATTCTGCCCATATACCCTGGTTTATTTTGAATGAGTGCTAATATTGAATTTGGGGTTAAAGGTGCTATAAATAACCTATTCTTTAAAATTTCTCGGTGCATCAAACACCTTCTATAAATAGTGTGAATATACAACTTATCAATTGCTTGTTTATAACTCTGCTCGATGTATAAAAATTTTCTATGGACATACATCATCAGATCGATATTTTCCGTAAGCAACTTCATCTTTGGAGCCAAACTATAACCACCAAAATACACTTTTCTAGAATAAAATTATCAATCTTGGATGTTCAGTATGCCACACCTCTCGGGCACATAGGTTAACTGAATTTTTGATAGATAAAGTAAACAAATTTTCTCTTATTTTCTACAACGACAAATTTTTCTTTATTGTTATTGTTATTATTCATCAAACTTGCAGGTCCATCATACAATAAATTTAGCCCTTTTTCGAAGTCTTCTGCTACATATTCCCATACAGTTTCTCTATAAGTGCTATCCATACAGTATAGAGATAAGGACATGTATATCCTCCTATTAAACTAATTTCATTTTCCTCTAGTTTAACCCTTGCCAAGTATGTCTGAATTGTAATTTGTATAGATGCAGTAACTACTTCATTTTTCCAGTTTTGTTCATCCTCATGATACGTAGTACCTTGACAGGTGCCATCATTACTAAGTGATCCAAATAATGTCATAGAAATTGAAGTTTTTCAATTTATTAGAATATTTTCCACATACTAATTAAATAATTTCTTTATGTCTCTGTACTTTTTTATATTCTTTTGGTCCGATTTTATGTACATATTCTAGCATACCCCCAGCAACAGCTGATGAATGACTATGCATTCCACAATGGAAAATATATCTATTTATCTCTACTAGACAGGTCTGTACTACTTGCAATTTTATTTCATTTCTTTGAATAATTTAAACCGGACATATTCGATTGTATATTCCAATTTGTTCTCGACACACTGAGCAATGTCATGTATTGAAACGGAAGTTATATTTACATTGGAGCTTTCACAGTCATATGCTATCAACGCCTGACTCCAACCAATTAGAAGAAATACTGCAACGCCCGAAAAATACCAGATCATCCTGTTGTTTATATTATTCCGTCGGGAGTAAAATGAATTCTACGATAAAAAAAAATATTTTCCCCATAACTATATACATATATTAATACGACATGCACTAATATACTTTGTTATGTATTTCTACGGTGAATAATATCATTTTTACTATATATTACAAAAACTTATATATTACCAATGCTAATTAATATTTAAAACCCATATCTGTCAGGAAGCTTCCTTACTCTGGTTGACCGTCTGACAGGTCTAGATGGGATATTCCTTCCCTGGTATAGGTTCAGGTTCAGATTTATTTTCTAAATTTTGAAAATGCTAGTCAAATGCAGCCAACGGTAACAAATCTAATTTATTTTTAACAATGTCGTCTTTATTTGAATTTCCTTCATAAGTAATTTGATCTTCACTCTTGGGAAGCAAAATCTCCCGTTTACCTAACCGACTTTGTGAAACCTTAGTATGTCCAAATTGACATTCTGGAAAAGTTCCTAAATATAGTTTAAGTCAATTTATATGTACAATTTGATCGTTTCTGGTAGGTATAGAATTCTCTAATTTTATAATTGACTGGACTTTTTTTTCTAAAACTCTATAAGGCTCCATGGTTTACAAAGTTTTTTTAGATTTTCCTAATTGACTACTAAAATCGCGAAGGTAAACTAAATCTCCGGGTTGAAACTCACGCAATTTACTTTTCTTATTGTGTTGTTTAATCATACTATCAATGGTTACGGACAGATTTTCCCTTACTATTTGAAGAACATTGTTTAATTTTGCCAAAAGTTCAGACACATAATTTTGATCGATGTCATATCGTATTCTATTTGCTTTTACAAATTCATCTATAGGCAGTACTGTATTCCTTCCATGAATAAGGAAATGTGAGCTATACCCAGTAGAACTATGAATACTTACTCTGTACGCAAATAACACTAAATGAAACCAATTATCCCGGTCCTGTTGATGTTTAGCTATATATTGAGATAAAATATCTTTAAAAACTCTGTGACTTCTTTCAATCATGCCATTACACTGTGCATGATACGGAGTTGTTTGAATTTGCTCAATTTGAAAAGTTTCTTTCATTACACCCGATAAGGCAGGATATTTAGAAAAATAATCTTGGAAAGTCAGTAAATACTTATTTTCCTTAAAAGTAGTAACCAAAGGCCCTACGATATCTACAGATGTTCGTTCGTTCAAACGGTTCAGTAATTTCCTGAAATTTTTGCAAAGAGGCCGGTTTAAAATGTGGTGAGGTTTTTCTTTGGTTGCACAAACGGCATTCCAAACAGTATTTATTTATGTCATTTCGCATATTTGGCCAATAGAATCTACTGTTGATTAAGTTAAATGTTTTGGCTTGCCCCTGATGCCATTGGCAAGTAATGAAAATCGTGTAATGTTTTCCTTACAAAATATTTAGGAATTACTAATTTAAACTTGTTATCTTTTAAATCTATTTTATATAACATAACATCGTTATTTAGAAAATAAGTTTCGTTACTGTCATTATTTTTCGTTTTCAACTGCGTTATAATAGGAACACAAAACTCATCCTCATACTGATGGTTCTTAATTAGTTCCCTGTCCCAGGCTGATAAATATGGCATATTTATGCTTATGTTGTTAATTTGGTGATTTATTTCATTTGTGGGTTAGATGGTTTATATTGGAATATTGTTTTACCCATGATTAATTATGTTTTTCTTAATACTGATATTAAAATTTACATATATCTAATATGTAAATTTTAATATCAGTATTAAGAAAAACATAGTTAATCATGGGTAAAACAATATTCCAATATAAACCATCTAACCCTCAACCAATTTTTGGCATCGCTAAATATTTATCTTTATTAGTTAAACAACATTCTTTTAAACAATAAAGGCTTTGTTAGGAACTCATATGACAGCTTTTGATAAAATTTATTTTTAGTTATTAGGCAATTTTAGGTTCACTACTACTCCTATTTCTTTGCACTGATTTAACAAAGTTGCTACTGATCCAAACTTTTCTTTAAAATTAAAAGCGATTCCTTGATTCATTGAAAAATCACTTAATGTTTATATTAGTATTTCAAGGTTCTTCTTTAGACTCTATCCTGGATAAAAATTGTTTGTGCGAGATGCCGTCTCCCATTTCTTCCTTAATATTATAAATGCGACTCAACGCATCGACATTATCATGTTTTCTCCCTTGCCTATATTTAACATCAAACTCATATTCTGATAATAATATTGACCAGCGTGGTAGTCGAGAATTACAGTCCTTTAATGACAATAACCATTTTAACGATCTATGATCTGTAATCACCGTAAATCTCCTCCCATACAAATAACATAGGAACTGTTTTATCCCGAAGAATAAAGCCCCATATTCTGATTCGGTAACTGAGTAATTTCTCTCTGCTTTATTTAATTTTCTACTGGCAAAAGCGATTGGCCTTTCAAATCCGTTCCGTTCTTGACTTAGTATAGCCCCATAACCTACGCCATTGCTATCTATTGCCAGAATAAAGAGTTGATTAAAATCTGGGTATATTAATATGGATTCAGACGTAATAGCATGTTTAAGTTTATTGATAGCAGACAAACAGTTATCGTTTAATTAAAATTGCAGATGTCCAATTTTTTGTTAAGTTTATTAAAGGTATAGCAATTTCCGAGAAATTTTGATAAATTTCCTGTACCATCCTATTAACCCTAAAAATCCTCGTATTTCTTTAACCGATTTTGGATTAGGATATTCAAGTATACATTTAATTTTGTCAGGATCGGGTTTAATCCCTGTTTATGAAATCACATTTCGGTCTAGATATTTCACTTCTTTAACCATAAAATGAAATTTACTCGGTTTAAGTTTTATATTTGCGTCCCCAAGCCTATCAAAAACTAACGACAATTTTTATAGATGATCCTCAACCTTTTGAATTAAAAACTAGAATATCATCTACATATACCTTACATAAATCCCCAATTAATCCTGATAAAATAAGGTTAATTACCCTCATAAAACTACTAGGTGATTTTACTAGGCCAAATGGCATTCTATAAATTCGTAATAATTTCCTAAGGTACTGAAAACAGTTTTTTCCTTACATTGTTCTTCCATTTCAATTTGATGATAAGCAGCTGTTACATCAAACAAACTAAATAGATTTGAATTCCCAAATTGTTCCAAACTTTCTTACAAATTTGGAAGAGCGTAAAAATCACGTTTTGTGAACGCATTTAAACCACGATAATCAATACAAACCCTAATTTTACTTTCACCATTTGGGCATGTTTTTGTAATTATTACCACTGGTGCCGACCATGGAGATGTACTTGGTCGTATTATTTTTGCTCTTCATAATCGATCTAACTCCTCTTGAAGCTTTTGTCTTAAATAATATGACACTATATGGAGGTTTTGCTATAGGAGGAACATTTTCCGTAATAATTCTGTGTTTTATTTTTGTAGTACTTGTTAACATTTCATTGTCATTACAAATCGCATAACTTTCTATTAGTTCACATAATAAACTTTGTTTATGAGTATCTAAATGAGACATATTAAAATGTTCCTCAAAACTACTTGGTTTTTCAGTTATAATATTCACTGAATTCTTAGTATTCTGTGCTTCATTTTGAACAGAAAACTCAATACTAGCTTTACCAATACTATTGTATTTTTAGTTAATTTAACTTCATAATCATTTAGATTAACCATCCGTACTAAGTATTTTTCGCCACTATTTAGTATTATAGCCGCAGATATTACACCATTTATTCCTACCTCATGCGGTTCTATTAAAACTGTACCACTCTGTATATTTGGTTTACATTTACATCCCACAAAGGTTCCACCTCTGGGTAAGATATTCGTGTCCTGTAGAACACACATTGTATTACTAATAAGGATTTTATTTTTATTGTCTACATTATTTTTTTCTACATTTTGTGTAGCAGTTTTTCTGCTCTAATTTATATCATTATTATTTTCTAGGCTCATTGGCTCTGGATTCTTATTTTTAAATTCTGTGTTTATTTTTGGTACTTGTTTTTCGTTTAATGTTTTATATACATTTGCATTTGACACTTATACCCCTGCGCTACGGTATGTATAATCGTCCTCGTCGTCGCTTATCTCTCCACACGTGACAATTTTAATATTTGGCTCGACTGGACTTGGCGGCTTCGAGCTCAAACATATCTTTTTATTATTTAGTACCGTTTTATTTATATTTAATTTTCCTTCATTTTTTAATCTTTTAAAATCACAATACGTGTATAAATTAACTACAACTTATTTTAAATTCATTAAAATTATAGTCCACATATTTTCACAATTATTCGTAATAATTAGACCTACTACCTACTAATAAGATCCAATACAGTAATACATTTATTACCAAATAAAGGTTTTCGTTTATTTTGATTTCTTGATATATTTGGGTATTATTTTGTTTATGTTCATGATTGATTTTAAACCATTTAGTATTATTATACAACTGGTGGTCGTTTACTTTTGAGAACTTATTTTGCTCACACCTTTCATTAATTACAATAGATTTTGTGCTACTTTGATTTCCAAAAATTTCAATTTCTTTTCCCACATTTTCAAACTATTTGAAATATAGCAAATGTTAGTATTATTGAAAATTAAAAAAGTCTCTACCAATGATGCCCTATGCATCTACCGGCAAGTTACTATCACAAATAATTACTTAATAATTACTTCAAATTTATACTGATTAGCATTAGTTAATGTGCCAAAATTTAAATTTGCAGTACCTACCTAAAATTGGTACGTGATGACCAGTTACTCCCCTTAAAATTTTATTTTCTAATATTTCAGTTATTGTTATGTCTTCTAAATCTACCAAACTATTTTTAATGTTATTTACTAATAATCTTATCCAACATGGATCACTTCTTGTATTAATGGTATATTAATTTTTAGCACTGATTTGTCGGTTTTTTGTATGTTGATCATTTGAAATTTTTGTATCATTATTTTATACTACTTTTGTTGTGTTTTTATCTAGTTTAAATTTGGTTTAAACGTATCCTCTTCCCTGTTATATATTTTATTTTCTTGTGAATTTTGTTTAGGATATTGATTATTTCTATTGTATGACGGCGACGGTTCGCCTGTATATTTTTTAAACCTGTTATTTCTTTCTTGTAACTTTTTAGTCCAACAATTTTCGTAATTTTGATTATTTTTACCCCAAAATGTACAGACTACACCTACATCTTTCATAAAGTTTTGATTTACCGATTCATTTCGAGATTTAAACCAGCAGTTATTTTCTACGCGATTTGATTTTTTACAAATTCTACAAAATATATTTATGTTGAATTTTAAAATAACACATTTGAGTTTCGTGATTACTTTTACTACAAATTTGACACTTTTTCTCATATTTATTTACATTGAAAATTTTTTTTTTTTTTTGATTTAATCGATAACTGATTAATTTCTTCAAATGTGGCAATTTCTTCTGCCAATTTTAAATCTAACTTTTGTTCCTTCATAAAAAATAAACCAACCTTTTTCTAATAATTCCCGTTTTAAACCCACTTTAAATTGATTTAACATTAATTCACTAAATTTTTTTCTAAACGTTTTTTTTTCGTCTTCCTCAGCATGTTTCAAATCTTCTTCTAAAATTCCTCTACCTAATAGTTTTATCCGAGTAATAAAGAAACTAACACTCTCATCATATTTTTAAAAACATTTACCTACTTAATTTTTCTAGAGCCCGTCCAGGTATAATTTAATTTAATTAAAAAAAAAAAAAAGAGTCTTTGGTGTTGAGGTACTATTGTTTTAAATCAATTTTTTTACTTTATATTTAGTATAAAAAAAATTTTAAATTTATGTCTTCAAGAGAAAAAAAAAATTTAATAAAAAATTTTAGCCCATAAAAACGTGGGAAAAACACCTTTAGAATGATTTTCTTTAAAAAAATCCTTGACGCTACCACCAAATTTTGTTACAAACTCCCTCGACCACGACCTTAGGGGTTCGGGTAGAGTGGCCTACGAGTCGGCAAAAAGGCAGATTCATAGCCCAAAAAATGAAACAGGTGTTTTTCCTCGGGTTTTTATGGGGAAATAAACTAGTTGGAAATGAATATAATTATTTAGTATAAATATGATTTATTTAAAAAAAAAACAACAGCAAAAAAAAAAAGGAAAGTTTTTACTGCAATAAAAAGAAAAAAAATGTAGTTAAGAACTAACCTCCACAATATCGTGGGGTGGGGTAAATGAAACAATTACTTAACTTCAAATGCCTAGCAGGAGTATCCAAAATCTGGGATGGTTTCCAGCTGCTCAACCTAATCTTTACGAATACGAGAGTTTTATTTTCTTTTTATTTACTATCTTTACTTTTTCAAATCCACGACACTTGATACTTGTTATCGTTTTTGCTAGCTAACAACCACGACGCGACGTTTTATGCGCGATTTTTTAAAATAAAATTTTGTTTGTTTTATTTTTTATAACCACGTTACTTATAGTTTTATAAATTTTTTGTGTGCCCTCGATCTCAGCTCACTCACGACTCTTTTCGTTCCCTCGCTCCTACTTTAATGCGTTCATCATGGACCAAAAATTGCTGACAACCCGCGTTTGTATTTTTAAACGTTATCGCTTGGACATTCTATATCATCAGCACTGCCACATTGCAGCCGTTAAAGAAAAAGGTTAATCCACAGCCTATATTGAATAAGCTGAGGTTAATCTGTGATACATCGAGAATAAATCGGATTCAGAAATAAATTATAAATTTAATAAATGTTTTTGGTGTTATGCAATTGTTACATCGCGTTCTCCTGAAACCGTTTATCTGCCTATTCCTCGAACTAAGCTATTAAAAGCATCTCCACTATTTCAAGCTTGCTCTAGTTATTCAGAGGTTTAAGACAGTATTGATATCTCCAATTGTAAAACAAAGGAAATCAAGAAAAATCTTAACAAATTAGCAATGTACCTAATAAATCTGGATTACTTAGTGTATTAATTTGTAATCTGTTATTAATTCTTTTTTTTATTTTTCCTCTCTTTTTTCATTATTAGCTTCTAGTCACTTTGTGTTTATTTATTTGTTTTTAACTTATTTTCTTGTTCTATTTTTGTCTGTGAATTGTTTCTGTATTATGTTATGTTTTAAAATTATGTTTCATTAAATAATGTATTTAAATGTTGATATAATATTGTGTAACTAACAGCAGATATTTGCTGCACTATTTTGGTTATAGTTTGTGTTCCTATCCCGTAATTGGTAACCACGTTACTGTGGGATAGTATATTTAAATAAATAAATAAATAAACATGCTGTAGATGAATACTAACTTTTTGTTTGTGTATACAGTGTGGAAATTAAGTAACGCATAAATTCAGTAATTCCGTTGATATTAATTTTTGGAAAAAATCTCGAAGGGGTATAGCGATTTTAACTTTGGCAAATATTTTCAGTCTAATTTCAGTTTCTTATGTCATTTATTTTTTTAAGTTATGACGTCATCGACTTTTTTTAAATGACAACCTATATTTTTTATTATTGATTTTGGTAGTAGATTTTATTCTGGTTCCGACCGTATAAAATTTTCAATATGTTATTATTTGAAAAAATCGAGAAAAACAGTCTTAAAGTTCAAATAATAAAAATTCATTAAATTGGGTAAATCTATCTAGTTGCCGGTGTATCACATTAGTTACGGCTGTCAGATTTAAATAATTTGTAAATGTCACAATAGAATAAGTGTTATTATTTTGCTTTTTCTAAATTAGAAAAACTATTTTATTAATAAGAATGGTACAGTTGGGCGACAAACAGAGAATTGAAGTGTTAATGATGATTGGTTATGGTGACAGAGCTAGAACACATCAAGAAGTGTGTCACCTTTTTTAGAGAAAAATACCCGGATCAGCCCATAAATCAATCAACAATTAGTGGGATTGAAAAAAATTTCAGGAACATGGCGTTGTAAAGAATATTCCAAAAACTGGACGTCCGGCGACATTAAATGAAGATGCACGACTTGATGTGCTACTAGAAATTGAAAGCAATCCACATTCAACTATTAGAAGCATTGCTTTGAACCACAATATAAGCCACACTACAGTTTGAAAACTTTTGAAAGTTCAAAAAATTCCATCCATATAAAGTGCACTTGGTTCATGAGTTGACAGAAGATGACTTTGATCGTAGGCGAGAGTTTTGCGAACAAATGATGGCAATTTGCAACCGCGATCAATCTTTTCCAGCGTGTTTTATTTTTTGGATGAAGCAACATTTTGTTTAAATGGCCATGTCAATAGACAGAATTGTAGATATTGGGCTAGGGACAATCACCATTGGATGCAGGAAAGTCATACCCAATATCCTCAAGAAAGTTAATGTTTGGGCAGGAATTATTGGTGACAGAATTATAGGTCCATTCTTTTTTGAAAACAATTTGACTGGAGATAGATACCTGCAATTTTTACAGTTGGAATTGATGCCTGCATTAGCTGCATTATTCCCCAATGCAAATAATCCTGACCTACCAAATAATACCATTTGGTTACAACAAGATGGCGCTCCGCCTCATTACGCAATTATTGTGCGACGATACTTGGACCAAGTTCTCCCAGCAAGATGGATAGGAAGAAGAGGTCAGATAGAATGGCTGCCTAGGTCTCCTGATCTAACGCCATTAGACTTCTTTATATGGGGGTACTTAAAAAGTAAAGTGTATAACAATGGACTCAATAATTTAGACGATCTCAGGCAAAGAATTCAACATGAGATTAGGTTAATATCGCCTCAAACTATTCAGAATGTGCGAAATGAATTTTATAATCGTCTTGGGTATTGTCAAATGGTACAAGGTCGTTAATTTGAATATTTAGTGTAAATATAATTTAACAACTGTTATTTCTGTGCTTATTTTTGTGTTTGATGATATTGTTAGATTTTTTTCTGGTTAAGCAATTTAGTTTCTCTTTATACTAATGTTTGCCTCACGAAGTTATCGTTATTACTAACTTTGAATTGAGCAGATAATAAATTTCTAGTTCGATTTTTTTCAACTATTTGTGTAATTTGAAAATAAAAACGAATGTGCCGTCGATAACTTTCCGTCAAACTTAGGCAACTATATAAATTTACCCAATTTAATGAATTTTTATTATTTGAAATTTAAGACTGTTTTTCTCGATTTTTTTCAAATAATAACATATTGAAAATTTTATACGGTCGGAACCAGAATAAAATCTACTACCAAAATCAATAATAAAAAATATAGGTTGTCATTTAAAAAAAAAGTTGATGACGTTATAACTTAAAAAATAAATGACATAAGAAACTGAAATTAGACTGAAAATATTTGCCGAAGTTAAAATCGCTATACCCCTTCGAGATTTTTCCAAAAAATTAATATCAACGGAATTACTGAATTTATGCGTTACTTAATTTCTACACTGTATATTACTTTCGTGGATGTTAAACGCTTCCTTTCTCTTTATATAAGTGTGCTTACACAAAGAAGGAGATGTTTGTCGGGGGGAAGCATGGAAACTATGTTACTTATGCAAATGTTCTTTCGTGGGGTATCTGAGTCGTTGTTGTCTTCCATACAACAAAAATGAGGGATAAGCAATATCATAAACCATAATTGTATCGACTGTGATAAATAAATGTATTGTTGTGTTATGTGACGCCACTTTATACACAGCTTTAAGCCCAGCTCTAAATCATATCGGCCACAGCCGCATGTTCCCTGGCTCCGCCCCCCACAGTCCTTTGAGCCCAAACAGGTGCAGCTGTGTTATAATTGTTTGCATTAATGTGTATATGTGTCGTAAATTTTTTATGTTAAATGCTTTATAAGCAGCCTAATTGTAAGCCCATTTGTTGAGGTTAGATTTCCTCCTTTTTTATATTATGCACCTAGACTTTTCATGAAATACCGGATTACATGAAAAGTCTACATGGTATTTTCAAATTTTTTATTCAAATTGGTTGAATTATTTGCATAATTTTTAAAAATGTATCTTTCCGATATCTTAACGATACAATAGAAGTGGCTTTTTGACTAGATGCAATTAAAAATTTAAGTTTAAGAAAACTAGGCATAATTTATTAAAATTTATACATCTAAACAAGCTACTGTTCATAAAATTTGTCGAAGAAACTACTATATTATATACATATACAGCAAGAGTTGTTTCAAGTCGAAGAGTTGTTAAAAGCAAAGCAAATAATGACGTGTATGGATTATGCCCCCTCCACCTGTAGTGAGAACTGTCATGAAAACCCAACATAAGAAATCCACAAGTACATCATTTGTTTTTCTTTAACGCCTATTCGACTTGATTCAGCGCTGTATGTATATAAGCTTAGAAGGAAGGATTACACTGTCATTCTTATTTCTAGAAAACTATGTTTATTGTTATCATATTAAGTTTGAAAGGAAGCATAAACGCTTACGAAATACCCAAACAATTAAGTTATTATTTATAGAATCAAAATTTATGTCTATTTTAAATGTATAGTCGCGGAATGGGGAATTTTTTTATGAAGACTAGCGATTGGCAGTATCAGCACCGCCTCATTTTAGTTATATGAAATCAAAATGCGCCGAAAAAAGTGCTCGATCTAAATATCTGAAAATATACAGGGTGTTCCATTTAATAAACTTTGTCTTACCACTTACCATCCATGTATATAATATATAAACATTATTTCAGTTAGCTATAAACCGAATACACACTATTGGCCCAACCTGTTATATTTGCTATGGACCATGGATATGATACTTTTATTTAGTTGAGTTAAATATATGTGTACCTACATATAAATTTTTTTAAACAATTTTTTCTCCGAGTGTATTACTTATTTTGAGTGAACGATAATTTGTTTAAATTGACAAAAAAAAACTAACAAAATAATATAACATAAATCAATAAATTAATTTTTATCGTGCAGTCGTTAATATTTGTTTCTTTCCCTTCTCTTTTTTAGGTAGATAGTCGTCATTTTATTAGTCATTCTCTAATAGATATTCAGATGATTATTTTCAGGAAAGTGAACAATTATTTATAAATGATATCAGCTCTACATCAAAATGTATTGTATAATTTAATTCAAGGAGGTTTAGTAGATTCTGTTGGCTACTGTTAAATACATTTCCAAAGTATTAAGTCATTTTTGACCCGTTATATTACTACAGAATTAGGTAGGTATGTATTATCTATCTTTATTCGTTACATCATATTTATTCAAAGAGTAAAAAGCACTCTCTTTATCATACACGTAATAATCAAGGTATGTATGTACAAAGTCGCACTCGCGCATGAATTTTGGGAACATACCTAGAAAAGATATACTGCTTATGGTCGACTGCGCATCGGTACTGAGCTTGCAATAAAATATAGGCGACATTTTGATGCACCAACGTCATTTTTGGTTATGACAGTTTGTTAAAATAACCTTAGATTTTTAGATATTTTATTGTGTTAACAAAGAAAGTGTAATTTGTGCAAGTTTTTGTAACTAATAATAATCTAAAGTAACGTAAAATGACTTGTTAAAAACTGTAAAAGTGTTTGGAGGTTATTAAGTCCAGAATCAAAATTTTCATTGGTAAGTTTATTTTACTTTTTATTTTGAAATGGTAAAATTACGATGTTATAGTTTTTCAACTGACGAGGAAACTTTCTGGGAATGATGACATGCAGTTGGCAGAAAAAATAAAGATATTGCTTGGGAGTCGATAAAGATATATCTTTTCTTTAAAATTTTCAGGGGCTTTCTTACAAAATCTTTGATAACGCAAAAATACACCTTTTTTATTAAACAAATTTTAGAGTAAAAATAATTTCGATTAAACACAAAAATCTTTTTATTTTCCTAAATATATATTTATCTTCACTAATGACTAATTTTATAATTGTAATTAACCCACCATGTGGTGAAAATAAAAATTCCGTTTATTAATAATGGATATGCTTAATAAAAAAAGTAGTACTATTGGCATGTATGGAGCTACGACTTATATACAGAGTGGTTCAGAATTTACCGATTAATCTTCGGGAGCTAATAAAGTAGGTTAAAATAAATGGACTTTCTTCAATAAACTGTTATCTAAAATCGCCTAGTTTTTGTGATACAGAGGGTCAGTTATTTTATTATTTTTTTTAATGAGTTCCTAATTAATAAAGATATTTTAACGAAATTTGCTTGGCAAATCAACAGTAACAAGTAACGTTTTCCAAAAAAAATTGCTTCGCTAATTTATACAGTGACAGAGTATTCTTTATTTTAATTTATATCCTATAAAAATAATTATATGCCACTGGATAAATTAAAAATATATAATTCTTTTTTAAGAACTACAGTTATTTCTTAATAAAGTCGGGGGCTCTTGTGTCTATTGCTTTGCTGCTTGGCAATTTTCGAAAAACTGTCGAATTATTTTGAATTTATTCTCACTCTCTTGTGATATTACTACTGAATATTGGCAACTGGCAGATAAGTTGTGTTATTATCATAGTCGTGTATTATAAAATAGTTAATAAATACTATTTGATGAAAAAATATTTCACATTTGAGAAGAGAAAAACAACTCGATTAAAAAAATGTTTTATTATAAAAAATTACAAGACTATCCAGCTTTTAAAGAAAACTTATTGGTGTTTGAATACTACTAGACTTACGAATGAACATTACACTTTTTCTTTCTGGTTGAACTTTTGCAACCAGAAACTAAACAATGCATTTTTTAAGAGAAGTTCTACACTAAATAATAACCACAAAATGCCACTCAAAAATTAATAAATACAGAACCGACCTAATAAAACTAACAAATCAGGCAAAAAGTACAATAATTAATAAATCCAGTCACAGCACATCACATAAACAAAGCGTCCAAAAATGACAATTGACAAATTGAAACCCAATCACAATGTGAACCCAGTGCGGCAATGCGAAATGCCTAATTTTTACCAATAATGAATTGAAATGTAACTAGATTGCCCACAGTATGGCGGCATTTTCTCAAGGTCGAGCAATACCAATTGGAAATCCAGGTTATATTAAGAAATTCGTGGCTGTGTTCCAAGTGTATATGCAATTATGCAACACAGATTTGTTTTGCGTAAATCTTTGAATTTAATTTAAATTTGTTAAGGAATTCTTTAGTATTACATTATTTACATTATAAAAGATTATTCTCTTTTTTAACACTTGTGTAAGATCGGTTGATTTTTTTAAGTCACTCGTCAGTGTTTGTGTAAACACTGCCACCTCAATTTTGCCGAATCTCCACTTTGTCGGGAGGCAGGTAGGTGACGCAACCAAGTCTCCTCGGCCATTTATTGTCCGGATCTTGACTTGATATCCTGTCGTCTAGACGAAAGGATGTGCCACTTATCCATCATACCGGCGCACAGTGGTGTCAAACGGATATTTCTTTGCCAAAAATCTGTAATTTTGTCATTTTGGGACCACTTATAAAATTTGGTATATGGAATAGGAAAAGGTTAAAGTTTAATGTGAGCAATGAAAAGCCATTAAAATGTTATTAATTTGTTTATTAAAAAATAACTAACATTAACCCTTTGAACCACAAATTTTACTTTTGTGGCAATTTTTATGAAACCAGGTTTTTTGGGTCGCAAAATTCGAATGGCATCAGAATTCCAAATTTCGAAATGGCGGATCTAATATGGTGGTCTTAAAATCCAAAATTTAATCAATTTCGCGAGTTGTGAATCTCAGTACATTGAGGTTTTTGGGACTACAATTACCAGTAATCATATAATTTGATGGAAAATTATTCGAAGAGATGAATTTTTGTAAAAACACAGCAATTGTTGACAATTTGTTTATATACAGCTAATTTTAGTTAATGATTACAAATTGTGGTTTTATGTTTAATACATAATTTAGGGTACTAGAGAACTAACATTTTATAGAGTTTTAAAGGCGTATTTAGGCTTAGTTGATAATATGTATTTATTTTTTATTTCGTTTAAGGCGCTTGTTTTAAAATTTGTTACATGTTTGTTGTTATTTTATTGTCTGTTTTAACGCAACTGAAATATTTTAACATGGTGTTATAGCTCTTAAAGTTTCGTTTATGTTACAGAGATAACGTTGGATTAGTGTATAATTTACTGTGAGTGTTTTGCGTAAATAGTGCAAGATGTAAAAATTGAATTCATGTTATATGTATAATGTACCCTAATCATTCAAGTTAAAATAGGTTTAGCTTAAATTTTCTAATACAGTGTGATTATATATTGCATTGGTATGTCTTTTTATTTGCAGCATTTCATGTATATTTCTTCGGTTATAGTAAAGTTTCTTTTTCTAATATTTATATGTTGTTAAAATTAAATCGGTGGTTTTATTCTATGGCGTGTTTGGCGAGTGCTGTCGTGTTTTGATTTTGAGTTTTTATGCTATATTTGTGCGTGTATAACTCAGTAAAAATTCTGTATAAAAACTCAAAACCAAAACACGACAGCATTCGTCAAACACGCCATAGAACAAAACTACCGATTTAATTTATACAGCACACAAAAATTAGAAAAAGGGCAAAACTATAACCGAAGAAACATACAAGAAATACTGCAAATAAAAAGACATACCAACGCAATAAACAATCGCATTGATATAATAAATTTAAGCGGAAACCTATTTTAACTTCATTAAATAATGATTGGGGTTCATTATATAACATGAATTAAATTTTTACATCTTGCCGATACAAAATAATAATTCTTAAAATAAACTATCTTATCATATATTCACTATTTAAGCAAAATACCCACAGTAAATTATAGTATGTATACAAATCCAACGTTATCTTTCTAAGACAAACAAAACTTAAAGAGCCCAAAACACTATGGTAAAATATATCAATTGCGTTAAAACAGGCAAACAATTAATACCAAACATGTAACAAATTTTTAAACAAACACCTAATAATTAATAGTTTAAATGAATGGATTCTGGCAACACCTAGAACTGTAATTCATCAAATGATTTAGTAGAAAAAAAAATGGTTAAATGAATAAATAAAATGTTTATATGTATCTATGTGTATGTATGTGTATGTATGTATGTATGTATGTGTATATGTGTATATGTATATATGTGTATATATGTATATAATATATATGTAATATAATATATATATATATGTATATATAATATATATATATATATATATATATATATATATATATATATATATATATATATATATATATATATATATATATATATATATAATATAATCATATATATATATATATATATATATATATATATATATATATATATATATATATATATATATATATATATATATATATATATATATATATATATATATATATATATATATATATATATATATATATATATATATATATTAAATTCGTTTTCCAGGTATACTCCCGCGTAGGTGATAGGCCCCGAGAGGACCGTGGTTGTCTGAACGTTTCGGCAGAATCATCTGCCATCTTCAGGTTCTAACAGATAACTGCTTACTGCGGCTTCTGGTTACTCGAACTGAAATTTCAGTTCGTAACCAGAAGCCCTTGCTGGTGTTAGAACCTGAAGATGGCAGATGAGATTCTGCCGAACCCTCGTTCAGGCAGAACCACGGTCCTTCTCGGGCCTATCCCGGGAGTAGACCGGAAAACGAATTTAACATTCACCACCCGCGAAAACCTGAAAAACAAATTTTTTTTTTATAATATATAAACATATATATATATATATATATATATATATATATATATATATATATATATATATATATATATATATATATATATATATATATATATATATATATATATATATGTATATACGTGTATGCGTATATATGTGTATATGTGTGTGTGTGTGTGGAAGTGTGTATATGTGTATGTATGAATGTGTGTGTATATGTGGATGAATGTGCATATATATGCACATGTGTCCCAAATATGAAATTGACTTATTATTATTTTAGTGAGTTGTATTTAATTATACATATCCTTGTTTTCCTTTTTTTTTTCTTTCTCTTCCCCTATTGTAATACACGTTTAACAGGTACTTTGATTTATCGTATAGCATAGTCCCACGAACAGATTTTTCTCTGTGGATTTTCCTATGTTTATTATTCTCATTTATTAATACACTTAATTCGTAAATACATACTGTATATTTTATATTTTCCTGTGTTTCAAAAGTTGTATTTCATCCTTTCTAAATAGACATTATTATTATTATTATTAATAATGTATTGTAAAATAATCATAACTGTGTTTTTTTATTATAATAATTATAGTTCTCTGATCATGGTGTAATAAAATGAAACGTAAGAAAAAAATAAATAAAATTAGCTATATCTGACTGAAATTCCCAAGAAACTCTATAAAATATTATTTGATATTAATGACCAAAAAAAGAAAAAGGTACTAGGAACTGTAACAAAGCAAAAAAACCGTGCAGAAGTTCAAAAACGTTAATAAAATAAATAAAAACCGAGGAAAAAAAGATGGGAGTGGCCCATCATGACGCAAATGTTTAATAAATGTAATTAGTTGTACATATTATGCATAAAAGACATTTATATCATTATAAAATCTAATGCAAACAAAATATTGTTTTAAAGCATTCATGCTTATATAAAAAGACAAAACTACAATTTTCTCAACAATCACAAAGTATACATTGTTTATTTGTGTAGTGTAAAATAATATCAATGAAAATCGTAATTCACAATTATTTCAGTTCAATTCCTAATTATCAATACAATAAAAAGTTTATTTCCCAAAGATTGGAGAAAATAGTAAAATTAATTAACATTAATTGTGGAATAGGAATATAAAAAAATATATATAAATATAAAAAATTTTAACTGTATCATGTAGAAAATGAGGAATAGTAATTTTAATCGTCCAGTAAATCTAAAAATTCTTCGCCGAGTTTTATGTGTTTTTTGTGAAGGTTGGTTTCTAATGCTCCTTATAAATGGATGGGATGTGCACAATAAAGAATGAAAACATCTTCATTGGTCACTGACCTGGAATATTTTCTAGAATAATGTAGTTTAATATTTTTATAATCACTGTTTCTAGATTCTTGGGCATTTCCAGATAGCTGTCCAAGAGGCAAAATAACATACCTAATGTTCTCTCCGTGAATCAGAACTTTATAAAGAGGGCATGTAATACCAATCATATTTGCTTATATTAAAGTTCAGCTGTAGTGCGGACGTAATCACCAAATTCTGTTGCATTAATTTTCTTACCACAATATCATAAACCACATTGACACCTAATAGTGATCAGAAAACAGGAAACAGTGAATTCTTGTTACTAAAGACATATTTGATTATGTATAAAGATTTTAAGAAATAAATTAACAACAATGAGGTTACATGTTAGAAACCTGTGATTCTACCATGGTTCGAAAGATTTCCATTTTCGCATATAAATGCATCGAGATGCAGTATGGGTCTTATTACATTGTACAGGTAGATAGAGCAAGTAGTATTTCACTTGACTCGGCAAATAGTTAAAACTTTAGTCAACGCAAATTTTTAAAAACTTTAAACGTTAAAAAACTGTATAAAGAAAGTAATGTATTTTAGAAAAGAAACAAAGAATTTCTAAAAAGTAGAAGAAATACCCTTTCCACTGATATATAATACGTTAATAAACATTTAGAATCTATGACTTTATTTCGTCATATCTTTGAGATATGCACGCAGACCTTTTCTTGTAACCGAAAAGGTCTACTTTGATGTCGTCTACGATAATAGTGAGATCGTCAAATAATAAAATATTTGGGTAAATAAAACTTGAGCTTATCTACTTTATTATAAAAATAATTTCCACTTTCAAGGAAGACGTTAACAAAAATATCTTTGGCAAAGCCGCGCGCGCGCCGAACCAATAAAGAAAACATTTATCTATTTTATTATGAGGATTGTCTAGATACTCATTCCAAAACAAAAATCAGTATTACTATTAATTGCTTTTTATTTTAGGAGTACAAAAATTCTAGGAAATTCCGTAAGAAGAAAAGTAACCGAATCACGGCGAATATTTATTAAAAATCCTGATCCCATCAAACTAGAAGATCCAATTAAATGTGACCTTTGTAATACATTTTACAATAATAACGTCGATTTCGCATTACATTCGATAATTCACAATGAAGAAGGGAAATATAATTGTCATTTATGTGGTCATGAAAATCTGAAGAAATATCCATTTGAGATGCACGTCCGATCTCATGAAGGTACAACTAGATTTAAATGTGAGACTTGTAACAAATCTTTTAAACTAAAAACTCACGCCATCGAACATAAATATTTCCACACTGGAGAAAAGCCTTTTAAATGCGAAATTTGTGAAAAACGCTTTATGTTTTCCTGGCTTAGGTATAAACATCGCCGAAATGTACATTATGAAATTTTAACCGGTAAGCCTGTCACATATGACTGCACCATTTGTAATAAGCAATACTCTTCCTCATCCAGCTTTAGCAGACACAAGGCAATGAAACACAAATCTTCTGGTTCCATTCTTTGTGATATTTGTGGAAAAAGTTTATCTTGTAAAGAAACATTAATATTTCATCTCCGAACACACACTGGTGACAAACCTTTTCCCTGTCATGTATGTTCCAAATCTTTTTTAAAAAAGCAGCAACTTGTGGAGCACGTACGTATTCATACGGGTGAAAAACCGCATATTTGTCAACACTGCGGAAGGGGATTTAGTCAAAGAACTCCTATGAAAATTCATGAACGAACACATACTGGTGATAGGCCCCATATTTGCAGAATTTGTGGAAACGGCTTTATTACGAAAAATACTTTGGAAAGGCATATGAAAACGTGTGATCCAATTTAAAAAGTATGTAAAATTTTATATTATTTATTTATTTATTTATTTATTCATTCTTTATTACAGATCATATTTAACATGATAATGAGTTTATCATCTAAGCTTACATACTAACAGAAGAAGAATCAAACTGCAGTACACTAAACTACATCATTACATTGACAAGAAAGTACAAAAGGATGTCATGATATAATTTATATATATATATATATATATATATATATATATATATATATATATATATATATATATATATATATATATATATATATATATATATAAATTACATGAATTAAAAATTTTACAATTATTTATTCATTTATTTGTTTTTTATTTTATTGAAAAAAGACATTACAACTGTAAGGTACTAGTGAGCAGTCAAACTACTAGTCTCACAAAATATTTTACTCTAAAAAATTGCATGCTAAAAATTATTCTACATCATAAAAACTATATTTGAGTAGGAGAGTTTTAACTTTATTTTTAATAGCAACTACATATATTTATAATTACTTTTAAGTCATGCATGAGGTAGATGATGAAAAATCTTAATAGGCATAATGTAACTACTGTTGGCAGTTTTCGTAAGTTTATGAGAGGGTAATATAAAGTAATAACTATGCCTTAGTGGATAATTATGCTGAATGTCATTGGAAGATATAAAGAGATGGATTTTTTAAATAAAATATACTGGAGAGTGGAGAGTATACACCGATATGGCAGTAAGTATACCTAATACTCTGAATAGTTGAGCACAAGAATGTCTTGAACCTTTAAACCTCATTTTAATTTTGTTTGTACTATCAGCATCAGCACTACAAATGATAGTTTAAAAAAATATATATTTCATTGTACCTAATTTATGTATCTTAGATTGATGTCATTAAACATATTTAAAAAAATAAAGTTTTCCCCAGTTTTTACAATCCACAATTAATGTTTTTGTCTCCCACTTAAATTTATGTAGTATAGTGTAGTGAAATTATATCGATTCAACTATACAATCCAACTTACCGTAAAATGTCAAATCGCAATCGTATTTGACCGGTTTTATTGTCAAAGCGCACATTGTCTTCGTCACTTTATAAGCATTATCAAACATTAATCATATCGAAGTAACGTAAAATAATGGATCTATTTTATCTTAAAATTGTTAGGCGCACGCCTATGATTTTTTGAGTATTGTAGGTGGTTTTGTCGCATATTTTTATGTACTTTTGAACCTTTGTCTGTGCATTAATCATGCTAATATACATAATAGAAATCAAATAAACACACATTTCAAATATATACAGACTTGCCAAGGTTAAAATTTTATATTCCACTTCTTTACAAAAATAGTTGCTAGAAATACTTGCCATACAATGCAATATACGTTTTTGTGTAATAAATACATTTTACGATAGAGTGGAACTTTCCCAAAAACAGACACCAAACCTTAATCTAGAATCTACACTTGGGCATCATATAGATTCATTATTTGTTCCTTTGTAAGGACCATTTTAATATTAAAAACGAATTAGGTATCCTCTTCTTGGTAAAAGCTTAAAATATAGAGTGAAATGAAAAATAATAACGCTGACAATATTTTGCTAATTATTATTTACTATCTTTTACAAAACTTATCACGGATAAGTACCTATAACATATATCTTTTAAAACAATTATTTTCCCCGCTATTTGCCAAAACGCTGAAACTTGGATTACAAAAAAGATAATATGTACATTATGTTCAGTGTGACTGACTCGATAATGTTATTTTTAATTCCAACTATTCTGTTCAGTAAAACCAAAAATAAATAAAACAAAAGTACTCACCAATTAAACAATCACTTTAAAACTTTAAAACATCTACCGACACGTGTTAATATAGTGGAAATTCTCCGTAGGTTAGACTAATTTAAAAACAAATTTTAAATTTTTCTAACCTACGGGGAATTTCCACTATATAATTGCAATTATCCTGTTCCCTGAAACCTTTAATGTTTATCACATTAGGGTTTACTAAGTTTAGTTGCTTTGGATCCTTTAAATGAGCCATCTTGATAACGCTAAAAGCAGAAACACGTGTCGGTAGATCTTTTAAAGTTTTAAAGTGATTGTTCAACTGGTGAGTACTTTTGTTTTATTTATTTTTGGTTTTACTGAACAGAATAGTTGTAATTAAAAATAACATTATTGAGTCAGTCACACTGAAGACAATGTACATATTATCTTTTTATAATCCAACTTTCAGCGTTTTGGCAAATAGCGGGTAAAATAATTGTTTAAAAAGATATATGTTATACTTATCAGTGACAAGTTTTGTAAAAGTTAGTAAATAATAATTAGCAAAAAAATTTTAGCGTTATTATTTTTCATTTCACTCTATATTTTTAAACTTTTACCAAGAAGAGGATACCTAATTTGCTTTTTAAATGATTCTAACCTACGGGGAATTTCCACTAAATAATTTCAATTATCCTGTTCTCTGAAACCATTAATCTTTATTACATTAGAGTTTACATAGTTTAGTTGCTTTGGATCATTTAAATGAGCTATCTTGATAATACTAAAAGCAGAAAACAATCATAATTTTCGACTTGTGTCGGTTTCTGCAGCACATCTTGATTGTAAGTAGTTTTTTTGTTGAACCTCGTGTTCGCATTCAACCCTTGTTCTCCATTTTATTAGAATACAGGAAAATATCCCACCGGTTCTGGTATCCTGGGCCACTAATTAAGCCGCCCTTCACCCTTGAGTGAGTACATTCCAATTTTTTTAACAGTAACTTATTTTTTAAATTATTTTATGGCTTTATTTTTTTTTACCAGTGACTTCGGAATTCATTAGTTTTTACTTTATAATACTAAATGTAAACGATTACAAGTTTTTTTTTAAGGTTTTTTTTAACTATTAGAAGATCTACAACTTAAGTAGACATATACAGTTTCAAGATTATTTTTCTCCAATATTTGAATCTTCTTTTTATCGAAGATTTTTGGACGGTTCCCGGCGCATTCAGTGATTCTGAAAAATTTTCTTAAAGACCAATTTTCAAGATTCCATTTTTTATTACATGTACAACTTTACTTTCATCATGTTTAAGTTTTAGTAGTTAGTTTTGAAAAAGAAAGGTAGTTAATCTTTATTTTTGTGGTTAACATTCATTGGTTTACCATACCTTTTTTACCTTTTTCTTGTAGATATGTCATTTAGGATACAGTTAAGTACATACACAGAGGCATACTTATAGAGGTCCATGTATGCATAAATATATGTATATATATTCTTTCTTATGTATAATAGTGTAACTGCGACACAGAGAGCAACCCTTAATTTTTTTTTTTATATGGGTTCAGATTGAACTAAAATTTAAGCGTGTAAACCGTACGTGATAACGGATTGGTACCTGCAGTGATTTTTGTTATCATAAAGTATTCATACAAGCATTCATTATTTACCACTAGAGATATACATTACATCGTACAAATTAATGTTGTAAGTTGAGTGACCTCATATATGTTTTAATATATATATCTGTATATATATATATATATATATATTTTTTTTTTATATATATATATATATATATATATTTTTTTTTTTTTTTTTTTTTTTTTGATCGGTCTTTTATTTTAAACAACTCCATTATCAATAATTTATGTAAAACAATATTAATTGTGAAGCATTGTGAATTATAGAAGTTAGCTTAGATATCCAAGTCAGGTGGGATCCTCCTAGCAAGGCTGCGTTACATGCTAGTGGCGCCCTTGGACTATTGGTAAGTTGAATTTGTTTCTTTTTTCTTCGCACCTACGCATATCTCTTATTTTTATTTGTGTCGAATTGTCTGAGCTAGCTTTCGGCAAACTTTTTTTTGTTACACAAATTTCACGTCCAAGCTGCCTCTCCACTTTCATAACATTTATTTATTTATTTATTTGTTTTCTTTTAACTCAGCGCGTAGCATAGTATAATATCTACGTTCAGGAAAATAACAGTTTTGTTTCTTCTTTTTGGCCTTGAGTAGTGCACATTCAATCACAGCAGAAAATAATAGTTAAAATAGTATAAAAATGTGTCATGGAAATAATGAAAGTATCTCAGAAAATAATTTTACCAGAACAGTTCTTTGATCTGAAATTGTATTGTCTAGATCATAATTCATCGTTTTTAAAATTAATAAAAATATGATATATCACAGCATATGTAGTGTCTGTAACACTAGTTGGCTACACTACCAGAAAGTTTATATTAAAATTATGATGAATCGTATGGTACGAACCTTTGGCACCGGTACGGTTTCATATTCATACTAATACAGTAAGATACCAAGATATAAATAACTCAAAGTTGCGGCAGGGTTGAAGACAAAAAGACAAAGACAGGAGTCGAAGTTTACTAATTCCGATTTCGTAACGTATTATTGTATTGTACTAATCATACTATCGCCGTATCGAAATGAAACAGTACGAGTATGTTATACTATTTCTCATGTTCACTCCGCATAACACGGCGAGCGATGCAGTGGTAAGCCGGGTACTCATATGCGCTCCGTATCTGTATCTGTATCATGTATTGTAACAGTTACAGTATCAGTTCGCTGTATGTACGCCTAGGCGAATAGTCGACGTAACGACCTGCGATCATCTTGACCCGCAGTGTTCAAAGCAAGTTCACAGCAACATGTCGTCTCCAGAAGTATCCCGTCTGATGATAGCAAGTGGTGCTTATATACTCGTACACACAATAATATACGATTACAAACGTCCACGAAGGTTTTGGAAACATGCCTTGTACAAAAAGAGAAACGGCTCTGCTTTGCTTTCGGATTTAAAATTTCAGTCAATCAGCGGTTATTACAAAAATTTCATACGCATGAATCCTACAGATTTTAAACATTTAATAAATCTAGTTGGGCCAAGAATTCAAAAAAGAGATACTACGTTTAAGGAATCTATTTCAGTGCAAGATAGATTAGCTGTGACACTGAGATATTTGGCTAGTGGAGATTCATTTACAAGTTTACAATACTTATTTCGTATTTCCAAGCAAGCTATTGGAAATATTATACCAGAAGTTTGTCAAGCCCTCGTCGATGGATTAAGGGAACATATAAAGGTATGTTGCACTTTTATTTATATATTTTGTAATAACATACATATACTATATTAAATATAAGTAAAGACAATACTTATTAATATTGGAGTGACAGACATATTAACAAAAATCAAACAAGTGTGGTAATCTCTAGATCGGAAAAATCGCTTGGTGCAGGGGACAATGTATCGTCTAAGTTTTGTTGGGATTCATTTATTTGTGATTCGCTGTCAAGTTGTGGTGATGGAGTTCCATATTCAGTCGATTTAGATGTAGATGGTGTGTGTCGAGTAAACTCACGTGACTGACTTGTAGACGGTGAAGGTAAAGATTCTGAATGTGATAAAAAGGTGCTGTCTGTAGAGTATTAGAAAGAATTATCCCGTGATATGCTGCGAAATTGATTTTGTTGTGGTGTAGTAAAGTATCCAACCGGTGCAGATGTAATGGTTGACGCATGCAGAGAAGTATTTGAATAGCCTGAAAAGTGTGAAGATGGAGGAAAGTATCCAACACTCTGAGGATGTTCAAAACCACCTTGATCTGAACGAAAAATTATCTGACAAATTTCTTGTTGTACTAGGTTGTTAGTATGACGGCTATAAGTTTTCATTTTCTGTAGTACGAAATCAAGAAACGATCGTATTTTAGGATTATCGTCATGTAGTTGGGGTGGTTGTGGTGGTGGTGGTGTGTGATTGGCTGCTGCTTTTAATAGTCCAAAGGCGTCTTTCAACAACTGAAGTTTGGGATCTGGTTTCGCCATTTTCCTGACCGGTTCTCTTGTTGAAACATCTATGTCATCACTATTTCTTTCTGGATTGTTGGTGTCCTCCTACAAGCAAAAATTACCTTAATTAGAGGAAAACATGAAAAAGGCGTGTCTCGGCCAACTACAAAGGAAGCCGAAAGTCGGTCAAGATAGAATGCCTACAACTATACAGGTAGGGATTCTCTGTACCCACTCTTGACAGGGGCCTAAAAAACCGAAACACGTGTGGAGTTATGATAAAAAATTTTGAGACATTTAAAAACAATTTTTTTCTATATATTTAAAATGTTAAATAATGTTTCACAAGGTGCCCACCGCAGAATCAATTCAGTTAATTATTAATATTATATGATTATTAAATTTACCTGATCCAGTACTCATACTCTGTTTGATTTTCATTTTTTCTCTACGAAATCCAGCCAGCAAGGACACCATTTTTTGTTTAGAGTTTGCGGCCGTTGCAGGTGGACCTACCACATTACTTATCGCCACCCAGGCATCTTCTTTCAAATGTTTTTTATAAAAGTTTATATTTTTTTGGGTCTCATAAAATTGAGGCATTCTTGTATGCCTCGATTAACTCGAGGTACTTTTCTTCGCTCCACTCCATGATCGGAAGACTGACACGTACTGACTTGCGTTCCAGCTACGAACCGTCCACAACACTGGACCGTTCCTCTTTGTGTTCGCGGCGTTTACCGACAGGCGCTCGGATCGCTCTTCATGTTCTTAGTAAGTTCGCGAACATGGAACGCAAGACGTACACATTCAAAATTTTGTTACAGTATCCGTTACAATACATGATACAAATACAGATACGGAGCGCATATGAGTACCCGGCTGTATGAAACATACGAATCGTTTGGTAACGAATCGATGACTTTAATTCTGAAGTCATTGTTTCCGCCATATTCTGTATATTCTCTTTAGAGTTTTGTGTCTTCTTTAAGTGCAATTTTTTTAAACAGTATATATTATTTTGTCCAACGACTGTGATTTTATACTGCGTTTTAATCATTTATTTAGCGTTGGCCTATTTCCGCCACCAAGGCCAATAGCCGACGCCAGGAGACAAGCTACCCCAACCTGAAAATTTTGCCGAACCTCTTCTTTGCCGAAGAGTAGAGAATATCTTATTGACAAGGAACTGTTATATCTACTCCGAATGGTGGTATATCTATTACACAATCATCGCCTAAGATTGCTAAGATTGCATATCTTCTGCATTTTAAGCTGATATGCAATCCTCTAGAAGACTGGGGCGAGACCGCTGTGTTCCGCATTTCTATTATAAATACACCAAGATGGTTTTCTTTTATTTATGTTTTTTAAAGACCCATTTCTTTGATTTCTCCCTAGTTGGGTTATTATTTTTTCCTAATTAAGTTGGGCGCCACGTGAATTGCTGTCACGAAAATAATTTTAGTTTTGTTGCCTTGGTAATTGATCGTAGGAATGAAATTTTTCAAGGTCGATTTTGCTTATAAAGAGAGGTAAGTTAGCCTGTTCTTAGCCTCGTTGAATTTTCTGTGTGCCTTTGGCCATGCTAGCAGAGCTGAGCAAGACTTCGGCAACTCCTCTTCGGCGGTCCTGACTTGAGGATTTGTTTCTACCACAAATTTCGTAGCTGAAGGATTTAATCAAGCGGCTTATGTTTTTTATTTATTTATTAGAACCAAAAAAAATTTGCACAGGGGGATCCCTGGTATTTGGCTTTTTCTTGCCTGAAAATGACTTTATGGAATACAGAACATATTTTTTTTAGTCCGTTTTTTTTTGTAAAAATGAAATTGAACGGGGGTCTGTGTGTCTTTTTACTTCCCTGCAAATGCTTTTAGAACTATGAAATTTATTTTTTTCAAAGTCGCTGAAGGACAAAAAAATAATTTGAACAGAGGGTTCCTTACAAAATTGAATTTTACTAGTGAGATCAGGTGATTTGTGAGTGTAAAATTTATTTGAATAAGTCGTTAAGACCAAAAATAAAATTGAACAGGGAGTCCTTTAGGTGAACATAAAATTCACAATCACAAAACACTTAAAAAAAAATCTTGAAAAATTTTTGAAATTCAGCAGACTGGACAGCAAGTTGACCTACAACTCGGATACTACTAGCCTGTCTAAAAAGTCGCGCAAGACTTTACATCTTCTCTTAATAATGAACGATTTGTAAATCCAAAAAAAAAAAAATATTAAAATTTGTGTCGGATTCAAAAAAAAAATTATTTGAGCAGTGTCTACTTAATGTTATTTTATTAAAATAAAAATTAATTTGAAAATTTATTTTCAAACGTCGAGAGTTATTGAAAATTTAAAAATTAATTTTTCTATGTCTTGGCGGACTAACAATGATTTAGATGAAATTTATTTTTTGTACAAATTTGAGCCATCGATCCTTAAAACTCAAAAAATTTCAATAAATTCTAAAACTGGCAGCCTAGTAACACCCGGGAAACTTAGAACCAACCAAATTTTGTTGAATAAATGAATTTTAAGTCGAGTGAAGCTTTAATTTTAAAACAACTTAAATTTTCTAATATAAAATTGAGGTTCGAGAATTTATCTTAACAAACTTAGCCTTGCGAAAAAATTAATTTTGAAAAAATTATTATGTCTCTCAGTATGTAAGTCACTTCCTTACGTTGTCCTCGGAGATCTCTGACGATGATATTCTTTTGCAAAAAACGTTTAATTTTTTTATTGTTTGACAACCTACGTCCGTAGGAGCCTACTTGTGGTTTTTTAAGTTTAATAAATAAAAAACAATGTAGATTTTTACAGTAAAATCTGATGACGAAAGACTCTTCAAGCCAAAATCCACGGATGATAAAAGCTGTCGAAGAAGTGCTTCTGGTTTTCTGAGGTGAATGTTTCAAAATCACTTTATAGGTGGTGGACGCCATCTTCATGTCTAGGATACCAAAAAATAAACTAGCCTGGTGCGTGGAAAAATTTCTTAGTGCCTATTCTTCGACTTCTGGGGCTCGTGTGAGATCTATTGCCTGTGAAACGGTCAACGAGGGACTGTCCTAAGGGTTCTAGATCAGTGTTTAATAATGGGGTTCACACCCGATCTTAAGTTAATTTTATGCGATCATGGAGTGATGTCTGTGCTATATGAAAGCCAAAAAGGAATTATTTTACTTAAAAAATTGAATTTAATACATATTCGGGATCGAATGATATAATTCTTATATTTTTAAAATGAATGTAATACTTAAAAAATATAGTACCACGACGTTCTCTCGGCGAAGCCGTGTGGTATAATTGTATTAACTTGTCTGAAATTTTATATTTATAGGGGTTGTGTCATCATCTATTGCGATGTTAACATGATGTCATGTTTTTGAAAGTGCGTAGTAAAAATAAAATCTACCCCGCTCGAAAGCTCCGATTTGCCAAAAGCTCCCGATACGGCTGGCTGTCTGTCTGATCCGCTACATGATGTACCAAACTCAACTTTTGCAAGTTTAAGTCTGGTATGAATAAATCTAGCGGTTAATGAGATGCTGTGGAAACAATGATTGTTGCCTGAAATTATTATTATTACACTGGTCTGCAACGAAATCCTCCTTTAAAAAATTATGCTATAAGTATGAAGATTTTAATGCTCTGAATCTATTCCCGTTGGCCGATTTTTTCTATCACGTCTAGATTTTTTTATATGAATTTTTTTTTAAATTTCATAAATTTTGTTTTTTTTTTTAATTTTTTTTTTGTCAACATCAAGAACAGTATACATACATACAAAATAAGTTTTAGCGAGTTGTAAGAGAAAGAAAGTAAAGTCACAGCGAATACTGCGCATGCGCATATCTACTACCATAAAAATCACTGTCAATACTTTCTTTCTTTCTCTTACAACTCGCTAAAACTTATTTTGTATTTATGTATACTGTTCTTGATGTTGACAAAAAAAAAATTTAAAAAAAAACAAAATTTATGAAATTTAAAAAAAAATTCATATAAAAAAATCTAGACGTGATAGAAAAAATCGGCCAACGGGAATAGATTCAGAGCATTAAAATCTTCATACTTATAGCATAATTTTTTAAAGGAGAATTTCGTTGCAGACCAGTGTTATTTTGTCTTAAACTATTTTACTTTGATATTAACTGTTATTTATTTAGGTGACTTTGTAAAAATTAATTTTTAGGTGTGCGCGACTAGCATGTTTTAAAATGTATATGATAGAAAGGCATAAATTTAGCTTTTACTATTTTATGATGGCTTTGGTCTCTGATAATTATTTGCTTCTGTAGACCACTGAAATTAAAATTTTGTATGGTCTTTCGAATTGCAGTAAAATCGTTCAGACCGGTTTGTAATTATTGCTTATGAATGTATTTATAAGTTTTGGCAATTTTAATGTTTGTAAGTGCACCGCGGCGCTCGCCGTCGCGCTTTTGCTTCGGAGCGGTTTTTTAATGAAAATTAATTTTACTATTTCGGCTATTAAAAATCGGAGAATTAAGATAAAAAATTTCGGTTTGAAGTTTTGAATATGGTTTTTTATTCGTTGTCTAATTTGCTAAAAAAAATGGTGTGACATATGATATTTTGAACCCGTGTAATTTCGGTCTCGGACATTTTTTTAATGTATCTAATGGCTGAGGGCCTTCTTTGTGATCTGGGTGATTTTTTTGGTAACATTTTTTTCGAGGTAATTAAATTTTTTGTAGAATTTTGGTTCTACAACATTCTAGTTTGAGTGTTTGTACACGTTGCTTTACTTTTCTTATCGTTCTACACGACGTAAAGTCGCTCCTATTATATACTGTTGTAATATGTATTTACTGCACTTCTAAAAAAATAATTATTTGTCTTGTTTCACAATTACGTTCCGTAATAATGAAATTTTTACAAAATAATTTACTAGGAAGAAATTATTCTATGAGCGATGGATGAGAAAATATTGGTACTAAATTCTTTGACAGCAATTTATGAAAAGTTAAATTCCTCTGTTGCAAGTGAATATGATGGTAAGTCATATTCAATTGCAACCTTTCACACACTTTTCTTTTATTAATTTTTATTTAATTTTCAGATCTAAGAAGGCTACATGTAACGATGCAGAGGAAAGTGTAAAGAGAAAAAAGTATAAAAAAAGACTGACCCCAAGAAATTCAAATCAGAAGAAGAAAAATACATTAGATAACTCACCTGCAATTAAACTTAAAATACATATCCAGTGTGATTTCTGCAGTAACGTCTATCATAATAATATTGAATATGCACTACATTCTATAGAACACAGTAAAGATGGCAAGTATTCCTGCCACATTTGCAGCGACTATCGTACTGCCAATAAAAATTACATCGAACTACATGTGAGAACCCACGAGGGCACATCTAAATACAAATGCGAAATATGTAACAAACGGTTTAATAAAAAGATTTATGCAACAGAACATAAATATTTCCACACAGGAGAAAAAGTACATCAGTGTGAGATTTGCGGAAAAAAATTTATGTATTCCAAAGAGTTAAGCACTCATCGTTATCGATTTCATTATGAAGTAATAACTGGTACTTCTCTAGTTAAATACGATTGTAAAATTTGCAATAAGCATTACAATAGTCGCCTTGGATTGAGGAAACACACTTTAAATAAACACAATGATGTTAAAGTAGATTTGTCCGTAATTTGCGAAATTTGTGGCAAGAAACTCTCTAGCAAAGATAAACTAAAATTTCATGTTAGAACACATACTGGTTATAAACCACATTCTTGCCACTTATGCCCTAAGACATTTTCAAAAAAGGAACAATTAATAGAACATATTCGTATACACACAGGAGAAAAGCCTTTTATTTGTAAACAATGCGGGAGAGGATTTTCCCAAAGAACCCCTCTTAAGATTCATGGACGAACCCACAGTGAAGGACGTTCTAAAGTATGCAAGGCATGTGGTAATGGTTTTAATTCAAAAATCGCTCTAGAAAAACACTTAAAAACTTGCGACCCAGTTAAATAGGACCGTTAATTCTTACTGACAATATTAAAATATTATAATATTTTTATTATGTATTTTTAATAAAGTTTAATAAATTTACTGCTCAATAACTGATTGATTGATTGATTATATTATATTGCATCTTATAACGAAGTGATTTTTTCGTTAATAGTTTTCTATTGTAATCAGACCTAAGTGAGTTGTTCGTTCACTTTGGTACACCCTGTATACGATTACTTGTGTTAATATTACTTTTAAAACCGTTTTGAACCAAAGTTAAATTTATTTTGTAAGTCCAGTATTTGAAATAACAATTATTTTTCTAATATAATTGTTTCAAACCGGTTTATTTTCAGGGTAAAATTAGTTTGTTTATTATTCTAATGATAAATCGTTTATTGTGTTTGTACTCAATCAAGTAAGAGGAAAGTAGTTTAATTTAATTTAGTTTGGTTTCAAAGCAAGTTGAAATCATTTATTTATAGTAAAGAAATATGATTCTGTTTGTTCAATAATTTACCGAATAAGTTATTAATTAATTTATTTTTAAATATTAGTACTTGGCCGTTTTAAATTATTTCTTTTCGGAAATATAATTCAAAAATTATGAGAAAACGATTCCGAGTCTTAGTATATATATTTAATAAACATTTGTTTATATTAAATAACGCAGAGAATTTGTGTAAACGTATTTCGCTAAGCTTGCTTAAAGAATTTTGCTCCACCACATCAACCGCAAATCCGTTCCTCGCGCAGGAAGTCACGTGACTTTCCCGTCATCCGTTGGGATTAAAACTGCTCACATGGCTTGAAAGAATCACTTCTTATCCAGTGAGTGCTCAAGTTAGAAGCACTCAGCGCCCGATCTCCAGTGCACTCCGCAACCAGGTAGTGGTTAAAATAATTTTGACCGTTTTACTGTTTTATTTGTATTTCGATCATTTCACCGTTTGTGCCCGAATTTGCTGCTGTATTGTTTTGTCTGAAGTACCTGTTTTCCAAATAAGCTAAAAGATATTCAGGAAAGGTAGCGATTCATTGATAAAATTGGGTTATCCATTCAGCGACAAGCATCGAAATTATTCGGTTGTCATTTTATTGACATTGACATAAAGATAGGACTTTTATACCTCGATCTCTGACAAGAGTCCCATCTCAGTCGTAGTTGCATTAAAGTATCGGTGAAATCTTTATACCTTGATGTCTGAAAAGGATTTCATCAGATGCACGCGCAGTGAAGTTTTTATGCCTCGATCTGTGAAAATGATCTCACTAGGTGCCCCAGGGATTAAGGCATAAACCATTCTGTCCGATACTCATGTTCACTATAACTAATTAGTACAGGAAATAAGCTTGAAATTGATTTGATAACCAATTAGGCTGTCATTAACTAACGAAAGTTAACCTCGAATATCTTCAGTCGTTCACGCATATCTCTGGTTTAGTTAGTATAAGGGACAGTTTTGTAATTCAAACCCAAGTTAATAAAACTGAAGGGCTGTACTATATAGTTAAACAAGCATCGGGAATATTCGGTTGTCATTTCATTGAGTATTGACGTAAAAATAGGACTTTTATACCTCGATCTCTGAAAAGAGTCTCATCTCAGTGTAGTTGCATTAAAGTACTGGTAAAATCGTTATACCTCGACCTCTGAAAAGATTTCATCAGGTGCACTAGAATACAAACCGTTCCGTCCGCCACACGCGGAATTATTCGGTTATCATTATATTGAGTATTGACGTAAAGATAGGACTTTTATACCTCGATATCTGTAAAAAGTCCCATCTCAGTCGTAGATGCACAAGTATCGGTGAAATCTTTATACCTCAATCACTGAAATGGATTTTATCAGGTGCACGCGAATACCAGCCGTTCCGTCCTCCACACGTAGGCAAGAAACTCTAATAAAAATAGATCCCTAGAGAAGATATTCGAGAACTCCTTCGAAAAATGATTTTAAAAATTTTAATTTTAGGTAATAGGTACATACATTTCATAAAAAAAAACAAGTTTTAGTCCTAGCAATTTAGCAACTGGGCAAGTTACTCACTTCTCCATTTAGGTAATCACTGAATATTTACGAAAGATCTTAAACTTATATTTATTCAATTACATATACATTTTATTTAAAAAATAGACCAAACTCAGATCCGTATTTTGAAAATATTTTAAAAAATGGATTTTGAAAGACAAAATGTCAGAAAATCAAAAAATTGTCATTGTGTTTTGAAGATGAGACGTTGTTAAATAAGAAAAATAAATATCCAGGTCCGTATTTAAAATAAATTAAATTGGTGATGGTTTTGGAGTAACGAAACGTTGTACAGAAAATTGAAGATCACAGATAGAGGAGAAAAGTGTGTTGGGGAGAAGTGCCTTTACTTTTTTCATTCCTCTTTTCATAACCGAATTATTAAACAAAAACTGAAATTTTCAGTTTTTTCAGAAATCTCGAAAACGAAATAAAATACCTCGGATTTTTTTTTCGCTATATTACTCAGCATAAAATTCTGTAACTTTGCCCTAATTTACCTTGTTTGTATCTCTTATGGTTTACGAGATCCTAATGATGAGGCTCGAATTCTACTAACCCTATATAAACTGGCAAAACAGTACGTAGAATTGAGTTGGGTTGGGTAAATTGAGGAAAATGCATTAATGTAAAATGCATTTCGTAAAATGCACCAAAAGAATTTACATTTGAAAAATTAAAATACTATTGTAATAGTTATTTTCCTGCAACCGTCTAAAAAGTTAGCTGTTTTTGGTTAATTTTTTGAGTGGAACTACATATTTACTGAATAACATAAGAGATCGGAAAGTATGTTCCGATTCCTTAATCACTTTTACTTGATAGCAATAGGGTAGAGAGATACATAATTGAACACTCTAGACAAGCAGCTTCTGATATCTGTTACTTGAATTTTATAAATTTTGTTTGCAAAAAAATTTACAATTAAAATGTTTTTTTGAGACTAGCAAGAATGATTACTGAAAAAATATTGTACGCAACAGACCCGGAAAGCTCGGGCGCGCCGACTTACTCGCCGGCGCTCGCCCTGGAAACTGTTACATCGCCCAGTAAAGAATCACTTTCCAGTCTTGTTACGTAAATAACTTTACGTAACATTCTTTACTGGACGGGCCGACGAGCCCAGTAAAGACACTTACCGTGTGTTGCGTATCATATTTTTTCTACAACCGTTCTTGTTAGTCTCAAAAAATTCTTAACTTGAACTCATTTGCAAACAAAATTCATAAAATTCAACTGACAGATATCAGACGCTGTTGTCTAGAGTACCTAGCCTATTACTGTCAACCAAAAATGACATAAGAGATCCATAAAGATCTTACCGATCCCTTATGTCACATTGCCCGGCTAAACCAGTAAAAATGTATTTTGCACTGAAAAAACGGACCAAAAGCAGTTAACTTTCTAGACTGTTGCGGAAAAATAGAATTTACCAATTAATTAGAAGACTTTCGACAACGTATCATCATCATTAAGAAATCTACTTTATTAGGTACTAAACTTGTCAAAAACTAACAGCTCAGTTTTAGAAAGTAAAATATTGTAAAGAGAATTTAACAGGCTTTAAAAAAATATCACCCCCGTTTAGAGATGAGGTGTCCCAACAAAAGTAGTGAATTTAAGTGTTGATTCAAAGTGGCACAAATTCGAGTGGACTATTTTCGTTGAGTTACCCTGTGTAGTAGGACACATAGATATACCGTATCAATATTTGCAATGCCTGTGAGAAATTTGCAAATGTTTTTTCAGAGTCAGGTGGAAAATATATCGACTGATTTCTAATTTCATCAAAAAATATTGCTTTTTACTTTCTTATACCTAATATAAGGAAGTATAGTGTTCGTAATTTTTCCGACCTCGGGATATTGATTGATATATACGTTTTGAACCCTCCTGAATCCATTCTGACTATTTCCCGAATGATGTCTGTCGGTGCTGTGTGTGTGTGTGTGTGTGTGTGTGTGTGAATGTGTGTATCCGCGAGAACTCAAAAAAAACTAATGGGAGCTTCCCAAATTTAGTGTTAAGATTGTCAACAACATTTTAGGTGACACATTAAATTTGGTGAATATGGCACCACCAGAAGAGACATAATGAATGAAAGAAGAAAAAAAGGTACAATTTCGGGAAAAAAAATTAAAAATTTTTATTGCATTTCTGGACCAATCTCGACGAATTATAATGAAAAAACATGACTTTATGAAAAATCTGTCCACATGTCTGTAGTATCGCGAAGCAACCACAGTTTTTGAGATAAAGCTTTCAAATTTGGTACACTTGTTATAAAGGTCAAAGACAATGAAAAATTCGGTGATGAGCAAAATTGGCCAGCTGAAAGGGCGTCCACGGGACCCAAACTTTTTTGTATTTGACTACAAAAAAGTATATTCTTGAAGAAAGATTATAAATCATGTCTACTATATCAAGCCTATAAAATATATTTTCCAAGTACTTAAATAAAGCTAATGTAAACTGAAATATTTTACACATTTAGCCTTATAAAATGGGGTTAGGATAAATTTAACAATTTGACATTTGAAATGTCTAATTTAGTTACAAAAATGTCACCGTCAATAACAAAAAATTATTAAAATATATGACATGAATTGTTAGTGACAGTATCGAATGACGCTGATAATTAATTATTTAAAAATTTTAATGACACATTTGAAGGTACGCTATTAAAATTTAATTGAGGTAAGTGAAGAATTAAATAGATTGATTTTTTTTAGATCAGGATGATATATACTGGTATAAGAAAGTTATGTGCTGGCCCCATCAGATATTTTTATAAAGTTACACCGTTTTGAAATTTTGTTTTAGATTTTTCGCCGTGCAACTTTCAAAAAGGTGCAACTTTATAACAAATCAATATTTTTTTTTATGAAATTTGAGCCGCTGCTAAAATGAGTTAATTTTTAATTTATTATTTCAATATTCTGAGGATTTTTTTGTGTTTATTTATTTAGAATACTAGTTTTACTTCCTCGCCAGATAGACGACACACTTAAGAGTTAACAGTAGTGTACAGAAAACACGGCGGTTTACTAAAAAAGAGGAAAATGGCCTACACCCCCACCTCTCCACTTTAAACTCGGGCGGGCGGTCCGATGCTGTTCGTCTTTTCCTAACAGTCTTTGTTTATCGTATTATTGTTAACGATTTGCATTAACCCATTTCTTTTTTTTCGCATTATAACCAGCTTTGTAATAGTGGCCTGGCCAGCTCTGCATACATCAATCGATAGAGAATATTGTTTGTGCTCTTTAAATTAGCACACCAGACTTTTTTCCTAAAGATCAATAGTTTTCGAGAAAATTACAAAAAATGTAACACTGTGGGTCGTTGGAGTATTTTTTGAGGGTGTTTACTTTGACCCCACCCTTTGTTTTTAGTTCTCTAACAAATACTTTTCAAGTGAAGGCCAAATTTAACACGACTGGTAATTCACACCATACCATCATACCTACTATAAATCAATAGATGTTAACTTTTTCTAGTGACTGCTGATATCATCGTTTTCTTTCTTTCACTGTAACATATGTATACAAGTTACTTACATATATCTGGTACGCGGGCTATGCGATAGAGGCGTACTGTCGCCCTATACATGAGCCCTTTCTTTACAGCACCCGCCAGAGGTACACCAACGTAGGTTTTTGATGTAATCCGGAACATCATGAAAAGCTTAGGCACATGGTGAAATTCGTTCGAACAATGGGGATCCACAGTAAGAAATTATTAGAATCTTGTACATTGACCTTGCCGTAACGTTTAAAACGGTGTTTGCACGTCCTCGTCGCCAGGGTTACCAATATAAAACTAAATCGCTGTTAAAATTTTTCTGTTGATGAGATAGAAAAATGAAAACAAATAATTCATGTTAAATACGCTATGGATTTATTATATAAAATTACAGGCAAAATTGATGTATTTTTTTTAATAAGAAATACGATTATTTTATTTATTGTCATTTTATGAAACTAAATAATCGTGTTTCCTATTCATAAAAAAATACGCATCAGTATTGCTTGTAACTTTATATATTAAATCTATATGGTAATCAGGATGTACCATTTGTTTTCGATTTTTGATATTACCAACAGAAAAATTTTAATGGTGATTTATATATTAAAATTGGATATCTGTTGAAAACGCACCCTAACATTAGGCAACTACAGTACACCGAACAATGTTTGACACTACAAGAAACAAAAAAAAGTTAGAATGTATTACAACGATATTTTTATTCGATTAAATTATCATCACCCTATTAAAAACCTATCAAGTAAAAAAAAATACGCCTCAGTATTGCCTGTAATTTTATATATTAAATCTATATGGTATTTAGAATGAACCTAATGTTTTTTTTTTCGGTATTACTAATAGAAAAATGTTAACAGCGATTTATAAATTTAAGTTGGATATCCGGTGAAACCGCCACCACCCTAAGAGTTAAGTAACATTATCAGTAAACTCTCTTTTTTTAGTTAAATCATTTTTAAATATTATTCATCCTTAAAACTACACGACAGAAATGTTCAGCTATATTGTCAATTACGTACTATTTTAAAAAATGTAGAAAATTCAGTAGTTGTAAATTTAAAAATTAGTTTTGACCACCCTGTATACTTTTATAGGAAGTGAAAATATCTGAGTGTCATCACATAAATGTCTCATAACTAGTACTAACATATTTTTTTCTTAAAATCGATAATTGTGACTGATTTTTTTTATATACACGTGTAAATGGCATAATTTCAACAAAAAAATTATTACATCTAAGTGGTTGGGAGAGAGTCAATAATAATACAGGAGTAAAAGGAGGCCAGAAAGAGGTTTCAAAAAACGTTCTATTATACATGGCATTCCGTTTAAAAAAATGTTAGTTGACCCTGTAGAATCGTCTTGGCTCACCCTGTATATTCAAAAATAATTTCTGGTTATAGACTTTTTTTGTCTAGTTAGTACGTTTTTAAATCAAGTTTCTAGATATCATAGAACTCGACATATCGAAGTCGGACACACTGTTGCCCCACCCTGTATATTAGACGATTTTCTGCTGAATACTTTTGTATAGCTCTAAGTATTATGGACGCCATTGTACAATTCCGGGTGGGTGGGTGTTTGTACGGTGGGTGCGTGCGTGCGTGCGTACGTGTGTGTGTAGCCGCGAAAACTCAAAAAATACTAATGGGAGACTTCCCAAATTTGGCAATTAAAATTTTCAATAACATTTTAGGTGACACATTAAATTTGGTGAATATAGTACCACCAGAAGAGATGTAATGAATAAAAAAAGGTATAATTTCGGAAAAAAAATTAGGAAAAAAAATATTGCATTTCTGGACTAATCTCGACGAATTATAATAAAAAAACATAACTTAATGGGGAATACATCTCTCGGCATGTCTGTAATATAGCGATAGCAGCCACAGTTTTTGAGATAAAGCTTCCAAATTTGGTACATATGTTCTAAAAGCCAAAAAATAATGATAAATTCGGTGATGAGCAAAATTGGCCAGCTGAAAGATGGTCCACGGGACCCAAACTTTTTTGTATTTGCCTACAAAATAATGTATTCTTGATGAAAAAATTATAAATCATGTCTACAATTTCAAGCCAATAAAATATATTTTCCAAGTACTTAATAAAGCCGATGTAAACTGAAATATTTTTACACATTTGCCCTTATAAAATGGGGTTAGGATAAATTTGACATCTGAAAGGTCTAATTTAGTTACAAAAATGTCATTGTCAATAAGAATAAATTATTAAAATATATAACATGAATTATTATTGACAGTATCGAACGACGCTGATAATTAATTACTTAAAAATTTTAATGAAAAATTTCAAGGTACGCCATTAAAATTTAATTAAGGTAAGTGGAAAATTAAATGGAATGATTTTTTGAGATCAGGATGATATAGACTAGTATAAGAAAGTTATGTACTTGCCACATCAGATTTTTTAATGTTTAATAATCTGAACGTTTTTTTTTCTATTAGATATTCTTTTCTCTTTAACGTTAATTCTGAGACTTCAGTCAAATAAGGTTATTATTGTATTTTGTTGACTATAGTTGTGCTAGCAGTATATGAGGTTCTAATACATTCCACAAATTTAATAACCAATAAATGACGTGTAAATGGAAAAAAATTCGACAAAAATAGAATTCTGCATTATATTAATACAGTGTTACAGAATGACCTGATGTGGAATATTTCGAAGGCTTCATGCAGTTTACTCTATTGCGTAGCTCAAAATTCGAAAGAAACTATTTCTAATGTACTATTATTAATTTTTAAAAATAAGATTAATATTTCTACTGTTATTATTTAGAGTCAGTAAATACTGGCGATAATACATATTATATTTATAGGAATGAAGCATGTTATGAAAGCCCTGTAGATGGTTCAAATTCCAATCCAGATTATCATCCTTTAGATGACAGGAGTGATAAAGAACAGCCACCAAATAAAAAATATAAACTATATAAAGAGCTTCAGTCTTTTTCGGGAGAATATGAAATAATAATACAAAATAATAGACATGAAAGAGATATTCCACAAATGTATGTAGTTTCAGATGAAGAGTTAGAAGAATCATCTATCAAATGGATAAACAACTTTCAGGAGTCATCAGTTGATATACACAAAAAGTAATGAGAATATTCGAGATATAGCTATTAAAAGAAGAACAGATAGATATAGAAACATTCGAAATGGAAATTGATAGCAAAAAATAATGACAATTTCAAAGAGGAAGAAAGTTACCAAATTATTAAGAATATACAAACGAAACCAGTTAACAAAAATGTTGGAAGTTTTTCTGAGAAAAAAGACAACGAGGCAAGTGTGCATAGAGAAAAGAAAAAAAGAGTTAGATCAAGAAGAAGATAAAATAAACAGAAACTTGAAAAAAATATCACCTATTACCACCATGTAATTGTAAGAGGAAATGCTCGAAACAGTTTGATGAAGAAAGAAGGGCACAATTGCTTAAAACGTTTTGGAGTTATAACTTCTCGCAAAGAAGGCAGTACTTAGATGGACATATAATAAAAAAAAGTTAAACAGAGAAAAATAGATAGTAATAATCAAAGACAGTGTTCTTTAACATATACTTTAACTGACACAAATGGTAGTAATGCAACTGTCTGTAAAATTATGTTTCTTCATACTCATGGTCTTAGAACTGACGGTATGATAACTGAACTCAAACGCCACAAGCAAAAAAATGTAGAAAGTTTGACCATTACCAAAGATCACAGAGGGAAAACTACGCCACATAATAAAATGGATACTGTCACTTTTCAAGAACACATTAACTCTTACCACCCACAAGTATCACACTACAAAATTGTACATGCTGCAAATAGAAGATACTTACCGTCTAATGTTACTATTGTAGATATGTGGAAAGATTACTGCGAGAAATATAAACCAGTATCCTACGAAAAATATAGAATTGAATTTAAAAATGAAAATATTCGTTTTGGAAAATCAAATTAGGATACATATGAATTATGTGTAATATAGGTAAAGACAAGTGTGAAGCAGACTGTTCTCTGTGTGTTAATTTTAATCTTCACAGACAATTTTATAGAAAAGCTAGAACACCTTATCAACTTGATAGGGATGCACAATGGGGCTCCGAAGATAGATTATTTTTCAGTTGATATGCAGAAAATTAACGAAAACATATGCGTACTTTGGCGAGAAGTCATTAGTGGCAGAAATTCAGAAGATGTAACCTCAGCTTACTATGTAATAATTAAAACATAATCTCCAGAAGAAAAATGTATGATATTAGATTTTCATGATTCAAATGAAATGATTTTAAAAATTTTCCGTAACAATAAAACAGTAATCTTTCACCAGAAGACTTCTAATCAGTTTATGGATGGTATTGTCAATGTTACAAAGAATCAGGAAAACCATAGACAATGCCTATTCTATACGAACTTAGGGTGGTACAATTTCAAAAGAGGTATAGGCCTCTTTTTTATAAAAACAAACATGCCGAATGTTTGATGGTAGATTTTCTAAAAAAAATAATTTTCTTTCGATATTCCGTTAATAAAGAAAACCCCAAGAGGCATCAATCCAACCAAAAAGGAGAAGAACGTAAAAGATTTAGTGCCAAGCAAGCCAGCGGGTAAACTTCATTTTTGGGATATTTGATATCTTTATATGTATGGTATATTGATCTAATAAAACTTTTAACTATATTTGAGCCTTTTCTTTTATATAATATAATTATATGTTTACAGCTCATTTTTATTTTTGTTTTTTTGTCAATATATGCTTTATTTTCGTTATTTCCTAATAGAACTCTGACATTTAAATTATATTTATAATATTTTGGTATCGATTTACTAGGTTTAGGCAGTGAAATAAAATGTTGGACATGCGTATTGTTTAGTATGTCAGTATACTAGGTTTTTCCAATGTAAAAAATATACTTCTAACAAAAAAATTCTATTATATGTACAGGGTGTTTCAAGTATGCGGTTATTAATTTCCAGGGGTGATTAAAATTATGAAAAATAGTTCATATAAACATGGGTCCGAAAATCCCTCCTAAGGGCGCTGCGGGCCTCTGAAGGAGGCACCCAAAATTGACATTTTATTTAATATCTCGGGAACCCTTTGAGCTACAATGACTAGTTTTTGCACGTGATTCGATATCAATAAAGGTCATTATCTGATGTTATTCACCAAGGGTAAATTCAGTCAGTGGTGCACAAAATTGGAAAGGGGACTTACTTCTCCCCTGCGTTTCTTTATGTTCAAATTTCTGGAAACTGGTTGGTCCTACGGCGTTACAACAAGAAAACCTTTTTTGTATATTTATGGCCAAGGCATCATATTCCGATGAGACATTCACGAAAAAATTCACATTAAAAAAATTGGAGGGATATCGAATCACGTGCAAAAACTAGTCACTATAGCTGAAAGGGTTCCTGAGATATTAAATAAAATATCAATTATTGGTGCCCCCTTCAGAGGCCCACAGCGCCCTTAGGAGGGATTTTCGGTCCTATGTTTATATGAACTTTTTTTCATATTTTTTTATGTAGAATCGCCCCTAGAAATTAATGACCGTATACCTGAAACATCCTGTGTATAGTAAGTCACATAATTTCCAAAATAAGTAATATTTTAATAAAAACAAAAAATTCGTAGTGATCATTAGAATTTTCTTTTAAACACTACAGATAATACAACCTGTATTTCTGAAGGTACCTCGAGGTACCATATGTGGGAGAGGGCTACACATTTAGAGACAATGAACACACACCCAATGTCAGAGTATGCTAGAATTAATTTCTGGTTTAAAAAAAATCCTAGCTCCTCGGTCAGGAGTCGAACCCGGACTCAGGGCGAGAGGCAAGTGTCCTTACCGCTCGACCACGAAGCCACCATTTTCGTCCTCCTTATTGCTTTAAATTAAACCCATAAATGAGGTTCTCCACAACTTTCCCTTTCTTTGAGTTACTAGATTGCTCCATTTCACAGGGAGCACTATAACAGAGGTTTTTTCTAAAGAAATGGTGCATTACCAAAGGACTCGTAATGGTGGAGACCTCATATTTACAGATTTTGTGGAAACAGATTTAAATTCAAAATAGTCCTGAACTCTTATTTAAAAAAAGTGTTTCCTTACATATTCCGTATTTCGCACAGTGAGAGTACTACATGTACAAATTCGTCGAAACAAGATTTTACTTCTTAAAACTTGATGTTTTGTAGCCATTCGTAAATTATAGTTGTTGATTTGCTGGTCACAAACAAATTATAATTATTACAACTATTTTTATTTTACCCTGTTTTTGGTGGGTAAGTATGAACTTTATTTTTTTACCAAATTGGTTTTTGCTCTTATTAATTTTAACTTATTTCAGGACGATTAAATTAGAGGAAGATTCCGATTCACTTGAATTAAAGGGAGAGAAACTAAATGAAGATGTGTCTAAAAGAGGCAGACCAGGTAGAAAGAAGGGAATAAAAACATTAAAAAAACAACAGATCGAAAAAAACAGCAAAAGGGAAAAAAAGGAAAAAAATCGTCGTAAAAATGACAGCCCCAAAAAACTTGTTATTAATCATCCACCTCCTATGCAACTGGATGAGCCTATAGAATGTGATGTATGTAGCACTTCTTTTACAAATAATGTTGATTTTGCTCTTCACTCTTTGAGCCACAGTGAAGATGGAAAATATACTTGTCATTTGTGTAACTATCGAAATGGATCTAAATATCATTTAGAAATGCACGTAAGAGCTCATGAGGGTACGACAAAATATAAATGTGAGATTTGCACTAAAGCCTTCACTATAAGCACACACGCAATTGAACATAAGAATTTTCATACCGGAGAAAAGCCATTCCAATGTGAAATATGTGGAAAACATTTCATGTTTTCCTGGCACTTAGCTTCCCACCGTCGAACGTCCCACTATGAAATTCTGACTGGAAAACCTTTGGTAAAATTCGATTGTGCCCAATGCAGTAAACATTACGAGTCGGCTAGTGGACTAAGAAGACACAACATAAAAAAGCATAACTACAACGAGATTGACTTGTCTGTTCTATGTGACATTTGCGGCAAGAGACTTTCCAGTAGAGAAAAGCTGAAATATCACCTTAGAACACATACTGGTTATAAGCCGCATGCCTGCCACGTTTGTCCAAAGAGTTTTTCCAAAAAAGATCAATTGATTGAGCACATACGTGTACATACTGGAGAAAAGCCTTACATTTGTAAATTATGTGGCAAAGGATTTGCCCAGAGAACACCACTGAAAACCCATGAAAAGACACACAGCGGTAATCGTTCAGTCAATAATAATATCTGCACAATATGCGGGCAAGGTTTTCTAACTAAAGATGAATTGGAGAACCACAAAAAAAACTGCTTTGCAGCACAATTACCTTATCCGTACTATAATTATAATTTTAAGTCTGAGGATCAGTGATAAATAGATATAAGAAAAATAATTATAATAAATTCTGTTATTCAAAATAGATTATGATATTTTGGGCACTTTTTTTATCGTGGCATTGGTTATTATATCGTTATTGTTTATTGTTTCAATATCTTTTAAAATATTTTATAAATATGTTGTTATAAAACAAAATATATTGTTGTTATAGACTGATTATATCAAATGAAGACTTAAATCAAAGTGGATGTTTTAAGAAACTGTAAGTCGGTAGAAAATTAAATGATACATTTGATAGATACTTCGCAAATAATAATTTTACAAAATATTTATTTTATTTTTCCTCATAGTAATATACAAAATAGGGATTTTTGTAATTAAACGACACTTGTCACTTTTTTGATTTAAAAAATTATACACTTTTTATTGTCTAATTTTCACTTTATTTGTTATTTTACAACTAGTTTCGTCCTATTCTATGGATACTCCAATATCAAAAAAACATATTATCTTTTGGTATAGGTACGTTGATGATATCCTAATAGGTTTTAAAGGGACAGACAGACAATTAAAAATACTCCTCGATTTTATCAATCACATAATAACGGGTACCCTCAAAATATAATCAACAATCTAATCTACAAAAAACAAAATAAGTCCCTCTTGAAAGAACTTTATCCCACTATTAACGAGAAAAAAGTTCAAACATACATTTCATTACCATATTCAGATCAACTCTCCTATTTAATTAGCAATACTTTTTCCAAATTTAATATTAAAACATCTTTTAGTGCTAACAAAAATATAGGCAGATATCTTTTCAATGCAAAACAAAAAAACTGATATCTCTAAAAGATGTGGTGTATATCGGTTAGATTGCCCAGAATGTAACGCCTCATATGTAGGTCAAACAGGTAGATCGTTCAGAGTAAGATATAGAGAACATATTCACACACAAAAACAACATTCCAACTTTTATAAACATTTAACAGATTCTGGTCATACAATAACTGACGACCATCAACCTAAAATATTACATATTTGTGGGAAAAATAAAAAACTGAATTTATTAGAAGTGCTAGAAATTAATAAATTAAATAGGAATAAAAATTACAACATATTAAACGACCAAATAGATTTAAATAATTCTCCGTTATTAAACTTATTCAGATAACCTGCTGCTAATAAAAATCACACCATAATATAATTTACTATCTTGAAAAAACCCCTACATTTAAAGACATAACATCTGTACAAACCATAAACCATAAACTGTACAACCATAAAGTGACCCATCCGTCTATTCAGTTCAGTTTATATTTAAATGAAAGTAAAATCTGTGTATAATTTAGTGTACTTGAAAATGTCCGAATAGGACGAAACTAGTTGTAAAATAACAAATAAAGTGAAAATTAGACAAGTAATAAAAATTGTTTATAATTTTTTAAATCAAAATGGATTTTCACAAAGTAACTTCATCTTCAATCAACTTTTTGACACTTGTCACGTAAGCACCTTCTAGAATCCAAAAATCTATATCTAAAATGCCCTATAGTAATAGTAATACTCAGTATAGTATGTAATATACACAGGTTTGGGCCCCATCAACTAAGGTTAGTAAAAAAAATTGTGAAATTGCAGCAATGTATTTAATGTAGCATAAAGAGTAGGTAAACTCACAATCAGTCTTGTCCTCGACATCATGCATGTCACCGACACACTGTAGGCGAGATGTACCAAAGTAGTTTAACGTTGACACTGGATGGAATACCACAGAAACAATTAACAATAATTGTTCCTATGGATAAAGTTAAAGTGCCTATGGTTAAAGTAAAAATTAAACCACTGTGTACAACTCGCACTGAGCTTGTTACTGTACCTCAAGTCAAATTGCCCGAACTATTAAATCTATGTAACAAACAGAAAAAACTGTTCAACGAGCGAATCCGTACACGGTGTTTTATATAACAACATAGGAACACTTATTTTCTTGAGAAGGGTAAAGTTTTCATGTCAACCAATCGTAGGTCTAGGACCTGCCAAGTTCATGAAAACTCTGGTCTACTGTAACTGTGGAATTGGTGTAAAATCTCTACACCCATCAACTCCAGGCCTACCAACATACCTCGGAATGGATCATGAATTTGTTTTCTGTCATTTTGATGCATGTCTACGTGGTAGACTAGGCTTCATTGGCTATCAGTTCTCTGAGATACCGATCTGCTGATCTATAGAGAGATCCCGTTTCCCGATTCGAGTCGATTTGATGATTTCCAGTTTTTCAGAAACTGAGTTTTTATTCCAAAAAATTTTGATCTCCCAATATATTTTGGTTGCATTCAACAGAACATTCAATATCTATCAAAAATGCATAAACCACTTTTATGTATGACTGGTCTTAATTGGTCACTTTATATACTTGGTTTGATGGCTTAAAGTACCACTTCACCACGCCAGGCCGTAAAATGCTTTGCAGCCCGCCTAGGGCTTTTGCCTTATTTTTCATACCACATTTTCTTCTGAGGCAACATGTCCAACATCGCAGCCTCTGCTGCTTTGGTAATTTCTGGTGGTGTACAGGAAAACTTAATTTTCAACCTCTTCTATTTCCAGTTCAATGAAAAAACACAAAACACTTGGACAAAAGGATTGTAAAATCATTCTTGCCATAAAATTAAAAATTGACCACCTTTATTTACATTGTTGCTTGGTTATTTGCATTTATTTATAAACAAATTTAAAATCAAATTCATACCTAGCAGTGTGACAATACGACTGTCATTTTTATAGAATGTCAAAATTTAACAGATTGACAATACTGATGTAGAATTTGCAAGATAGCCGACATATTATATATTATATGTATTAATTAAGTGGTAGTACATAAAATTTCTTATGTACCTCGGGCATAACCAACGTTTATGGCCCGATTGTAGCCCCTTTGTAGCCCCGTATCACAAAAAATAAAGGAGAATTTTTTAAATATTTTTTCGTTGTTCCTAATACTGTCTTACTTACAGCGTGCCTACAAGGTGGTATGCGACTTTTTGAGACATCCTGTATTTACTGGAAAAAAATTATTGCAAATTTTACAAATCATACGGAGCAAACTGTATGACATTTCGTTTCCCAGTTATTGAAATACACACTTTGATTTAGGGGCAATTCATTTCTTGATTATAATATATTTCAAAAAATATATTTTAATTTACTATCGTCGACCGGCATATTAACGCATAAATTCAAAATAGTGGCAGAGTTATTATTTTTAACTAGTTTTTAGTTTATATAATAAGTTTTCCTTAAAATAATGCGAAAATTAGTATGTCACACAATCCTGTGTACTTTAAAAAAAATTACTTACTGAAAATGCTCAAAAGTATGATTTTTTGAGAATATGTGCAATCTTATACACTCGCTTACTCATAGGGAGACAAATGACTCCGTCGCGATCGTCACCCTATCATATCCCACACATGCTTGATTGTAGAAAGGTGATACGCCCTTGGTGCTTAAGAAAGGACACAACACAAGGCACTACTAGGTACTTTCCTAGGTAGTATGGAGTCGGACATTATTGTGTAGAAAAAGTAGATTTTCTAACCTTCTAAATTAAAGTTAGGCAACAGGTTCCAAGATTTGATCACTGTAACCTTGAGCATATAGTGTGCATGGGATGAAAACGGGTGACCTGCTGCCATAGTCTCTCATTCTATGCAATAATTCTAAAACGTCCTTTCTCTACGACACCTCAAAAATCTCCGTCATCCACCATGTGAATAAACAGAAACCAGACTCGCCAAAAACATGTTCCTGTCAGTATTTTCGCATATGATTACATTGTAGTCGATGAGTTTGATGGGTAATACTAATGAAAAGAAGAGAAGCCCAAAATTTAAATCGCGTGATATTCTGTTCCCTGTAGCAGCCAGCCAATTGTTTTCAACTAAACTCGGTTATATAAATCAGTTTCTTAGTGTCATAATAATACGATGTGATGTTGAGGCACTCCCATCAATTCTAATGGGAATTTGCTGAAAACAAATTCAATCATACACTCATCACTCTACCCCTTCAACTCGCACAGTTGCACAAAATGTCCACATCGTCTTACTCGATATTTTAAACTCAAAATTAATTTTGATTAATTTCATAGACAGAAAAATAACTGATATTCCAATAAAAAAATTGTTTTTTTTTTATTAAATAAAAAAAGGTTACTCAACATTTAACGTTTTTTTATGAAACTTTAATCGTTTTACAGTCTCTAAAGATATAAAATATTAAATATATTAAAGATTAATGGTTGTTGCATTTTCTAAGGCACCAATATCCCAAATTGCTTGTAATCAGAAGTTTTGTCTATTTCTGAAATAAATAAAGCGAAATGGATTACATGTTCTTTACTTCGTATTTTTTTGGAGTGAATTCCGATAGTGATGGTCCTGTCTCGATTCTCTTCTCGTTCTTGATTTTTTACACTTTTTTTTCAACAGTTGCTGCTACCTCAATGTTAGAGGTTTTTTGATGCGGTAAAAACGTGTTTAGAACAAAATTTAACTTAGAATTAGATTTTGGAGGGAAAAATAGTCCCAGCCTCCTTGATTTTTCTTTGCAAGAGACAATTGCATTTATTTTCAGTGGAAAATAGTTGGCCATGACAAAAAATATTGATATTTTATGTTTTTCTATGATATGACATATGCCATGAGTTTCCATTGTTTTGCCAATTATATAAGAGATTTTTATAAAACCAAGGTGGCGTGGACAAACAAATGCGCGAGAATGGGAAGAAGTCACACTGTGACTTCACGGGAGAAAGGGACCATCACCATTAGAATGAATTCTCTCAAAAAAAAACTAGGTAAAGAATGTGCCATCCATTCGCTCTATTTGTTTCAGAAATAGGCAAAACCCTTTGATTATAAGCAATTTGGGATTCACTGTACATGGTGTCCGACTTTGGTTACCACTGATAATATCTCGCTCGTGTGAAGAAATCGAGAACATTGTACAAGTATAAATTTGGAACTCTTTCGTATTTTTGTCAAAAATAATAATTCGTAAAAAAATTATCTAACTGAAATCGTTTTCGTGGAAATGATGAACATTCAAAATATTTATGCATTTTGCATATAACTTTTTGTTTTTGGAAATATATAAAAACGAAAAATATTTTATAAAGACAACTTTTCGTTTTAATTCACTAAAATTAGGAAAAGTATTTCGATTTCTTGAAACCATTATCAAATTAATTTTTTGCTATTGAATTATTATAATTAAATTATTTTAAGCAGACATGTTGCTAACTACACAAAAAAATGTGGCTTGATTTTAAAGATAAATGTTAATTTGGTTTGATTCGACAATGTGTTGTCAATTACACCTCTTGTTACATGTATCCTGAAACACTGTGTATGTGTAAAGCTGATCGGCTTTTATTAAAATTAAACACAAGGTACCTCAAGATACGTTGTGTGGGAGGAGGCTACACATTTAGAGACAATGGGACACACACTCAATGTCCGAGTATGCTAGGATTCATTTCTGGTTTAAAAAAAATCCTAGCCTTTCGGCCGGGAATCGAACCTGGAACTCCAATTTTCCTATTCTAATTTAAAATATTTATTGCCTGTTTGTTATAATTCTAATTAGAAACGATTCTTAAATTATTTCATTTATATTACTATAAATAACAATACAAACATGGATATATGATATGACATATTTTATAGAAATTAAAATCTATACAAAATAAACCTCCAGGGCTACAATTCCCACCAGAGTTGCGGACTGCCGTCCTAACAGCCGATGTTGTGGCTCTGTGTTATTGCTGCTCGCTTCTTTTTATTCTCCTGAGTACAGCACTTTCCTATTAAAATACAGTGTATATTAGTTATTTATACCTGACAGTTTAAAATATTTGACATAAATTAGACTTTACAAGGAGAGAGTTTTTTAAAATATACAGGAAAACCGTATGAAAAAACCTGTTTAGAAAAATTAATGGATGAAAGACATGTGTCCTTATCACTCGACCACGAAGCCACGTGTCTCAATCTGATTCATGTAACTTGTCTGGCCCATGCCTTGCAAGCTATACGCCTTGAACACAGTACAGGAGGTTTCATGAAATGTTAAGACACTCGAGGTATGTATTTTAATTGTTCTGTACAAATGATGTTATTTATTGTCCTTCATTCCATGCGCCGTGCATGCCCTGCACGCACGGAAATTGTCTGGTGTTTAACTAAATTATACCTAGGAAGGTTATAAAACTAAATAAATTGTAAACTACTTAAATAAAAAAAAATGTTTAAAATTACTCAGTTTCACAAGGAAAATATAAATTAAACATCTCAATTATTAAAGTCGATTGTTTTTACGTATCCTGAAATATTCGGTTATGTTTTTCTTTTTTCAAAATTATTAATCTCATCTATAAACAGAATAAGCGTCTTAATACTTTGACAGTTTTTTAAGCCTTCTTCTGTGATGGAAAAAAATAATAAGTGTGAAATTTAAGTTTATTGCTTACATTTTACCAATAAGGTAATATTTTCGTTGTAATTTTTTATATTAATGTTTATGCGTTAATTTGTCCAAATATATTTTATTAAAAATTAGATAGATGATGGTTAATTATTCTATTTTAAAATGCTGGGTAGCTATAGATAAGCGTGGGAAATATTATAATAAAGTATTTATGGAAATAAATGTATATAATAATGAAATTGTACTTTTATTTGATAATATTGTTGTATCAATTTTTCTATTTTTTTTAGATTTCAGTACGGTAAAAAAAAAATATGCAAATATGTACGTATGTACATGTCCTATAATGTACTCACTCCAATTTTTTGGTTTATCTTTGGAAATAAATTAAAAATGTTTAACGTATCTTAAGTATATTATCCAAGGATTTCGGAAAATTTCAACAAAGAAACAATTGAGAGTCAAATAAAAATGGAATGCGGTACATCTCTGACAGGATATTGAGCGGTATACATTCTATGAGCAGCACAAGAGTTTTTATCACTTATTAAATGACACTCTAATATATCTTTTTTTTCTTCTGCTGAGTAAGGCATTATTAACTTTTAATCAACGTAAAGAATTATTTAAGTTATTTATTTAAGTGACAGTTCAAAAAACATTCAAAGCCAACTCGGTGTTGAATTATTTCAATTATTATCATCAGTATTTTACTAAATATGAAGATAAATATATATGTATTTTTGGAAAGAGAATTTAAATTTTCTTTAAAAATATACAGGGCATTCCATTTAAAAAAACATTGCTTTGTTTTTTCCCACTTTTATTTGCCTTTCAATTGTTTTTTTTTGTTGTTGAAATTTTCGAAATCCTCGGAAAAAACACTATAACTTACATTAAACATTTTTAATTTATTTTCAAAGATAAACCAAAAAAATGGAGGTGAGAACATTATAGGAATCACCCTGTACATAGATTTCAGTATCTATTTAATAATAGTATACAAGGTAGAACTTTTTGTAAATATAATAATATTTCCATAAAGAAGATAACAAAAATACATAAATTGTGCGTGGTGATTTTCTTTGACGTTGTAATATGATCAATTATCTCTTTATACTTATATTATTTAAAATTTATGGCATCTAATGCCATATTCTTTTAGCTTCTAAGAACTATATTTTTATTATGTAATGTATCTTCAAGGGTCCACCGTTTTTGGAATTTAGTAGTGTTGTATTAATTTCCGATGTATACCAGTGTGAGAGTAAGAGTCACATTCTCGCTCTTTTGTTGTCACCTCACTAATAAAGTGTCATTTTCCAGGGATTTTACAATGAATACTAGATCAAATAAAGGAAAGAGACGAGCTTGTATTAAAAAAAAGAAAGTGCAACGGCAGCGGAAATCTCGCAGGAAAACAGAAAAGGCCGTTAATATAGAACCCGTGAAACTAGAGGAACCGATCAAATGCACTGTGTGTAATGAATTTTTTAAGACGAACATCGATTATGCCATACATTCCGTAGAACACAGCAAAGAGGACAAATATTCCTGTCATTTGTGCAATTATAAAAATACATCCAAATATCGCTTAGAAGCCCACGTAAGAGTGCATGAGGGATCTGCCAAATACAAATGCGAAATGTGCAACAAAGCTTTTAGAATAGGTACCCACGCCATTGAACACAAATATTTTCATACTGGAGAAAGACCGTTCCAATGCGAAATTTGCGGAAAACACTTCATGTACTCTAGACGTCTCGCTTCACATCGTCGTAACTCCCATTATCAACTTCTAACTGGCAAACCAAAGATAAAATATGAGTGTGAACTCTGCGATAAAAAAATTTGAATCTTTGCCTGGTCTCAACAATCATAAAAATAGAAAACATCATAACATCCAAATCGATATGTCTGTCATATGTGAAATCTGTGGCAAAAAAATTTCATGTAAAGGTAGATTGAAGTACCATCTCAGGATTCATAGTGGTGACAAACCATTTTCTTGTATGGTATGTTCCAAAAAGTTTGCCATGAAAGATCTCTTAATAGAACATATGAGGGTACATACAGGAGAAAAACCATATAGTTGTAAATATTGCGGGAAAACATTTGGACATAGATCACCATTTAGGTATCATATTAAAACTCATACTGGTGAAAAACCAAACATTTGCCCGATTTGTGGTAAAGGTTTTATTTCTAGGGCTGGTATGAATAGTCACATAAAAAGTTGTTATAAAACATAGTTACTTATATACAAATTCACCATGTGAGTATTAAGCAATTCATTGGTAAACAATTTCTAATATTTCAAAATAGTATCTGATTTTTAATAGTTTTACAATTCTGGTCACAATTTTAATAACCGATACATTACTGCTTGGATAAATCTTAAAAAATGTGTAAATAAGTTAATTTTGTCTTTCTACTTTTTATATACGACATTGCATGCACGTTTTAAAGCAAAGGAGTATGCCTTTCCTTTTTATAATGTCTTAACCAAGATGATAAAAGAACGATTATTTTAATTATTATGCCTAGCTCAAACTAAGTAATCTTTTAAATGAGAAAAAAGTAGGAAATTTGCCAATAACTACTGTTTTATATCGACGATTTACTTATAAATAAATTCATATCCCTTCATGAAGAAATTGGACAAGTGTAATGTACCAACTTTGATGTCAAATAAATTTATGTATTTCTTCGTGAACCTATTGATGAATTAGAGCATGTTTTATTTTTCGTCAATTTCTACCTAAATTCCACGCGTACCAACTGATGAAAAGTAAAAGATATGTTTATGGTTAGTTATTTATTTCTTGAAAGCTTATCATCATTTTGCTGTGTATCGCTGATGAAGTAAAGATCGTTTATGTGTTTAATGTTGTATTTACTGCAACCTATGTTTTGTACCAGCTTTTGTTTGTTTGATATATTATTGATTATGAACAAGAAAAACACAATTTAACTAGTCCTGAGGATGCTAATAAATATATAGCGAAACGTGGACTAAATTAAAAAAATAGTTTTTCTATTTTGATTGACCTATTATCACTAAGTTGTAATATCAATGTTAGTTATTTATATTTGAGTGCATTATTATTACTGTAAAATAGTTTTGCATTTTTGTTATTATAAAATAGCAACAAAATGAGTGATCTTTCAACAGATAGGCAAAACTAATAACCTAACCTAAAAATAACTACTATTTATTTGTGTTGTTAGCAATTCTTCAAATTTGACTACTGAATCGGAGAAATTCATCAATTTTATGACTAGTGTAAACATAATTCTTTTGTGAAGAAATCCATAAAGAAATTTATGGAAAAATTCATGAATTTATTGATAAATAAATCATAACGATAGTAAGTACTTAAATAAAACTTTAATTTTATCTATGCAGTAACGTATATCAAAAATATTTTACGATAAATTTTACCTTTTTGTTAGTATTCTGTATTCTTCTTTATTATTTGATGTATGCAGTGTTTAATAAAGTTATTATTTTAAGTTGTTTTTTCTTTACACGACCTCCAACTATTTAGTACTGTGCAAGTATTTAGGAAGTATAAAATATTAATCATTTCGACCATATTTCAAGTTTATTCACACAACGGTTTAATTGATCTCCAATAAATTACCAACTGTTACTGATAAGAGTCTTACAGATAACTATGGTCCGTATTTCCTGTAGATGCAAATCCAAGCCCGGTAAATTTAAAATACCTGATTGGTTGCGTTTCGGCTTTGTTCACACGATATTATTTTAAGAGTGACTGATGCACGAAATAATTTGTAATAATAGTACATTGTGTATCTAGTAGTAAAAGCAATACATTCCCGGACGACGATGTAAATTGCGGGAATGTGCTTTTACTACGACGTACACATATTATTTTTTCTGAAATCGCCATTAATATTATTATAAATTAGGGAATTTTTATTAATGCATAACATTTTTTCATTACAATCTATGTGCTTATGAAATCGTTTCCTTGACAATCACTGTTTATTTATTGTTGTGATGAAAGTCAGATTCAGTGCTTATTTCGCATTACTTGTAAGTAAAAATATTAAAAATATTTAAAATGAACAGTGATGATGATGTCCAGGTGTTTGGGACACCACCAGAGTTAGTAGCAACTGCAAAAAATATGACTTTAAATTTAATATTCTATTCTTTATTAAAATATGCATTTTTAACGTGAGCTGGTTTGTCTGCATGTATTTATTTACTGACTAAAATATAAATAAAAAACCTGTACGCGAGTTACTTTCCCAGCTAAGGTTGGAAAAGTAACTTTCTCGTACTGTTTTATAATGGTTGCCTAGCAATGGACTAAAATACTAGAATATCGAATTTAGGGATCGAATATTGCGCCGAGAAAATATACATTCTTGAGCGATTTCAGAAAAACACATTTATTTAAGTTGTTTTTGCCCATCATTGCATACACTTTTTATATTTCTTTCATTTTGGAGGATTTTTTCTTATTTCAGTTAATTTTTCATAGCAATAATTATAATATAATTGAAATTGTAAACTCATAGCCTGTCAGTTAGTAGGACACGCTTGCTGAAAAACATTGCAAGATTTCTTTTCCACATTGTAAAAAAAATATCATGATAAAGGAAAAATCTAAATTCCTTTATTAAGTGACCGTTCTGAAATTAATTATTCTTCAACATTCCAAAAAAAAAACTGTTCTGTTAAAACGAAACCGGCACATTAATAAAAGAATTTTATGAGAATTTTTCTGTTTCCTTTATCATGAATAATTACCATATGGGTCACCTATCTACGTTAATAAAATAATCGAAATTCGTTCAATATTATGATATCAAAGACGAAATTTGTGGTTTAATGAATTTCTTAGTATTTTTATTTTTATTAGCAGGACACGCTTGCTGAAACAACATTGCAAGATTTTTTTTCCACATTGTGAACAATAAAATAATCGAAATTCGTTCAAAATATTATGAAATACATCAAAGACGAAAAATTTGATGGTACTGTATAAATAAAATGAATTTCTTTAGTATTTTTATCTTGAAGTATAGTATGAACATTAAATAGGAAAATAAAAATAAAGGACAATTTGGCTACAAATATTTCCCACAAACTTTTGATACCTGACACTATTTAACTTAAAAACAAATTTGAATGCTATATCGACAATTCGACATTAGACGTTTTTTGTAGTATTTTTCTTATTTTGGTATTTTAATTTATTATAAATTTTTGTTCAAAGCCACTAACGAATTAATTGTATAATCGCCACAAGTGCAGAAGGACGATGTCGTATGGTCTCACAAAGATTTGCTGCCTATTATTACTTTGGAAAAGAGAATAACAATTACTAACTACCGAGATAAGTAATATTGGTATACTAATAAACTGATAAAATAAGAATAGGTTTCGACCTAAATTCGTCTATGTGTTTATGCAATAGACGTATAAATAATTAAAATAATCCCAGCAGAAAATTGAGGATGGATTATTGCAGAATTATCCTCTACCGCAGTTTTCTTTTCATTCATTCTCCTATTTACTCATGTTCATTTCTCAGCTCACCTTTGACAACCTAAGAAAGTATATTATTGTAATGAGAGTGCATACAAATCCAAAAAAGTCCCATTTGATCTACTCCTCAAGTGATCCAAAAAGCTGCAGAGTATATGGACAAGTAATTATCTGTGTAGCTTCTGGAGCAGTATATCAGCAAATATATTTACAGGATCCAGTATAACTACTGTTAGTCTGTGTAAAGAAGCAAAGTATACCAGGTACCGAACTCAGTAGCGCAGTGGGCTAGAGTGACAAACATAGTTGGTTTAATGCCAATCGACTCCAGGTTTCAAATCCCGGTTTCGATTCTTACAAAGTCGAAAGGTTTGATTAAAGTGTCCGCGTTTTTTTTCAACTGTGTAACCCCTGTCTGTGCATCTTCGGCTTTGGTTTGGGGATTGTCTAATTTATGTGGTGTGTTTTTTTACTGAGTGCTACAAGAAAACCTTTGTTTTGGATGATCATGAAAAGTTTTAGAGCAGACATTAAGTTTTAAGACGCCTCTTTTTACAACTCGACATCTTGCGAATTAATATAAAACTTGCTACAAATATCTACTTCACATCCTGCTGCTCTAATATTTAGCTATATAAAACTGGGTTTCCCCTGCAGCATAACTCCGGCCGTCGTCTCAGTTACAACACTTCCTAAAAACATTAGCTTCCATCTCTGGTTATGTAACAACGAGATATATGGTAGATATGGAGTCAATATTTTTAAAATATACTGCAGAATAAGCTTCACCTTTTGCACATCATGGCTCATACAATTTTTAATCACCTCTAGAATGTATTCTAGCAATTGTCATCATAATTCATGATTTTTAAACTTAGTTTTCGTCAATTTTCAGGTGTTATATCATCCTAATGGCTGCTGCTTCATAAATTCAGAATTTCTTTTTTCAATTTCGTTAATATATTTTTTTATCCCTGGAATTTTCAATGTATTTTCGTAAATAAATGCAGCGTTTTAAAAATGTTCTTCTAAATCAGTGTATAGTAAACTACTAGTCTCTCAACATTATTTTACGTTCCAAATAACAGTGTTTTTAATATTAGAAGCAAAAAAATATTGACATTGAAAAAATAGTAACTCACCAAAAAGAAAAATGTTCATACTCAAAAGAGATGATTTCCTCCAGTTACAATACAAAAAAATGAAAACCCCTAGTTTAATACTAATAACACTGTATTTAATTCAGTGCAGTTCTTACTCCTAGACTAAGTAGTTGTTTTAATAGCTTCTATGATAAAATGTATTGGAAATGTTGTTTTTGATTCATTATATTATGCTAAAACTTTTATACTGGCACATTCAGATAATAATGACAGTATAAAATATAAAAAACTATAAACTATATTTATTATTATTATCATGTTAGGTTTGAAAGAATGCTTTTGTAATACCTGATAATTGTTTTATTATTTTTTTTCTAGAAATGCATAAATACGAACCAATAATATGTCAGATTTTTTGAAATTGTCTAATATGTTTAATGTTGGTGCCAATTAGTATTTTCTTCATACAAAAAAAAAAAGAAAAGAAATTAACTCTTAGTGTGTTATTGTGTTAAGACGACATATTTTGGAGAAACTAATATATATATATATATATATATATATATATATATATATATATATATATATATATATATATATATATATATATATATATATATATATATATATATATATATATATATATATATATATATATATATATATATATATATATATATATATATATATAAAAGAGCACAAAAACCTGAAGACATATGAGCAATAAGTAAAAATTTTAAACCTCTGCGATTTGTCTGGCTTTTTCCACAATGCACTGCGAAGTATCTTATCCGAAATGTTGTAGATATAGATATCTACCGATTCAAACATGGCGGGAATGACATTTAGAAATGGTCTAAAATCGATTTATTATGCCAATCACAGGCTCTTCAATATAATTAAATAATAGTAAAATATTTTTTCTACTTATTTTCTTATATAAACACAATTTAGCTGTAATGTGGTCATACATTACTGTATATTTAATTTATCTGGTGAGTATCATCTAAATTTGTATTAAAATGAAACTTCAAAAATATATTATCCACTAATTTTAATTTATAATTAAATTAAACGTAATAAAATAGTGTTGGTGTGAGAACCTTTTTTCATTAAAATATTTTTTTTATTGTACGAGACTGTATACTATGTCTAGTGCCAATAGACTCTTTTAGTATAACGTCACTTAACCTATATGACACACTGGTTGCCTATACATCCACACTGAAACTTGACCCTTCATACATATGCCTATAAAGGCGACATTCTCGAGGCTTAAACACAGTGTAGAATTATGTCATTTCTCCCTCGTAACAAATATTTAAGAGTTTTCAGTTACCATTTACCATGCACAAAGCATGTGAAAATATGCACAATTATTAGAGAAAATTTTATTATTAATATAATTAATTAATATTAAACACACAAGAAATATCCTCCAAAAAGAAAAGTTAATATTGCTGCTAACTTCATCCTTTCAACTTGCTTGAAATATTTCAAATGTCATATTTTGTAACCTAACTTACCTATATTCAAGTTCAAGTGTTGTATTATCGATTTGAAAAGACGTTTTTGTGTTTATTTTAAACTATGTGTTTATGATTTGCTCCAGAGTGCGATCATACTAATAAAAATGAATGTCAAATGTTTAATTCTCCAAAGCAACGGCGGTTCGTGGGTCAAGAGATAGGGAGGTCAATTAGAAAAGTTTACTGTATTACCTACCTTTTAAAGTGATTTAAATTCCAAGTCGATCCTCCGGTCTTTTTGAGATGCAAAGTGGTCAATTACTTTTTCATTAAAGTCTTTTATCTTCTTTATTAATGACCTTTCTATGGTAAGCATAGCTAAAGAAGATAACCTTTCCTGACCCATGGTATTTCTTAAAAATGTCTTTATTCTTTTTAAGGCGGAAAAACAACGTTCACTTTCGACGGTAGTCATAGGGAGAGTATACAAGATTTTTAACAATTTGACACTTTCAGAAAAAGTATTGCACAAATTATTGTTAATAAAAAGCTGTAACAAAGCAACTGCACCTTCATTATTGGAAAAATCTTCTCAGCTATATAATACTTCTAATTCAGTTTTAAGTTTCAAATGATTTATGACTGGATACTCCGTTTTAACTAATTTAAACATATCTTGAGGAAAGCTTTTTTTATAATCTTTAAATCGATCTGCGTGAAATAACTGAGACACTGCTAAATGATTACTGAAGCCAAACCTGTTTTTGATCTCAGATGTAATTATATCACAAACTTCTAATGAAATTCTCCTTTTTGATTCTCCGTTTTACATCTCTGGGCAGACTGCATGGATGTCTCCTCCAAATAGTTATTCAAAATTTTATTTCTGATGTCTTCAATTTTACTATTAAAAACGCCAATACACTTATTTACTGTTATGACATCGATATTACATTTTTGTAATTGATTGAACAATATATCACAATGAGGCATAACTAAATGAAAAAAAATTTAACCAGTAAAGAAAATGTTCATTTTGTAAGTAGTTTTTTAAACCCATAGCTTGGTTTAGAGTGTTGTTTTCTGATTCATTATCAATGATTTTTTCTAAACAATCTAATAATTCTGTTCGATAGGTATAAACAGTCTCTATGCACTTTGTATTAAAATTCCATCGTGTTGGAGCAGCTTTAGGTAATATCACCTTAACAACATTATCTAACACGGCTGTTCTTTTTGGCGATTTTCCAAAGAATGAAGAAAAGCTATGTAAATTAGCAAAAAAAAATGTTTATGCTTTTATCCTGACTTGGTGCTTTTTGTAAAATTAAATTTAGTTGATGAGCGTAACAATGAATAAAATTTGCTGAAGGATAACTTTTTTTAATTAAACATACCTATTAACTTCTTTTTTCTTATCAAGAGATGTTTGCTTTATCGTCATATTAGGTTTTGGATGGCCACCACCTTTGAATTTCACTCAGTCTTCATAACCCAACTTATGTCCATCTTTCAGTTTTAATATATTTTGTACAACACTCATATTTAATAGTAAACACCAAAAACACTGTTTTACTTAATTTCACGACAAGTAGAGATTTACTAATAAAATGTTCACAAATAAAAACATTAAAAACAACGCGATAGAATTTATCGACCAACGCGTGGTCAACATTAAGACTGCTGACTAGCGACTGCTGTACTAAATTTCGTGCGTTACCGTGTCAAGGGTCGTCAGGGACATTGTCCCCTCCAGTGTTTTCTGTCTCTTTTGCTTTCTGACGATTCGCGCATAAGTCTATTTCACTATAATTCGTTATAAATTCGGTCCGTAGCTAGCTTTGAGGACACGTTGTGGATTGACCCAAGATTTTTAAGTTCTATAAATGAATAATGTAATGATCTAGATATTGGAATAGTATTGTGCATAGAATGAACTAGAAACTTTAATATATTTTTTAAGAATATTAAAAATATATATATATATATATATATAAATTTTAAACCTGAGAAAATGAATAGCTCTATTTTATTATTTGTATGTGGGAGGTCATTGACCAAATGACCCTATAGAAGAACCGCCAGTGCTCCAAAGGATACCAAATTAAGAGAAACCTACTCTACCTTATTAGTTGAGTATAAATTTTCATATAACCACATAAAAACTAATCTGTTTATGTACTTTCATTAATCATATAAAATCATTTTAAATAAAAAAACCAGTAAAGCTAAAAATTTTCTTAATTCCCTACCTGTAGGAAATAATCTAAACATAATCAATGTTATTTTATAAAAAGGAAAGAGGTTATAAACTATGTCAACAACTTGAGATTAGCCACGAACTAATTGAAATGTGCAATTTGATTTTCACATATCATAATTCCTATTGGTGCATACGTATCACTATTTTAATATTAATTTATGAAATCAGTAATAGGGTTTTTTCTAACGTGTTGAACGTTGTACATAATCAAACATGTTCTGTGCATAGTAAATGAAAAATGGCGTGGTAATAATAAAAGTTCTTAAACAAAAGGCAGACCTTCAAGGAAAGGGGGTTTTCTGTTTTATTTCTTAAAAGGAGAAGTAAAATAAAATTTTATGCTGTGTTCAAGCCTCGAAAATGTCGTCTTTATAGACATATGCATTAGGGTCAAGTTCTAGTGTGAAGTATAGGCAACCAGTGTGTCATGAGAGTATTACATAGGTTGCATAATTATGTGACGGCAAAATAGAATATATTCACAACGCGACACAGCACAGCATTTTACATTAAAGCACATAGTGGAATTTTAAATAATGGCGGATTTAGGGTTGGTGCTAAGAGGGGCGCACTAGCTTCGTATTTAATTTAAAGTGAAATAAATTGGTCACGCCATTTACCTGCAATAATAAATTTAATTTCAAAATAAGCAAGCATAATTAATAACTAATACTAATAAGCGCATATATTTTGATAATAAAGGTTTTAAAATGGAGAATAGTTTTTCTGCCGTTCGAGAACCAGCGACCTATTGTACTCAGTATAACAACAGTGGAGAAATAATTTCTCCAGGAGTCGTTAGGAAATTGAAGATCATACACTTCAACTGAACATAGTTTATTCAACGACGTAGTAACACAAACATTCCAATTGGAAAATAAACAGTAAAGACAAAGAAACAGTTAGGTATTTAAATTCATTCAACTAACTAATATTGACGTAATAAGAGATAATTTTGGGGTAAAGGTAATGAATTAATAAAATGGGAACGTAGTCGCTGTTAATGCAGGTTAGCAAAATTAATTTCGGTTGACAAAACAGACTAGACTTAACGTCTGTCACTGTCAAAGTGACACAGGCAAAATTATGACGAGCGAGTTCAATTTATACTTGTTATCTGTCACTGTCAAAGTGCCATTTAATTAAAATTATTACCGCTGAGTTCAGATGAGACTTGACATGTCACTGTCAAAGTGACACTTAAACAAAATTATGTCGAGTGGGTTCAAATTATACTTGACGTCTGTCCCTGTAAAAGTGACGCAACGCACTTGACTTATTGACAGAAGAAAACTCTCAGGATAAAATAATGATTGTCTTTCACTTATTTACGAATAAACAAATCAGGACAAATTCTATCTGTTAAGAAACTGGTATCGGACATACAAAAATACTTAGTTAATTAGTCTCAATTTAGGATGACTCTATATTGAGATGTAGAAAGTATCAATCAAATATTCAACTGACATTTAATTATAACCTAAGTTGTGTTTAAGATCATTCCCGGAAAGTTGCAGGAAGTGATCTGCCGTTTCGCGCCAATATCCATTTGGCATGATGACGGTCTCGGATGCTAGGGCCAGGCAGGACTATTGCCTTTTTCCCCTAGTCATCGCTGTAGACCTGGACCGGCCTCGTGCAGGGCGGGTTAACTTCCTTTACGAACGGCCCCACTCACAAATGTAGGCGGTGCCGAAGATTTTCGTCGTCAACCTCCCTGGGTCCTGGCTGATGAACCCTGCTGGCTAGGGCCTCTTCTGGCGCTCTTCTGTCTTCGTCTTCTTTCTTCGTCAGCTTGTCACCCCCGGGGTAGTCATCTGTCTGTCCAACGTCTGCATCCCATTTTATACCAAATGGTGGCTAAGTTTGTTCACATGAATACAAACAAAATAACTAACCCCCGGTATTATCAACATTTTAAAAGGACCTTTAACTTAAGAGAGATTTAGTGACAAGAAAATATATTACCAGTAATACCAGCAAAATTTAAATCGAGGTATAAATATGATAGCCATTAAATATTATTCTTATTTAAACTATAGGATTATTATCTGATATTTATATTTTGTTTCGAATAAATTTTCTTGCCATTAAAACTCCCTTTAAGTTAAAAAATGTTGATAATATCGGGGGTAAGGCACCTAAATACAAACGAAATAGCGAAAATGTTTATGGATTTACCCAATTATTTATTTATTTTGGGTAGTTAAGTAAAAAACTAACTCTACATTATGTCTATCTACTACTAATAATTTAAATTTTGAGTATTTATTTATATAAAATTGTCTATATTATATTCTATGTTACAATAGGTAATGGATTGAAAAAAGATTTAAATTACAAAATCTAATCGACAACATTTATCATGTGTGAACCGGTTTCTGACTCTCGCGGGGAGATGTCCCTGTGCCCCGCTCTAAATTCGCCTTTGATTTCAAGTTAGAGGACAGCATGTAATTACAACTGTAAATAGAGTCATCGATTTATAAAACAGTACTCTACAAAACCAGTGTTTCCCGACCAATTTGAAATGTTCTGCATGCTATCTGAAATATGCTGTGCTGAGCTGCGCTGATGAAATGAGCATGGTTGCGTAAAGATAAGTTTTCCTAGCGACGAACATTTCACGTTACGAAGACGCAATACGCTCGGCGTAAAACGCAGTAAATTGTTCAATGAGAATCAAATGAGAGCGTTTTTCCTGGACAGTGTAAAACGTTGTACTTCAACTTAATACGACCGACGCAATTAAAGAACTGCTCCGTGAGCAGTCTAGTATGTTATGCGCTGCGTGTTAGTTACTAGGTGTTATTACATTTTGTTGTTTAAAATGGGTCCCAAAAAGCAACAAGTGCGATTTACTGCCGCCGAAGACGAACAATTAATTGAAGAAGTGAGTGGTCACCCTATTCTGTGGGACATGAAGTTAGTAGAGTTCAAAAATATTGTAAAAAAGGATTCTGTTCTGAAATAATTTACTAACGGATTTCCTAGTCCTACAATGAATCGCAGATAATATTTCGATCTCTTCCCCTAAATTGTCTTGTTCTTGTTACATCATTAAAGCTAAACTTTTTTTTGCTTTTGAGACACATACATAATGCGGTTTCAGCACACAACTGACAAATCCAAGGAAAACACTATTACGCAGCGCGTGACGTATTACGTTATGCTAGATGTATTTCGTCTTGCGTATCGTGAAATGTTCGTTGCTAGGAAAACTTGGCAAAATAATTGCGAAATAGTTAAAACAGTATTGGCAAAATGCTGTGGCTGATCGCATTACTAGATGAGAATTGGTCTTTAAAGCTAAGCAGCGGGGCGCAGTGCAGCAAATAACTGCTTATAATTAATTGCTTGTCCGCTGAGCAGGATAAATGGCAATGCTTGAATAAAACCACGCAAACAATTATGAACATTATCTGTTACCCTGTGTTGCGCTGCTTGTGAGAATCGGTATTCTATTCATTAACTATATGAAGTTAAATATTTATTGTACAAAATTGTAATAAATACTAGAAACAATACCTAATTAGGTACCAAAGTCGAAATCCTCTCAATTTATTTAATTGAAGATTAAATAAATTTACCACACACACTTCTTAATGCTTTATATATTTGTATCATACTAAGAGAAGTGATTAAACAGTTATTGCGATTGCTCACTATTAAAGGATTTTTACCAAATAAATTGAGCGACGGTCTATACCATTCGCAGACCGGTTTCTGGTTTTTGATTTCATTAGTGGGAAGTAGGTATATACACAACGACAGCAAGATAAATTTCAGAATCACTAGTCTCTACATGAAAGCAGAGTATCAATGAGTTGAAGTCAACTCCATCTGCTAGTGTCAATCGCAATATAATAAAATTCAAAAAATGCTGATATCTCCTAATAAAAGTATCATAAAAATTATAATACCAGATTATTCCAACACAGAGGGTAAAAGTTAATTTACGAGATAGTAATAAATGTTATAATTAATACCTTAATAGGTACCAAAGTCGAAATGCTCTCAATTTATTTAATTGAAGATTAAATAAATTTGACAACGCACACTTCCTAATAATTTATAAATTAGTATTATACTAAGAGAAGTGATTAAGCTTTAATTGCGATTGCCCACTGTTAAAGGATTTTTACCAAATATACCTACTTCGCACTGATAGAAGTAAAAACCAGAAACCGGTATGCGAATGGTACGTACGACGGTCTCAAGAGGGATTTCCATTTAATTGGCAAAAATCCCTCACTAGCGGGCAATCGCAATTCAAGCTTAATCACTTTTCTTAGTATGATACAAATTCGTAAATCATTAAGAAGTGTGTATTGGTAAGTTTATTTAATTTTCAGTTAAATAAATTGAGTTAGTAATAAAATTTATTACTAACTCTATTGCTGATCTTAGGCCTATAATTAATACATTTATATCTCTTATTGCATTCCTGAGAAGAAGCGGCATAAAACTCTTTATGTAAATTTTTCTTTTGTTTGTTTTTATTAGTTTATCAATTAGATTTTCTTTATAGCCATTGTTTCTCGCAATTTCTTTGATTACGTTAACTTCTTTTTAAAATTCTCTTCGCTTAATGGAAATGTTAATAGACGGTGTATGTAGCTGTGGAATGGTGCCATTTTTATTTGCAATGATTGTTTAGATTTACTATGAATTATTGTATCTGTGCAAGTAGGTTTACGATAAATGTCAAACTCTAAGCTATTATTGATATTTTTTATATTAATGTCTAAAAGTTTAAACCCTCGTCATTTTCCATTTCTAATGTGAATTGAATTTTCTGATTAAGTGAATTTAGAAGACCTAAGAATTTATTTAACTGCCTTTCCGTACCTTTCCAAATGCAAAACACATCATCTAGGTAACGGGTCCAGAAAAATATATTTTCAACTAAAATGTTTTTTTGTATTAAAAAGTACATTTTCAAAATCGGACATAAAAATTTCAGCTAGTAAGGGAGATATGGGTGAACCCAGAGTTAGTAATAAACTGAATAAACTGGGATGTAGAACAATTTCAGTAAATAAAAATAATTTAGGTAAAATGTTAATTAATAATAAAGACAAAACTGAAAAGCTACAGAAAACAGGAGTATATGAGTTAAAATGTAGTGACTGTGATGCTATATACATTGGACAAACTGGACGAAATGTAAAAAAGCGATTCGAGGAACACAGGGAAATCTATTGTAAACAATGTATATAGTACGGACATGTCAACACGTTGTATAGAAAACAGTCATTTTATAGATTTAAATAATGTCAAATTACTCCATTCGGAAAAGAAAGGAAAGAGACTTGATCTATTAGAACAATTAGAAATAAGTAAGGCTGTTAAGAATAAGAAAAATGTAACGAATGAACAACAAATTTTTACCGGCCACCATATTTTAAATAAAATAATTTATATTTTAAAAATAAAAGTAATATTCAGCTTTAAAAACATACTTTACAATAGTTTTATAGTAGATACCAGATGTGGTTATATATAAGCAATGAACACAAATTTTACTGTTCAGTATTCCTGTACTCTTGACAAAGGCCTAAAAAGCCGAAACACGTGTAGAGTTTATAATAAAATATTTTTGAAACATTAAAAAGCAAATTTCTTTCATATATTTAAAATATTTAATGATGTTTCACAAGGAGCCAACCGCAGAATCAGTTCAGTGAATTTAATTTTTAATCTAGATCGATATAACGAAATATAATATTATGTGTTCTTTTAATTATGTTATTGAAATACCTACATAGGTAACAGATTTTATTATATAGTGACTGATTGAAATTAACACCAAATAATAATTTAATTATATAGCAGTAAAATCTTTCTGAGTGTTAAAGAAGCAAAGTAGACTAATTAGAGCTACTTAATTTAATTTAAATTCAATAAGTGTTGATATTTGCAATAAAAGTTGATTTTTGAAAATTTCGGAATTATTATTTATTTAACATAAAACCGAAGTAGAATTAACGTAAAGTGAAAAGCATCGACCAAAAGGGCGCCGAAAAACAATCTCGCTCTACTCTGATCAAAGGCTAGGACCGGCGCTGCTTATAATTAGAAAAAGTTGGCTACTCACATCTTCACATTCCCGTTTCAGTAAATAGCTAGAACTGTAGTTATTAATGGTACAAATTTGATCGTGGCATTTTTAACGACACGAATTTGATTGCCAGAACGAGGTGATGAGCCGATTTCTACAACAATTAAACAAGTTTCGTAAGCCATACCGATCAAACTTGTACTGTTCAATATTTTATCTTCGTCGGTGAAAAAATAGGTTTCCATTTTATTACTATGTACAAGACAAATTAAGAACATAAATGTCAGAAAATTTTACGTAAAATTCAAAATAATAAGTCAAGCTTTAACAAAGTGATCGGTGTACGTATTGCTGTGGTAATTTATATAATGTAATAATAAATATTACTGTTGTTATTCCTGTTCAAATAAATAAATTCTGCTTCAATTTATGGCATTCCTTGTTTAAAAAAAAAACGGTGCAGTAATGGATTCATAAACGCACTAATGCCGTAATAAAGATTTTATCGAAACTCAAATTAATTGGTTTAATAGCCTATAATGACACCGACGATGATAAGATAATATTTATAATATCTGTGGTTCACTTTAATGGCAATAATGAATTATTGAACTAATTGCTTGAAATTAAAATAAAAATTGCATTTTTAGGTTTCATTTTTGTTTCCTTTTTAAGTATTGTAGCTGTTAATATAAAACTTTTCTTTCAGGCAGCCAAAAAGGATCACAAAAAAGAAAGGGGAAAAAAACGAGTTAAAATCAAACGTGGACTTCGAGGTTCTTATAATAAAAAGAATAAATCAGAAATATTTCGAAGAAATACAAAATCCAAAAATCTTATAGTGGAACCAGTATTATTAGAAGATCCGATACAGTGCCAATTTTGTAAAAATTCATACAAAACTAATGTTTCATATGCTTTACATTCGATTACATAACAAAGAAGGCCGATATTCATGCCATTTGTGCAATTATTTAGTTAAGTCAAAATACACATTGGAAACACATGTAAGGGCTCACGAGGCACCACGAAATTTAAATGCGAAATATGTGGCAAAGCATTTAAAGTAGGAACACATGCTGTAGAACACAAAAACGTTCATACAGGAGAAAAGCCTTTTCAGTGTGAGGTATGCGGTAAACATTTTATGTTTTCAGGCGCTTAGGTTCTCACAGACGTACATCGCATTACCCTAAAGTTACTGGTAATCCACCTATAAAATATGAGTGTACTACATGCAATATAACTTACAAGTTCATGTCCAGTTTGAGTAGACACAACCAAAATAAGCACAAAAGGTGGACATGTCGGTTCTTTGTGATATCTGTGGAAAGAGACTTTCTTGCAGAGATAAATTAAAATATCATCTCAGGAATCATACTGGCTTGGATACTTATCAATGTCTTATTTGTACCAAAAAATGTTCAAAAAAAGAACAACTCATATGCCATATGCGCATACATACTGGAGAAAAACCGTACATTTGTAAATTTTGTGGTAAAGGGTTCGCGCAGAGTGCACCGTATAGATACCACATAAAAACTCACACAGGTGTTAAACCTCATGTGTGTTCGACCTGTGGAAAAGGTTTTATCGCCAAAAATGCTTGGAGAAATCACATGAAGAACTGTAAAAAAGAAAAGATGGTTGTAAAAAGCGAAGAAGAAGAAGACACATGCTGATATTTTAATTTGTACTTATTTAATACAGCTTATGGCAAAAGCCTCCGTATTTAATTACCCTTTCATTCGTTTTTTTTCAGTAACATGTTAGTTTGTAAATACAGAGAGTTTCACTTATCGTCTTCATTCCATCTTGAACATTTTTATTGTGCCAGTAAATTCATATCCACAAGTTTGGATATATTATACAAATTTTAAATCGACGATATTGGTCTATTTATATATCAGACTTAATAGGGCGGTTTATGAACATTTGCATGCAATAATTACTGAAAGTTGGCACTCAGGAATGGCTATACCTTGGTGTCAATTGGTCAATACTAATTAGTAGTAATGATATTAAATAGACTTGTATTAAATAAACTACTGCAAAAAATTAAGGGATCAAAAAAAATTGTGAATTTTTTAGTGATTTTTGAAGGGCTGTATTTATGTGAAAAATGGTCGTATCGAGATGATAAAAAAAGCATTTTGAAACTCCAATATTCTAGTTTTCAGATCTCTTGGCCGAAAATTTTTAGGAGCAACAGTTATCGAGCAATTCTAAGGAACAACACAAAAGAAAAATTTTGCAAATTTTTTTACGTTTTTTCTCGGTCCACGGGCTTGGAAAACATTTTCACGGTGAAACCTTGGTATAGACCTGATAGCCTGTTTATTCAGCTTCAATTTCCTTTTTTTAAATTTTTCTCTACGTTAATTTGTTCCGGAGATATCCGACTTTGAATGCAAGAAGATCCTTTTGGATTTAATTATCGATATCTCAGCAACCAGTCATCAGACAGAAAATTGAAGGGCAGTTTCGGAATCAGGAATAAATTTCCTACAAGGCCGTGTCATGTCTTTTTGAAAAAAAAAATTTTTCATCCTCAATATTAACCTGAAAAAAGTTAAAAAAATAGTGATATTTTCACTTGTTTTTCTAAGTCGACAGCATCTTTGCGAATATTGATGGGGAGTCTAATGTTGGTACGGATTTTTATACCTCAATGTACCCCCAATAGCCCTGCAAATCGGTAGATCGATCTATTGAATGGTTTCCCCAGACCGTTTGATCAAAATTTGAGAAAAAAATTAAAGGAGCAAAATTTACGTTTCTGATTACCCTGTAACTGACGTAAAAATGGAAAATTCAATTCTTTTTTCGCTTTTTTCACAGTTGGGCATCTTTTATCCATTGAATTTGAAAAAAAAAAATTTTATTTTTTTAATTTTTTAAAAATTTTGGAAAATTCACATTTTCAATTTTTAACAAATTAAGAAAAAAATATTGACTCATTTTTGAAGCGATATACTCTCTCCGGACCGTAATTTCCCTTATTTTAAATTAATGAAATTAATTAAAAGTTGATACCCCCAAGGTTTATCTAATCCTCGATCTGCGAAAAATAGTGCTATTTATCCTCGACTTTTCTACAAGTGCGAAAAAAATCAGTTTTTTTAAACTCCTTTTTGATCCAAACGAACCAACCAACAGTTTGTCTCAAAACTTACTTTATTTTTGTAATTATAGTGAAAAAAATTAATCAAAAGTTTTTGTAAACTAGACGGCATTTATCCGTCGCTCAACTAGTGACTCTCGTTCAAGAGGGGCGCAAAGATGTGATAAAGTCACTTTTTTAAAATTTTTTCAGGTTAATATTGAGGATAAAAAAATTTTTTTTTTCAAAACGACATGACACAGCCTTGTAGGAATTTTATTCCAGATTCCAAAACTGTCCTTCAATTTTCTGTCCGATGACTGGTTGCTGAGATATCGATAATTAAATCCAAAAGAATCCTTTTGCATTCAAAGTCGGATATCTCCGGAACAAATCAACGTAGAGAAAAATTTAAAAAACGAAATTGAAGCTGAATAAACAGGCTATCAGGTCTATATCAAGGTTTCACTGTGAAAAATTTTTCCAAGCCCGTGGACAGAGAAAAAAAACGCAAAAAATTTGCAAAATTTTTTTTTGTGTTGTTCCTTAGAATTGCTCGATAACTGTTGCTCCTAAAAATTTTCGGCCAAGAGATCTGAAAACTGGAATATTGGAGCTTCAAAATGCTTTTTTTATTATCTCGATACGACCATTTTTCACATAAATACAGCACTTCAAAAATCACTAAAAAATTCACAATTTTTATTTGCTCCCTTAATTTTTTTGCAGTAGTTTATGATTTGAACGAAACAACTACTCAGCGGGCAAATACCCCGACCTGTATTGGACTATACCTTCAAATCATGATAGATCGGTAGCCAATATCATTTGTCGATTCGTAACCAGACATAGACCGGTTTCGAACTTATTACTCCTCATCCTGCGACAAATGATAGTGGCCAACCTGCTAGTCATATACTGACTAAGGTAAATTGAGTAGTGGTGAGAGGTATGTGAAACTTCGCCATAGAGACATCTATGATGTCGGTCGGATAGTAGCAATTGGACCATATGAGAAGTTTCACATACCTCTCACCACTATTAAATAGACTTTATTAACATATTACACGTAACATAACATATTAACATATTAAGAAATTTCTTACAAAAAAATGTTATCAAATTCTATCTAGTTCGGCGAAGTCTAGCTATATATAGCATAGCTACTCTACTTAACCAAAAGAAACAGAAAGCATCAATAAATAAACCAAAAGGAGAGATGTTGAAGATAAATCTACTATACATAATATACTATACATCATTTCTTGCATTATGCAATTAGTATTAAGCTTAAGATATGGAGCGAAATGGAAATAAAATAACGATAAAAATCTTTTGCTAATGGTTATTTTCTAACTTTTACAAAAACTTATCACAGATAAGTATAACATATATCTTTTAAACAATTACTTCCCGGGCTATATGCCAAACGCTTTGAAAGTATGGCTACTGACGACGCGAGATGCAGAAACACGTATCTATAGATCTATGATATAAAGTTTTGAAGTGATTGTTAAAGTGGTGAGTACTTTTGTTTTATTTATTTTTGGTTTTACTGAACAGAGTAATTAGAATTAAAAATAACATTATTGAGTCAGTCGTACTGAACACAATTTTACCATTTTTATATTTCCATTGTATTTCATATTTTAATAGAACTTTTACAAGAAGAATACCTCATTTGTTTTAAATTAAGCTTAAGTGTTAATGGTTAACCTGATTGCTTAGAAGATATTTTTTAAATTACCTTTAAATTGTTTTACACTCATCCCCGGTAAATTGGTAGGTAAAGAGTTGTAAATTTAATTGTTAGTTAACCGAATGAATCTGTGATCTCAATGTAAACATATTTTTAAGAAAGAAGCGGATTGTGGCTCATTTATTAAATTAAATAAAAAAAAACCCAAATGAAATAACCTACGATTTTTCATATTTGACCAATTTAAATTATTAATGGCTGGGGAAATATGATCATATTTTCTTAAATTATAGATTAATCAAGTACATAAGTTTTGCACTTTCTAAATGTGATTTATACTAAAGGCATTTAAACAGGGCCCATATATAAAATCACAATAGTTGAAATTTGAAAGTACGGGACTTCCGAAGATTTTTTTAAATTGGTACTCAGTAAATCGCGGCTTATGAGAAGCTTAAAGACATAAACGTTGTAAAAAGGTCACTAGTTCTAAAACAATTAGCCATTTTTGCAAAATCTACAATGGGTAATACAGCAGCATCTATGTGTATATTAAATTATCTTTGAGAAATTTACATTATTTCTATTACCAAAGATCATAACATACGAATTTGAGGCATTCAGATGTAAGTTATATTCTTCAAAAACTTGTTTGATTTTCGTCCATGTTGAAATGAAACTAAACCTGCATATGTCTGTACAGTAGAATTTTCTATAATTTTTAAGTTGCCTATAGTGTATATTGTAAATAATAGTGGTCCTAATAAGGAACCCTGAGGAACTCCAGACAAAATATCTACGACTACAAAAGAATAGTAAACTTCATTATAAAATACTTTCTGTGATCTGCCAATTAAATACAAATTTATTAATTGAGAATATTGAACATCAAAACCTTAATATTTTAATTTACTGCAAATAACACCATGGCTTATGGTACCAAAAGTTATCGAGAAGTCTAATAACACCAATATACTTTCGAATTTGTTATTGTGAGCTTTTGTAATATCGTTAATGACTATAGACAATGCTGTGGCAGTGTAAAAATGATTTCTAAACCTACTCTGACAATGCGGAAGAAAAATCACAAGCAATTCCATTTGAAATAACAAAGTTGTGACAACCGAAAGTGATTTGAGACGAACGAAATAGTCAAAATGTGAGTAATGTTATGTAATTTGGTCCTCCAAATTTCAAAATTTTAATTTAAAAGACAAACAAAAGGCAGAATGAATCCACTTTCCGCTGACACCCTGTATGATTGGGATACTCAATAGGAGTGTCCTACTGACTCATCACCACAGAGTCTTAACTGTAAGAGTTAGAACCTTGAAATTTTAAAGGATTGTACCGGATGGTGAATTATTTCTACCAAACCCTTCCAGTTACAACGTTAACATTTGGTAGGGATGTAAAATTCAACTCTAAGGGGAAAAATTGGGAATAGAAATTTAAAAATGAGTCTCTAAACTCTTAAACTCTAGAAACGTCGGATAATTTCAGCTAGTAATTTAATAGAAAGAAAGTTTTTGATTAAAAAAAAATTGGTTGTACTCGGCAATTTGCTATCGCCTTCACTATATGCAAAACAGATATTAAAACATTTAAAGTCTACGCATTGTTTTTTGTTATATGTAGTCCATATAATTCTTAATGATCAAAGAGATGAACTTCTCTTTTTCAAAGTCCAAATTATCTACTAGATTAAATTTTCACAGCTTCAAATTCTCCAGTAACGTACTATGCCAAATTTGAAAGACCTACTAGCATAACTAATGCAGTAGACATGGTAATTTAAAAAAGTACTATAGCAAAATCTCTATATGTCTTATAATATTCACTGAACCACTACTATATGTATATCCTCCCAACTGAAGCAAAATATCTCAGTAAGTATTGATTGCCTTTTGCTTAAAATGGTTTAATTAACGTCGTCAACTTAAGATTTTTCATGATAAAATAATGTAAGGCTTCTTCATAAACGTAAATGATATTTAGACGCTATTAGTAACTAATTTGTAAATTTATTTCAGACATGACGATCCCACATGGCAACCTGAAAATAAAAGCAGACGGTGTCCAAGAAAGAACAGTGTTGGTAGAAATTATATCCCTACCAAGAAAACCAGAATATCCAATGGAAAATCGGATAAACCCAAGAAAATAGTTTTTGATGCGATAAAACTAGAAGAGGCCTTAAATTGTAGTATTTGTAGTAATTCATATAAAACCAACATAGACTTTGCTTTCCATTCAATTACACATAGTAAAGATAATAAATATTCCTGCCATTTCTGTGAATATAGAACAACCTGCAAATACCGCACAGAAGCTCATGTTAGAAACCATGAAGGTACCTCAAGAAAATACAAATGCGAAATATGCTCCAAGACTTTTAGAAAAAAGGGCGTATGCCATCGAACATAAATATTTCCATACAGGAGAAAGACCTTTTCAGTGTGAAATTTGTGGGAAACATTTCATGTACTCCAAAAGTTTAGCTCATCACCGTCGTACGATACATTATGAAATCATAACAGGACAACCACTACGAAAGTATGATTGTAAAATTTGCAACAAACACTACGAGTCTCAGTCTGGTTTACTCAGGCACAATTCTACACACCACAAAGATGCAACATCCGGAGGTGGATTATCAGTTCTCTGTGACATATGCGGTAACAGACTTTCTTGCAAATATAAGTTAAAGTTGCATATGAGAACTCATACTGGCTACAAACCATTCTGTTGCCATTTCTGCTCAAAATCCTTTACAAACAGAGATCAATTGTTATCACACGAACGCGTACACACCGGTGAAAAACCGTTTTCTTTGCGAGTTTTGTGGGAAATCGTTTGGCCAATCTGCTCCTTATAGATACCATGTGAAAACTCATACAGGTGAACGTAAATACGTCTGTCCCCTTTGTAATAAGGGATTTATATCTAAAAGTAATATGCGAATTCATATAAAAAGCTGTAATATAGTCACAAAATCTGAATAGATATTTTTTTAATATTTGTTGCCAAATATTCTCGTTATTTTCTCAACCTTTCTGCAAGAAACTTAATAATGCATATAATTTAACCACATCTATTTCATGATATGATGTGTCAAGTTGTCCACATTAAGTGTAAGTTGTTTATTTAAAAACGAGATTAGTAAACCCAGCAGATGCAAAATCACCTGCAGTATCCGTTAATTTTAACTACTGTCTGTACAACAGTGTCAAATTGATGGGGATGAGGGATTCCACTCATTTGCGAACAGAGGGAAAAAATGCTGAATGGCAAAATTTTATTTTCCAAATTTTTGAAAATCTCATTTTTTACAATTAATAAATTTACAATTACAATTACAATTAATAATTGACCAAAAAATACGACAAACAAGATGTCTATACTCTTTCGAAATTGTGAAAAGATAAATTGAAATTTTTACATTTTCAAAATACCTCTAAACACATCTGCTCGCAAAAATATTCTAAGAATGCCATTACCTGTAAAAAAAGCTACTTTTACAGGGTGATGTATCTATTTTCATTCATAATTTATACGTGAACATTAATATCCAGTATTGATTTTATTTAAAGCTGTAAGTCTGAATCAATAACCAATTATGTTATGGCTTTTTACCAAATGTTTTTGAAATTGTGAATAAGTGTATGTTCGTATTATAATCAAAATATATATAACATTAACGTAGTTTTCCACAAAACACCAAAATACTATATACGGCACTCGACGCGCGTTTTGCCAACCAAGTTGGCGAAATGCGCGTCTAGTGCAATATATAGTGTTTTGGTGTTTCATGAAAAACTACGGCAGTGTTAGCTTCACATCAATGCCAACCTACCCAAAATATTATGTTATAAATGCAATCCACAGGTCATTAGAGACCGAAAATTTAACACCAGCCCAGATAAGGACTGGGGTTACAAAAGGATCACAACATTATATATGAAATACCTTCAAAAAATTTTTAAAATATTTTTGAAGATGTGTGGTGAACAAGTCTTGGAAAGTCCATCAGACATGTCTAAAAAGTGGACTAGCAGAGGCACTTTTCAATATGGAAAAGTAAGATGCATAAATCTCGTAAATAGCTTTTGTAAAAATTTAGAAGGAAATGTAAGTTATTTAGTATTAAAATGTATTAAATTAATAATAAAAATAAAATCCGAAAGAGGTTAGCCACTTACGAACAATCTGGCAAAACTTAACATTTCATACTAAAGACTAAGAGCAGCAATATATTTTTTAATTATTTGTTGAAACTATTAATAAAGTAAAAGTCAAAATCATGAAAGAAAATCGACATGTGGAAATACTTTGAAGGAAGAGAAACTAAAAGAAGACATTAGGAATTAAAATAGTGGGTTTATCACAACTTTTTTCATTTCACTTTTAAATTTATTTAGATTTGTGTTTCAAATCTTGGTTTATCTATTACTGCGTCTCCAGTATATTTTTATATTTGAGGTTAGGTCTAATCTCCGATTAGTCTGGACTAGTCCGAACATCTCCGTGGAAACGTGTCCCAATTTTACTTTTTCACGAAATCCATATATCTAGTTTCCCCTATGGGAAAGTATTCGTATTTTCAGTTGTTTTCTGTTTCTGGGAAAGAAATATCAGTTAGCATTGTAAACAATTTTAACAGATGTGACAGTAATATTTCCAAGAAAAACTAAGTGGGTAATCTCTGTTTTCACTCAAATCTTACATCGCGCGGGCAGAATTTCGATATTAATAAAAACTTGTGCAAAAAAAACTCGAAAAGCAGTTTTTAGTCGCTTCAGTTTTTTTCATTTTGACATTTTAAATTTTGTTATGACAGATCTGTTTTTTCCAAGTTGCACTGATTTAAGCAAATATTTGTACGGCAAATAGAATAAAATGAAGCCCTACACTATGATTGATCTGGGCTCGCTCGGACCTTGCGTATCCATAGGTTTTACTTTTCTTATAGCTCAAAACACATATTTCTACAACTAATTACATTGTTTAAGATGACTAAATAAAATGTTGCACTTAATTGGGTCAGCCATTATATCAAATAGTAGAGTCCTAAATGGATTGATTTTATAATGACCTGAGGAAATTCCTATTATTTTATATACATTTTAAATTATTTTTGTAATTTTGTACTTAAAGTTGTAATAAAAATTCGTTTAATTTTATCTGGTTTTTATTAAAATTGCATCATGTAATTTCGAAATAAATTTCAAAACTGACTAACAGTATTTTACTAAAAATTCTATTATTTCACAAACATTCCAATATTCAATTGAAACTTTGGATTTTCATTGACCACAATTTTAACAACTTTTTTTACGTAACGTTTTATTCCAATTTACTATTAAGCGAATGTCAAGTTTTTGTAATTTTTGAGCACCTGGTTAAAACAAAGTTTCTCAACATGAATTGTATTTTTTAGGAAGGCAAACACTTTTATGTAGAAAGATTTTTCTCAAGAAACTGAATATTTCAACAATTTCACCTCTTGTAAACCCCATCCGCGGACATACTGTATATATACGGTTTTACGAGTGTTCTTGAAATCCATGCATATATTCCAATCTGTAGGTCCTTATGAACATATGAAACAAACTCCACACTTGAAATTCAAAAAAAATTAAAATAATATTGGACCTACCTTTTTCCCCCCAGTCATGGCGCTAGGATTACTAAGAATATACAACGCATATTTACTGAATTTGCAGTGTTACCAAGTCTGCATAAAATCATGAAAAATAAATTAAACTCTTCTCTTCACTTCACTACACATAAAGTTGGCACTTTTAATAATAAATTAATGTTGTTCATAAAGAAAAGCACCATATTTGTCAAATCAATGTTGGAAAATTCACCATTAGTAACAGTTAAACACAATTAAAAATCCAAATACACAAACAGTTGATTGCACTAAAAGCTAGAGCAAACAATTTTCTAATAATAACATGATTTTGCTTAGATACGCACCACCTCCGCAATCTAGTAAATACAGATGTAGTGATATATAGATCGTATGGCAACGCCTCGTACCAGTGACGAATTAGTCAAGGGCTTCAAACGTAAGCAATGACAAATAACATAGGCGTAGGTAGTATTGTACGATAGTATGCAACATTACTTTTCTTGATTGTTTTTAGACATTTTAAAAAATATATTTTTGCGAATATCTATCAAGATAACGTGAATATTTACCGATTTGAATATATGCATGTATTTCAAAAACAACTAACAAAAACTTTATATGGATAAAAACGGGACGAACACGGTCATTAGTATCCCCAATTTACTTTTTATCCGTCGATTATTGGCCGCCGCGACGGTTTACTACACACTAGAAAATTACGGAACCACTTGACTACAGTCAAATATCAAATACCTTACAAAGTATTATTTGTTACAATAACGTACAAAGCCAGCTAGACTGCAGTGCCGCATCAGCTGTGTTGGGGTGTACAGCTCACCTCTATTAATACAAAAGAGAAATAAGGTTACACTCTAATATTTCTAGTCTTCGAGTCACTCTCTCTCTCATTGTTGTACCATTACGATCATCAGCATATCGAAATCGGGTACATCCTTCGTCTGTATCATATGGACAATATAATCGATTGAAATGTGTCGTTTTAATTCTCTCCCTTCTGACTAAAATGAAAAAAAGATTTATTTGTCTTGAACATAAACTTGTGCTCTAGGAAATTCTGCATATTATACAATATAAAAATGTCTATGATGTTGTATGTTTGTGTGCCTAACAAAAAACCTTTGCAGTATTTTACTGAAAAAATGATTTACTAGTCACACCGAATGTCTTACAATTCAATTTGAAATAAAATTGAATTAGGGTCTTATTTATCCCGAATTCCATTACCTAAATAAAATTAAAAAATAAACTGAAATATGAATTCTATGTTAATTAAAGCTGTTAGTTAGCTGGGTTAGTACACAAGTTTTCTATAGTTTGCAAGCATATGATAATTTTGTAAAACCAGTACTTTATTTTCCATTGCATTTAACATAAACTATATTTGTAGAAAATCATGGCGACCTACTGAGAACTGTAACAAGGCAAACAATAAACAAACGAATAAGTCACAATTACGAAAGTCTAGACGGATAAGCAGTAAATCTGAGATAAGTATAGTCAAACCTCTAGAGTTAGATGAGCCGTTGCAATGCAAATTCTGTAGCACTTCATACAAAAGTAACATTCACTTTGCATTTCATTCAAAAGCACACAGTGATGATGAAAAATATTCTTGTCATTTTTGCGATTATAGAAATGCATCCAAAACTCTTTTTGAATCGCATGTCAGAGCTCATGAAGGTGGCAAGAAGTACAAATGTGAAATTTGCAGCAAATCATTTAGCCAAAACACCCATGCTTTAGAACATAACAAGTTCTTTCATAGTGGAGAAAAACCCTTTCGATGCGAAATTTGTGGAAAAAATTTTACTTACTCAGCAAGTTTAGCAACCCATCGTCGCAATTCACACTATAAAATGTTAACAGGCAAGCCTCTGGTGAAATACGATTGTAAACTTTGCAATAAACACTATGAGACTTACTCTGGTCTAATTAGGCACAACTCTATGCACCATAAAGAACTAGGAGTTGGTTGGTCAGTTCTCTGTGATATTTGTGGAAAGAGTATTTCATCTAAAGATAAATTGAAGTATCATCTTAGAACTCATACAGGAGATAAACCGTATTCGTGTTCTGTGTGCTCCAGAAAATTTTCAAAAAAAGAGCAGCTAACAACACATAAGCGAATTCACACTGGAGAAAAACCATATGTTTGCACTTACTGTGGAAAGAAATTTGCCCAAGGAGCTCCTTTCAAATATCACATTAAAACACATACAGGCGAGCGATCACATATTTGTTCGATTTGTGGAAAAGGTTTTATTTCTTTTAGTAATATGAAAATTCATATAAAAACATGCAACAGGAGATAAAAATGAGTAGTATAGTGTACAGATAATTTGATGCATTCAAAATTTGCCGAGAATGAAAGAAATGGCGTTTATCTTTTTTGAATTTTGTATGGCGGCACGTGTCATTTATTGCATGGAGTGCCGATGCTTTCCAGAAAAAACATTAACGGTGAATATAAATTCGTCGTCAGTATTGTACTTAATTCATTCAGAACGGTAATCTATGAGTAAAGAGTGAATGAAATAAGATTTGCTTAAATATCATTATTTTATTGTTAACATGAACATTCTTAAATACCTACATTCTACTTAAAATAAAAAATTTTAAATAAAGATTTAAGGCCAACGCGCATTTATGCGCGGCGAGAAAAAGTTAGTGGAAGATTTTATTTTTCATTGATTCTGATGGGTTAACACTAATGAAGCCCGACGAAAAGAAGCGCCGTGATCTTCAAACCATTAAAGGTCAACGCACACTTGAAAGCTGTGTCGGCGAGGCGACAGCTTATACCACTGCTTAAGAGCGGGATGATTTTCTTCGCTACGTTTCCGGCAAATTAGTGTTAACCCATTAGTATCAATAATATATAAAATCTTCCATTGCCTTCGTCTCGTCCCGCTTCGCTTCACAGCGTTTAATTCTGCGTTGGCCTTTAAAGTCTAAAGCCGTGTGGACTGTATGGTTTACTCCTTGTTGACAATATTTTATTAATAAAGAACTTTCTTTGAACGTCGAATGTTTAATACATTGTAAATTTACAATTTCATTTGAACATTAAGAATTATATAATATATTATTATATGTGTTATGTCTTATGTCTCTTTTGTATAGCATTTTTAAGAGCCTAGTATAAGATAAGATAATTTATTCACCATTAATAGTACGAGATACGATGTCGGTTTTGTCATTACAGAAAAACATTGTAAAAATAAATATAGAAGAAAAACAAATAAACGCAAGAATATTACAATAAATGTAAAAGTAATTTACACGTGAAACATATACAAACACAGACTAAGTATTTAACTTGACATAACTTATTTAATTATATTAAAGTTATAAAATTCTTGTAGACAATAAAAACAGTGTTCTGTTAGAAACTTTTTTAATTCCTTTTTAAACGACTGAAACTTATCTGCTGCCTTTATTCGGTTCGAAATTTTATTAAAAATGAAACTACCTGCACAGTAAAGCGGTTTCCTATATTTGCTAAGACTATACTTTCATCAATATGAATTTCCAAAGCACTTCTGGTGTTATGGTTATGTATATTTTTAGTGAGATTAAATAAACTATGATTTTCATAAGCATAACAAGCCAATTTAAAGATGTAAATATAACGATAAGATCAATTTAATGCTATTAAGATTTTTAAGAAAGTGTATAAATAAAAAATAAAATGAAACATTAATTCTATAAGTATTCGTTAAAGCTGTTTGCATTTACAGATTATAATAAAAGTTTTCTGTAGTTTGCAAGCATATAATTAACACCAGTATTATGTTTTCCAGTGCATTTAACATAGACATATTTGTAGAAAATCATGGCGACCTACTGAGAACTGTAACTAGGCAAATAATACTTACTCTAAAAGTTTAGCAACCTATCGCCGCAATTCGCATTATAAAATGTTGACATGCAAGCCTCTGGTGAAATAAGATTGTAACTTTGCAATAAACACTATAAGACTTACTCTGGTCTAATTAGGCACAATAGGGAACTTGCCTATAATTTTAAAAAATATAAATAATACTAAAAAAAACATAGCGTAACGTTGTAATAAAACGTGTACTTCACAAAAAAATAAGATTTCTAATTCCACGCGATCAGTATGAAGGATCTAAACAGCGATAAAATTGAAGTGGCCCGAAACGAGCTACTATTGACTGTGACGTCACACCATACAATATTCGGTAGTCGGCGCGTCGGGAAGCAACACAATCAGATGTTTACCAATTCCAATTCCAATTTAAAATCTTTATTCACAATTAAGTAGATTATTTACAACTTGTATGGGGTACAAAGTAAGATTTATATTAATATATACATATATACAGAAAAATGAAAACTAAAAATCAATTCATTCATAAAATACTTAAAAATAATAATACAAACAAATTAACAAAGTATGACATTCTATATAAACATATGTACAATATGGTATTAGACTGTGGTTGATTTGTTAGTGACTGTTCTGATATAGATATATAATTATGTTTTATAGTACCGCTTATTGTAGTTGTACAGATATTTTAAAATGACAGATCAAGGTTTCTCAAAGGGCCAATCTGATTATTTGCCTAAAGTGGATATGTTTATGGTGGCATCTTTTATACAAAATAGTGAAAGTTTTTCCCCTTGGAGAGGTCCGTGGGGTCAAGGCAGAGAAGTATGTATTTTTTTTAGCTTTTAGTAATAATTTATAAACATAAAATAGTTATGACTTGATCACGGAATAAAATGAAATAACTACAAAATGCTTAGTCGCAACTAAGCATTTTTTAGAACTTAGTCTTATGTTTGAAAGAATTTAGGGTAATTCTTTTGTAACACGCGTAAAGTGTCTCTATAGAAGACACTTGCGCAACTGTATAATTATCTATCGTAGGTATTTTCGTACTATGTTTTTGGGGCAAGGGAAATAAGTGATTGTGTCGTGTTATCATTCACATAATAGATAAATGTAAGATTTGAATAGAATAAATTAAAGGACAAAGGAAAGGTATTTGCAATATACTATACAGGGTGAGTCAGTTTTTTTGTAGACAAACTTTAACAGGAGATAGAACACATGTTTTTAAAAAGAAAAGTTCCTATAAACATATGTCGTAGAACGCTTCGTTTCCGAGATACAGGGTGTTGAATATAATTCTTTTTTTCTCGAATTTTCATTATAACTTATAAACGAATGCTTAGATTTTTTTCCATGTTTGGGGGATAATGCCTATTAATTAAGGGGCATAAAACAAGCGATAAGAATGTTCAAAAACTTGCACAGTGGCGGAGTGGAGGGGGTGCTCAACCCCTTTTTTAAACAGAACTTCTACACCAATGACTATTTTTAAAAAAACTGTTATTTTCATTATCTACATACAGTTTAACAAAAATAATGTCTCTTCTTCTGTTTCGAAATTCCTGTGCGTTTCCGAGTTATTTTGATTTTTAGTGTATGATGTGGTACTAAATTAAGTAATTTATTTATTATCAATTATTGGCTAAATATTTAATTCTTTCAACGAAACCTACCTAAATATGGTTTGTTAAAGATTCTAAAAAGCCGAAATCTCTTATTCTTTATCTCTTTCCAATGTAGTCAAAATAAATATTTGTTATATCAAGTCATACTCAAATACAATACATACAAATACATAAAAAATTCGAGAAAAAAAAATTATATTCAACACCCTGTATCTCGGAAACGAAGCGTTCTACAACATATGTTTATAGGAACTTTTCTTTTCAAAAACATGTGTTCTATCTCCTGTTAAAGTTTGTCTACAAAAAACTGACTCGCCCTGAATAAATTACTTAATTTAGTACCACATCAAACACTAAAAATCAAAATAACTCGGAAACGCACAGGAATTTCGAAAGAGAAGAAGGGACATTATTTTTGTTAAACTGTATGTAGATAACGAAAATAACAGTTTTTTAAAAAAATAGTCATTGGTGTAGAAGTTCTGTTTAAGAAAGGGGTTGAGCACCCCTCCACTCCGCCACTGTGCAAGTTTTTGAACATTCTTATCGCTTGTTTTATGCCCTTTAATTAATAGGCATTATCCCCCAAACATGGAAAAAATCTAAGCATTCGTTTATAAGTTATAATGAAAATTCGAGAAAAAGAAATTATATTCAACACCCTGTATCTCGAAACGAAGCGTTCTACGACATATGTTTATAGGAACTTTTCTTTTTAAAAACATGTGTTCTATCTCCTGTTAAAGTTTGTCTACAAAAAACTGACTCACCCTGTATATACTAGAGGTAAACATTTTACTCTTCGCAGACAGTAGTGTTATTGAACTTTTATATAATTGTTGCACATTCTGTAGGATACTCTTTGCAGTTTTTTGAAAAGAATCTTGTGTTTGTCTTATAAACTTCATTCTTACAATACCTAATGTATTGACTACATATTTAATTTTCTCTCCCGATGGTGCCGACTGTATTGGCGAAACGCGTGGCAGTATATTTTATAGTATAAACTAAGATTCATTCTTACAATACCTAATATATTGATCACATATTTAATTTTCAATTTTTTTCATCTCCCGATGATGCCGACTGCGTAGGCGAAATTTGTGGAGTATATTTTACAGCATTTTGGTGTCTATAGAAAATTACTTCAATTTTAGTAGCTACATTGAAAATTGCAACCCTCTGTAGATTCATATTTTTAAATAAAATGTCCTATAACTTTTTTATTTACTATTTGATTTTTTTCAAAAACAATGGATTTCTTCCTCTAGCTAACACTAACTTATAGCTCAAATTTCAATTCGATCGGACTTTTCTTTCTTTTAGTTATCGTGCTTACAAGAAACGTGACGGACGGACGGACAGATGAACAGACGGGCATTTTGAAAGTTGTTCAGAATTCGATGACGAACGAAATGATTTTTTCTCTGCGAGAGATATTAACGATATTAGAAATGTCCCGATCAAATGCAATATACTCTTCGTAATCGTATTTGCGAAGAGTATAATAATAAATAGCTGTTTACTTTCGCACCAGGAAATTACCTTTACTTAGTATCACTAAATTACATTCTATGTACTAATCTTATTTTCTAACATTGTGTACACATTCTTTCTTTAATCCTACCTAATTAAACTTCAATAATTCGGAATTCGGAATATTTTATTGCCCGCCTGTGACAAACTAGTAGATAGACATATAGTATTTAATAATGTACTTACATTAAAATGTTCACACACATGTGGAGACCTACTACTGCTCTGTGAAATGTCTTTTTCATTTTCTTCTACACGCTTTTAGCCATTTTGATCGACGAATCTTATCTTCTGGCAATATTATAAATATTTTATCTGGCACTTTTACTGTAGTATTCTTACACAACGGTACAATGCAATATTTAAAATAAGGAGTTTTTGTTTCCATTTTAAGTGTACACTTAAAATTTATGGCGATGCTGGTATTTTTTACGGCTGAAATCAAGCGGTCGAGTGCTGGGATCTCCGTCGTCGCTTGTAAATTGTATGGTGTGATGTCACGACTACTCCCGCGCTTTTGAACATGTTTGAAACGGTTCGCTCGCGCGCGAAACTTTAATAATTTATAACAAATTTATTATTGGGAATTAAGGAGTCATATTTTGCATATCTTATTTTTTAGTATTGTAGAACATTTTTATGAAGTAAAAATAAATGTGCAAGTTCCCTATTCTATGCATCATAAAAACTAGGAGTTATGTAGTTGGTCAGTTTTCTGTGATATTTGTGGAAAGAGTATTGCATCTAAAAGTAAATTGAAATACCATCTTAGAAGTCATACGGAGATAAACCTTATTCGTGTTCTGTGTGTTCCACAAAATTTTCAAAAAAAAGATCAACTAACAACACATAAGCGAATTCACACTGGAGAAAACCATGTTTGAACTTACTGTGGAAAGAAATTTGCCGAAGGAGCTCCTTTCAATGTCATATTAAAACACATACAGGCGAGCGGTCACATACTTGTTCCATTTGTGGAAAAGATTTTATTTCTTTTAGTAATATGAAAATTCATATGACAACAGGCAACGCAGGAGATGAAAATGAGTAGTACAGTATAGGGTACCGATAATCTGGTGCTTCAGAATTTGACGAGAACGAAAGAAGTAGCGCTTATGTTTTCGACTTTTTTTGTGGCGACTCGTGTCGCTTATTGTATAGTGCTTCGGTTAGTGGTGAATATAAATTCGTGATCAGTATCGAACTTAGTTCATTCTGAGCGGTATGCTATGAGTAAACAGTGAATGAAGTAAGAGCAGGTTAAATATCATTATTTTATTGTTAAATAGAACCCTGGAATTTTTTAAATACATTGTACTAAAAATGAGAATTTAGGAAAAGGATTTAAGGCCAACGCACACTTGAGCGGGGCGGGGCGAGGCGAAAGCAGTGGAAGATTTTATATTTCATTGATTCTGATGGGTTAACACTAATGTGTTGGAAGCGCGGCGAAGAGAAGCGCTGCGATTATAACCCATTAGGTCGACAATAGACGGACGTGTTCTCCCGCCGGGAATGCACGGCCCGCCTCCTTCCTCGCGAAGGAAACCATAGATTTCAATACAGTAGAATACGCGAACGGACGAGGACGTGCCAGACGCTCGTGGAATCAATTATATTGAAATCTATGGTTCCTATTACAACGGATGTAACGCGGCCTACTTGCCAAGCCTTAATGATGAAGTCAACCTTAGTTTTTTGTTACTTAAATCTAATTATGACAAACACCAAATTATTTGTACTAATTAGAATATATGAATTAATCAATCAGTCATTATAAGCCTGTAAAATATTCCAAATGTATGTCCATACTTCCAAATATTCAAGAACCTTTTATATTGGTGACTTTTTCCATTGTTTCTTAAAATCAAACTTATTAAGAAAACATAATATATCAGTGTTAAACATAGGAACTGCCATTTTATAACCTAGTCGCCGGGGAAAAATCGAGTCAATCGATAAAATAGAAATGAAAGTTTTTTAATAGGGTTTTTCGAAAGTCCCCTTTCATTAAAAAAAATAGTGGGGACTGTCGGAAACTGGCCGCCATCTTGAAATGGCATTTCCCAAGATGGCGGCTGGTTTCCGATATATCTCCACTTTTTTTTTTATGAAAGAGCACCCTCGAAAATCCGTATCCACAAAATTTCTATTTTATCGATTGACTCAGTTAGCCCCTTTTTGTTCCCTGGGTTATTGTGGTTTTCTCGAATTTTTCTTATCTGTGTTATCCTGGTTTTTTAAAGATGCATGTTGTTTATTGATTTAAAATAAAATGAAATGTTTGTTTTTTCTTGTCAAGAAAAAATGTGACAATATCTTTCCATATCCATCTTTATCTTCCACCGATGATTTGTTATTATATTGCTTCAAAATTGAACCTTGTTGGTTTTATGATGCTTTATTAAGAATTATCATCTGAAAGCATTTCTTGATTTTTTTTTTAAGTTTTATTTGAGGGAGGCGTAAATTTGTATTTTTGCACTAAAAAAAGATTGCTTGCTATCATGTAAAGGGAATATAAATAGTGTCAAAGACCTATACACTGCAATTAACGGAAACGAATTACACAATTTTTCGAACTTCACATCATCACATTCAATGAAACTTTTAGTTATTGGTTTGCCCAAGTCCAAGTTGAGTTTTTACCACCGTACAATAAATACTCTGAAGTGTTAGAATCAAGAGTTAGAAGTTTTAGAATCAAAAGGGAGACTGGGAAGTTTTAAAGAAACTGTAAGTCATTCTTTCTTTTTCTTTTGCTTTTAATTTACTGGGTGTAAATTTGCATTTTATTAAAAATTATACACAGCAATTGAATCGAAAAACATTTTACTCATAATTAAGCAAAAATAAACATCTACGGAATTCGAAATGTTATTTTTAGTGATATAGTGTAATGAGAGACAGAGCACAGCAAGCTGAGTTCAAAACTTCTCCAAACTTATCCTTGAATGTTAAGAGTTGTTGAGATACAGGGTGTTTTATGGTTTTTGACACAGGTCAATTAATTTTTTAAACATTTATTAATATTTACCAAGAAATAATACACAAAGTGATGTTATCGAAACTGAGAACAATATTATAAACATTGAGTTTGGTTTTGGAATTTTTCCAAAGTAATTTATGCTTTTGATTCGGTCCAAAAGAGTATAATATCAAATTTTATCCGAATATTTACAGTTGTTCCAGAGATATGGCCTACTGTTTTAGTCAAAACCCATAAAACAGCCTGTATCTCAAAAATTTTTAACAATCAAGGGTAAGTTTGAGTGAGTTTTGAACTCAGCTAAGTGTGCCCTACTTCCCATAAACACTATGTCACTTTAAATCTGAAACACCCTGTATGTTTCCTATGTCATTTTTTCTTTTTTAGAGAAATGAGTTAAGCTTTTTTTCTCGACAAACACTAAAAATCTGGAAGCATAACTTTTTTACAAGGAAAAGGTATCTTCACCTTTTGCCTTCAAACTTGATCAGTTTCTGGGAAATTATGTGAAAAACAATATTGCCTATTTTTTTTAAGAAAAATAAATTATACTTTTTACACACCTAAAACTAAAAGTAATAAAGTAAAAAATTCTCTAGGAATTTTTGTGTAAAAGTAACTTTTCGAAGATAAAATTGAATTATAATAATTTTTGTACTCTTAGAAAGTTTGCAAAACTGATTTAAATATATAGATATAATTAATTTTCATGAAGAAGATTCATGAAACTTAATTTGAAGATGACGTCTACACAAGCAGGCTCTTTCACTATCAATAATAGATACAATTAGATCTCTGGTGTAGCGGACCTAGAGATATAAACACAAAATATCAAATTAACTTGTTTGAAGATGATTTGGTGCTTTATGACGTTGGTTGTGTGTGTTCATTAGTTATTAATAGACAGCGGACAATTTCCGTGCGCTCAGGGCCGGCACCTGAGTTAAGAAACAATAACAATCATGTACGGAACAATTAAAATCCATACACATCTCAAGTGTCTTAATATCTCATGTACTGTGTTCAAGGCATTAGTATATATTGCTAGGCATAGGCCAGACAAGTTACATGAATTATATTGGGATACGTAGATCGTGAAAGTCTGGTAGCTTTACACAAACCACTGTGTCCCGGGATAGATGTAACAAGAGGTGTAATGGACAACAAATTGTAGAATTTTGAAAAGACGTGGGGATTAAGTCCTGCTTGATGTAAAACTAAGATGTATCAAAAATGAGTTGATTGGTGTTTAATAAGTCAATGTGTTAAAATCATCATTAACAAACTTGTTTTTTTTTCAAGATATGAAAAAATTCCAAGAAAAAAGTTGTTCAGAATTCAATTTGTGCTCCTTACCAAATTTCAGAAATAGAAATTTACTTTGTTGGAACTGCCTCTCTTTTCAGTAAATTAGTATATTTTGAATTTTCTTAAACATTTCTGCAAGTTGAGAGTGCTCTGAAATCACAAATATCCTTTCTGAAATGAATTAGTATTATGAATAACTTGTTCTTAACATATCTTATTTTCAACAAAAAATTGACTACTAGTGAAAAGTGGCAGTTCCAACCAAATTCCAAGTAAATCAATATACCTAAAATTTGATGAGCAAGCACAAATTGCATTCTAAGCAACTTTTTTTAATGAAATTTTTTTCATATATTGAAAAATAAAGCTGGCTTATTAGTGACGATTTTTATAAATTGACCTGTAAAGCACCCGGTATAACACCAATTCAATTTACTTTTAATATATCGTAATTTTACACATATTGATTCCCAAAGTTCCATTCCAAAATTCGAAATTCTTTTGTCCATTACATTCTTGTTACATCTATCCTGGGATACAGCATACATGCCGCTGATTCTGATATAAGCAATAAAATATTTTCACTTCTTGCATAAAGCATTTACCGCTATTTCCTCAACTGTTTGCGCATTGGTTTTCAACACCCGTTTACTACATATTAACGCATTTAGCACAACCGCCTTGTTCCTGTGCCGTTTGAATCATTTTTTGTTTTTAAATTGAGAACGTACTTTTAAAATTGTTTATATAGTATTAAAATATCTCAACGCTTATGAAATATGTTCAATGTAAAGACAAATATCAAATATGCATTAATATTTCTGAATAGTTTCTGGACACTGTGGGTAGCAGGATTTTTTTTATATTGTTAAAAGTCATTAGTATTTTCGATTCGTAATAATTTCATTTAGTATAAAATTGATTCCATTTCGAGCCTAAATGAATTTAATTTTCTTGGAGTGCTAAAGTAGATATATTTCTTGTTCCTTTGTTATTTTACATACTATGTTTTCTTTTGAAATAATTTTTGGAATCTATTGGAAATGGGCTCCTAAAAGTTACTTATTTTAGGATGTTTTTGATTCTTTATAGTCGATAGTAGGTCTAAATATTTAAAAATTGTAAATAAATAGCACATAATAATTGAGGCATTTACATCAGTGTAATATATTTATATAGAATAATAAATAATTTTTGCTACGACTCAGTTACTGTAGTTGAATGTTGTTTTTGTAATCCTAAAACTGAAAATTATTTTATTTTTTTACCGTCGCATACCCTAGATACTATGACATTAGCTCCATTATTTTGTTCTTGGCAATAAACTACAGATATTTTCAATAACACTGATATTTTGGAAAATTTATTTTTGTTGAAGAATTGAAAACTAATCAATTAGTTTACTAACAGAAATTACGCGAAGTAATGCTTTTGTACCGTATTTTTGAAATGTAATACTTTCAAAATAGTTCAAACACTTCATTTAGTTTAGTTAGTTAGTTTAGTTACTCCAGCTTGACAGCCTTCAGTGTTCTGAAGGAATTAGGCAGTGCTACTTCTTAAACATCGTTCTGTAAGTAGCATTGTATTTCCCATAAACATGAAAAAAGTATATTTTTTCACACAAGTTATGTGAGGTTTCTCCAGTGATTCTAATTTCTAAATATGTTCTAAATGTGTTTTGTGTATTTATGTAATTTTATAAATATTTAGAACATAAGTAGTTCTGAATAAGATTTTATATATTTTAAAAATTTGTGCATGTACAAATGTAAATAATATTTTCGAATATGGTCAGCAATTTATTTTTTTATAATATTATTTAGCAAACAAAACATCTAAAATTATCTTATATAGATCTTGAAATTACGTCTCTAAATAAAATTGACAAAAAAGATTCGGAAAATATATTTAAATAGGTAAAGTCTTTACTTTTGAAAATGAGGATACTATGCTTCAAATATGGATACCATGGTATATTTGTTTTAATAATAACATATAATAATAAAATCTGTATTTCCATATACTTTCACCAAGCATTAGAATACAGTCAATACAGCCACTACACTAATAATTTCCAATACAAATACAAAATTAAATAAAAAATGATAAATTATAATGAAGATACTAACAATACATAAATTTAAAAAAATAGAAGAAGAAGACTGGATCAAGATAACATTATTTGTCATATTTGGCGCTATCCATAATAAGATCAGCACCTAAGTATTCGCCAACAGAATAAATTTCACATTTAATCAAAGGTAATTTTACTTTTAAAAAGATTAATAATATTATTTTTTTTAATTTGGACAGGTAATTAGTTATATAATTGTATGGACATTAATGTAGGACCTTCTGCAAAGGTATGAACTGGTAGGTATATTCAAATTGTAAATTGGTCGCAAGTTCTGACCACTGTTAATGTCAATATCAGTTCGGTTGCTGAATTAATCAAAATTTTCTTTTATGTATGATACACAGCTTAGAATATATGTATAAAAATGAAGCAGTTGAAATTACTAATTCTCTGAAATGGAATCTGCATGATTGACGAGATGGTTTAAAATACATTATACATAATTTTTTTTGAAGCGTAAACAGCAGATAATACAATAATTTAAACAGGACTGGACATGAGCAAAATAATACAGTTTTAAAATATGTATGTTTACAAAAAACGCAGTTGCCAGATAATAAAGTAGTTAGCAGATAATTTATTACTTACTACCCCAATTTAAAAGAGAAAATAAAAAAGAGAAAATTGATATTATTCACACAAAAATTTCAAAATAACATAATAATAGATTGCGACCAATAGAAAATATTTTTTTAAGATGTTATATATAACATACGTAACGCTTATCTCAAAAAAAATTATTTTTGATATACACCCCTTACTTTTTATAGTGACAATATAATGTATAAATATATAGGTTCCTAACAATGAGTGCTGAATAATTATTGTAGAGATATAATAACTTTTTTTGAAGAAACCATCTCTCATAGTACTCACTTTAATAGATGGCAACTTCTCTGGAACTGATAATTTAGTAATTCCTTAGAAGTTAATTTTTTTAAATATCGATACATGTGTATTTTCGGCATATTATTTATTGTTCTAATTGCTCATGTTCTACACAATATATTTAAATAAAATAATAGTTTTCTTTCCGGAATAAATATGGACTTATTTTGAGTGCTTTTTTGAAATAAATGTATTGAAATATATACTTTGTATTTTTGGCATTTGTAACTATTATGTCTAAGATATATTGTTGTTATTATATTATTATCTAAGAATATTTTTATTTTCGGTTGAAAAATTTATGGACTTAATGTTACAGTGCACGTATTACATATACGTGCACTGCCCATATGCATTTAACACCTCAATGGAAAACCATCTAAGTTTGAATAATACTATGACTACAATGAGTGATATCGTCATAGTAGTGGGAGATACAAATATGGACATCTTCTCAAATACCTACCAACTATGCAATTGATTATCTAAATATATTATATGAACATGGTTATAAATCGTTTATAAATGAACATACAAGGATACGAAATGAAGCAAAATCATGTTTAAACCGAATCTGAAACAAATGGGTTTCTAAATAATTTATTACATCAGTACATCACATAAATAATTGCACCTAAAAAAACACATCACTCAATAAATTTCAAACTTCAAAAATTTAGCAATATAAACAAACGAGATTTCTTATTTGCTATACTAAAAAAAGTCCTAATAATACATCAAAAATGTCAATGTCAATAAGAAGTAACTGCAACACAATTTAATTTCGTGTCAATTTTGGGGATGTTTGGACAAAAAAAAATAAAACGATTTATTACAGCTGACGCATTTCGTTGATTTTATTCAACTTCTTCAGATTCTACAATAACATTATATATCAAAATTAAATATCAAAAATCATAGAAAATTGTTATTTATACATAATAATAAAAAAGTGGAAAAATTAATATAAACATTTAAAAAAACTTACCAACTATAAAAATCTCTGTAATTAATATAAATATTCCCAATCATCTGGTTTGTCACACTTTTTTTAAAAATATTATAAAAGCACATGAAAACAATACTTTTTTTTTAATTTTTATATATCTGATGTGGCCAGCACATAACTTTTTTGTACCAATATACCTAAATATATCATCCTAATCTAAAAAAAATCATTCTGTTTAATTCCTCACTCAATTAAATTTTAAAAACGTACCTTGAAATGTTTCATAAAAATTTTTTAATAATTAGTTATCAACGTCCTTCGATACTGTCAATAATAAATCATGTCATATATTTTAATAATTTCTTCCTATTGACATTGAAATTTACAAATACTTGGATTGAATATCGAAGTTTCTCCTAAATCACATCTTCCTTTATTTTGATTAAAACTTATCATGGCCAATGTATTTTGTCCAAAATATTGTAATATCTATATAATGTATATACAGCTACGTTTACTTTAAATGACTGGAGGGTGCTATTTGTGGTGATGAGGGATTAATTTTATTATTGAAACGGGATAGTGCAACGGTATTAAAATGACCTATCATTATAATACTCATTGAGCGTACATTTCAATAATAAGTGTGTCCGTCACCGAAAGCAGATTTAGATGTCAGCGCCCTCCAGTCATTTAAAGTAGACGTAGCTGTACATAGACCTGTAGATATTTTCTTTATTGACGATAATCCCTCATTGAGAAAAACTGAAAAAAAAATATAAAGAAAAACGTATGTGTGCAAAAATAGAAATGATAACTCATGGTCATCATTCTTATCAATATTAAAGCACGTTTTATACTACTGATTTAGCTTATTATAAGTGTTTTTTTTTTCATTGTTGAGTCCACATTGTAAAATGTCATACAGTAAGTTTATATAATGTAAATAGAAATAAGTTACTTTTATTATCTGGAAATATTAATTTAGTGATTTTTTTAGGATTAATGGAAGAAAGAAAAAAAGTATTAGTGAAGAAGAAAAAAGAAGAGTCTGACCCTGAAATAGACGAAAAGACCAGTAAGCTTATCAACCTTTTGAAAATAACTGATCCCCTGAAGTGCAGATTTTGTACCAAAATATATTCTAATCATGATGATTTGGCTTTACATTCAAAAGTACATAGTAAAGATCGTCATTACTTGTGCCACTTGTGTGATTTTAAAGTTAATTCAAAATTCCGCATTCAGAGACACATAAGAGGCCACAGCGGGTATAAATGTCAAGTATGCAACAAAACCTTCAAAAGAGGTACCAGCGCTCTCAAACACTCTTACACGCACTCGGGGGAAAAACCCTATCAGTGTGAAATTTGTGGAAAACACCTTGCAAATGCTAAAAGTCTGTTTACACATCTTAATACTATTCATCATGAAATTATTACAGGAAAGCCTTTAGTGAAGTATGACTGCGTCGTTTGCAAAAAACATTATGAATCAGAAACTGGACTAAGAAGGCATTACTCTAGTAAACATAAAGAACTTGGAGTTGATTTGTCAGTAATTTGCGAAATTTGTGGTAAAAGAATATCAAGCAATACTAGACTGAAGCGCCACATTCGGACTCATACGGGACAAAAACCTTATCCTTGTCTTGTATGTACTAGAAGTTTCGCAACTAAGTGCTTGCTGACATCTCATATGCGCGTTCATACTGGAGAAAAACCATTTGTTTGTATGTACTGTGGAAAAAGGTTTGGACAATCTGCTCCTTATAGGTACCATGTAAAAATTCACACAGGTGAAAGAAAATACATATGTACAATTTGTGGAAAGGGATTTATTTCCAATAGTAATTTAAAAATACACATAAAAAAGTTGTTTCGTGCCTACAAAATGCTGAATTATTTTAAATTGTCTAGATTTTTTTTTCATTTTCTAGATTTTGTACCAAATAAGTATTTAAACTTAATTTATTTTGTTTGCTGTATATGTTTTAAAATAATATATTTTAGTTTAAAACAGAATGTGTGGTTTTTTCAACAATTATTTTAATATCAATGACATATACACGTCCGAAAAATATACTATTTGAATGTAAGTATCCTCCCCTAAAAATTACAAATGTGATTGACTAGGGTTCAGCCAGACCCCATTTTTTTTACTTTCTTATACCTAATATAGGAAGTATAGTAATCGTGATTTTTTTCGACCTCGATATTTTGATTGATTTATACGTTTTGAACCCTCCTGAATCCATTCTGACTACTTTTCGAATGATGTTTGTCGATGCGTGTGTCTGTGTGTGTGTGTGTGTATGTGTATGTGTTATGTGTATGTGTATGTGTATGTGTATGTGTATGTGTATGTGTCTGTGTGTGTGTGTGTGCGCGCGTGCGTGCGTGCGTGCGTGTGTGTATGTGTGTATCCACGATAACTCAAAAAATACTAATGGGGAGACTTCCCAAATTTAGCAGTTAAGATTGTCAACAACAGTTTAGGTGACACATTAAATTTGGTGAGTGTGGTACCACCAGAAGAGACATAATGAATGAAAGAAGAAAAAGGTATAATTTCGGGAAAAAAAGTTAAAAATTCTTATTGCATTTCTGGACGAATCTCGACGAATTATAATGGAAAAATATATCTTTATGAAAAAAAATCTGTCTACATGTCTGTAGTATCGCGATAGCAACCACCCTTTTTGAGATAAAGCTTTACACTTGTTCTAAAGGCCAAAGACAATGAAAATTTCGGTGATAAGAAAAATTGGCCTGCTGGACCCAAACTTTTTTGGATTTTACAGTACAAAAAATATATTCTTGATGAAAGATTATAAATCATGTCTACTATATCAAGTGAATAAAATATATTTTCCAAGTACTTAAATAAAGCTGTTGTAAACTGAAATTTTGTACGCATTTGACCTCATAAAATGGGGTTAGGATAAATCTGGCAGTTTGACATTTGAAATATATAATTTAGTTACAAAAATTTCAATGTTAATAAGAAGAAATTATTAAAATATATGACATGAATTATTATTGCCAGTATCGAAGGACTCTGATAATTAATTATTAAAAAATTTTTATGAAACATTTTAAGGTACGTTTTTAAAATTTAATTGAGGTAAGTGAAGAATTAAACAGAATGATTTTTTTAAATCAGGATGATATATACTGGTGTAAGAAAGTTACGTGCTAGCCACATCAGATAGTTTTTTAAATTAGTTTGTTTATTTTGTCAATTGTAATACATTAGATATTTTATGTTAGTAGTATGAGTAAATAAAACAATAAATAAGATTGTGGAAAATCAACAGTCCTTATTTCCTATAGAATAAAAAAAGCTTGATATAATAGCAACTAAATTTATAACTATATATTGCAAGTATTGCATAAGAACTGCCTACTGGAGTGTTCCATGCAGACAAATTTATTACACGGGGTACATTTATATTTTGTTTTTCTGTCTTTCTTTCTTGGGCAAGCATTGCATCGTCCCACTGAGGAAGATGGTGTATTTACCGGTACATCTTTTTTGAAAATCTGGCAAAGCTATGGAAATATTTTTTTTGATATCAGACCGCAAATACTTATTTTGATATAGACGAATCATGTTCGTTCTACCTAGTTATTTACACAACAATAACAGAAAGTGTCTTCGGCTGTCGAGGCGCTGCTTTTCCCAATCCACTTTAGCTATTTTCCATATTTTTTACGCATTTATACTTCCAATGTCTATAAGATGATAAAACATTGCCATAGACCATCTGTTAATTTTCCTCTGACAACTGTACTACTTAGCGAATTTGTCAAATGTATCGACGGCTCCTTTGTAGTGCAATATTATCTCTGGTTTGAAGTTAGAGGACAATTACTGTAAAAATAACCTGATCATCGAAGTGTTTAATGGAAAGTAAAATTACTGCAGCCCGCTTCTTTGTAACATACGAGACTAACGTGTGATTTTTTGTAAAACCGAACATGCTAGACAACTCGGGTTTATACGTATTAGGTAGTAATTCTTTGGAAGAAATGTTTTGTTTTTACGAACAGTACCGCAGAGAGTCAAACCTCGCTGCAAAAGTTCATCGGCCAATTCCAGATTAATTCAATTAATTATTTCAAACCAGACTTTTAAATATTTCAAAATAAATAGCAGATGTTAGGAGACTTGAAATTACCAATTATTTCTCAGAACAATAAATACTTTTTATAGAGAGTGTGATTTTCATTTCTTGCTTCTCTGTACAGGGCGTTTCAGATTTAAAGTGACAATGCTATGGGAGTTAGAGCACACTTGGCTGTGTCCAAAACACTCCCCAATCTGTGAATCATTTTTGAGATGCAGGGCGGGCGTTTTATGGTTTTTGACTGAAATTGTAGTTGGCCATATTTCTGGAACGGCTGTAAATATTTTGATAAAATTTAGTACAAATATTCTACTCTTTTATTCCAATCAAGTGCATAATTTACTTTAAAAAAAATTCCAGGACCAGACTCAATTTTTATAATGTTGCTTTCAGTGCCGATAGCATCACCCTGTGTTATCATTTTTTTGGTAAATATTAGTAAATATTTAAAAAGTCAGTGGACCAATGTATAATATAATGTCATAATATTTGATGATACATTTAAGATTATTCTCTAACAATTTTTTAAAAATATGGATTGACCAAATTTTAAATTCTACAAAAACTAATGGTTCGTGCTTAAATTTCCATGATAAAGTATATATTTTTTTAAATTTGTTATTCACATTATGTACAGGGTGGGCAAATTTCGATGTTTTTATAGGGTAACTCGGTAACTGTAAGAGATACAAAAAAATGGAAGACACATTCTCTATCTTTTTTTTTGAGACAAATTCACTAGGGAAAACAAAAATTTGCTAACGACTTTTGTTTTTGAGATAAACAAAAGTTCGATTTTTCGACTTTTATACATGTCAATATCTTGGTTGTTTGTAAAGTTATGAAAAAACAACATTTACATTTTTCAGGTACTTTTTTCCGTATAACACAGTGGCATCGAGAAAATTAAAAAAAAGTGCAATTTCGAGTTATGGCATAAATTTGTATTTTTTTAAATGGGAATCATAGTTGGCTATGGTTTATTTAAAAAAGAAAATTTTTTTCTCTTTCAAACTATATATCATATGTGGAGTCGTGTTTGATGTGTAAGTATTTAATAGCAAAAATGATCTTTTAGTAGATTACTTTTTGCTTTTTTTATATTTATTCCAAGTAGGCGGTTGTCATATATGACAGTGTTTATCCGTTTGTCAGTAAATTACATATTAATAATTTTGTTTCCGTCATAATTACACCTCATTTAATTGTAAAAGTGAAGATGTCTTACGAAAATTACGAGAAATATGATATGCTAGAATGCTTTATTCAAAGTAATAACAATTGTAATATTGCATCCAAAATATATTTCAATCGCTATCCACAAAGAAGACAACCTAATAAAGCTATTTTTAAGAGGTTAAAAGAAAATCTCATTAATTGTGGATCCTTCGACAAGCCAAGACCAAAAAATTACAACATTGAAGATGCTGAAGGAACTTCTATAACTGTAATTGGAATAGCGACGGTTGCAAATCCTTCAATTTCAAGTCGTTAAATTGAAACTGATTCTGGGATTTCAAGACGTCGAGCTTTGGGTATTTTGAAGACACACAAATTCGGGCCTTATACAATAAGGAAACAACATCACCTGCAATCAACTAATCTTCAGCGAAGATTGGAATTTTGCATATGGTGTCGTCAAAAGAGTCAACAAGATCCATTCTTCGCTAGAAATGTAGTTTGGACAGATGAAGCCTACATTAGCAGTGTAGAAATTTTCAACAGGCATAACGAGCATTATTGGTCTGATATGAACACTCACCGTACCGTTGACGTGAGATCTCAGGGACGCTTTGGTTTTAGTGTTTGGTGTGCTCTACGTGGCAAACATATCACATATATCTAGAAAATCTTAATGGCCAACGGTACTACGAAATCTTAAACCAGAAAATTATTGAGAAATTTATGGGCAATCTACCCTTAATTGAGGCAATAAATCAGTTCTTCCAACAAGATAGTGCATCATCTCATAATATAAGGACCGTTTTAGAATTATTAAATACCAATTTTGGAAATAAATGAATGGGAAGTAACGGACCAGTGAGGTGGCCACATCGGTCACCAGACTTTACGCCACTGGATTTTTTCTTTTGGGGCCACATTAAAGATAAATTATACAAGAAAACCAGTATCGACATAAATGAACTCAAGCAAAATTTTATAGACTGTGTGAATTCCATTTCAAACCTTCATATTTATAATGCAGTTCAGAGTATTATGAAGAGGTGTAATTTATGTATCGAACATAACGGGCATCAGTTTGAACATTTATTTTGATTTAAATTTTTATTTTGTAATTGTAATGTATTATAAAATTAGATATAAATATCTGATTTTTTTGTCTTGGCTTTCTGAAGGACCCACAATTAATGAGATTTTCTTTTAACCTCTTAAAAATAGCTTTATTAGGTTGTCTTCTTTCTGGATAGCGATTGAAATATATTTCGACTGCAATATCATATTTGTCATTACTTTAAATAAAGCATTCTAGCATATCATATTTCTCATAATTTTCTTAAGACATCTTCACTTTTACGATTAAATGGGGTGTAATTATGACGGAAACAAAATTATTAATATGCAGTTTACTGACAAACGGATAAACACTGTCATAGATGACACACGCCTGCTTGGAATAAATATAAAAAAAACGGAAAAAGTAATCTGCTCAAAGATTATTTTCGCTATTAAATACTTACACATCAAAAGCGACCTCATATATGATATATAAGTTTAAAAGAGAAAAAAATTTCCTTTATAACTAAACTATAGCCAATTATGATTTCCATTTAAAAAAAATACAACTTTATGCCATAACTCTAAATTGCACCTTTTTTTTAATTTTCTCGATGCCACTGTATTATACGGAGAAAAGTGCCCTAAGAATGTAAAAGTTGTTTATTCATAACTTTACAAAGAACCAATATATTGACATGTGCCTAAAAGTCGAAAATCGAACTTTTGTTTAAAACTCGAAAACAAAAAACGATAGCAAATTTTTGTTTTCGCCAGTGAATTTGTCTCAAAAAAAAAAGAGATCGAGAATGTGTCTTCCATTTTTTTGCATCTCTTCCAGTTACCGAGTTACAATATAAAATCATAGAAATTTGCCCACCATATACATCATTTTCGAAATACAATAATAAGAAATTTTCCTTGTGCATTATTAAATTTGAATACCTTTGAAAATGTTGTATATTTGGTATACGGCGATTTAGAAAATGTCTACGCTTTTTTGCAGCTCTCCCCTTTCTGTTGCAAAAACCTTACACAAAAATATTATCTTAACCACTTAATAGAGCCGTGATGAAGGTTAACTGGTGAAGCAAAGTAACTAAAAAAAATTAAATCATTTTCTTAGATATTTTGCCAGATTTATTACAAGGTGTCGATACTAGGAACATGTAATTTTAGTATGATGTACTGGACTCCATTGTTCTGTGCCGTTTGAGAGATTACCGATTGTCTGAATCAACATTACCCCAACAGATCGATCGGTCGAAGAGTTCCGCATAACTAGCCACCGAGGCATCCTGATCTTACACCTCTGGACATTTTTTATGGGGATATCGCAAGTTAGAGGTGTACAACGAAAAATCCGACACACGCGAATAGAAAAAATTAATATATGAGATAACTAGAGCCTGGATCCGAATATTATATGACAATATTTTCTCATAAATATTGCACCGATCTTCTATGTCATTAAACTCTTTCGTAGAACGATGGATATCGTTTATCCATCGTTCTACAAGACTTCGAGAGAGAAGTGGACGCTGTATTTTTAAAATGTTCCACGACAATATTCTCAATGTAATATTCGAATCCGGGCTTTAGTGATAACATTATAAATAATTCGGAAATGATTGATAGATTAGTAAAAAACCTTTTAAAATGTTCTGAGTAATGTATTGACGCCAGGCACGGTTATTTTGAAAATCTATTGTAATTTTAATTAATCGCAACGTTCTATTAATTAATTTGTTATTCCATTTGACTTTATATGTCAAAATAAAATTAACAACCTTCGTTTTAATATTTTATTACTAGTTTCTATAGGTGTTTAATAACTAATTTTAATAATTGTGCTTGTTAATGAAAGTCTTATTATTTTTTTCCTGGGAAGAAATGGAATCTGTTATTTTGAATGGAAATGTTAAACTTAAAATATCTGATGTGGCCAGCACATAAATTTCTTATACCAGTATATATCATCCTGGTCTAAAAAAAATTCTATTTAATTCTTTACTTACCTCAATTTAATTTTAATAGCGTACCTTGAAATGTTTCATTACAATTTTTAAACATATTCATCAGCGTCATTCGATACTGTCAACAATAATTCATATAATGTATTTTAATAATTTCTTCTTATTGACATTGACACTTTTGTAACTAAGACCTTTCAAATGTCAAACTGTTAAATTTATCCTAACCCCATTTTATTAGGCCAAATGTGTAAAATATTTCAGTTTACATCAGCTTTATTTAAGTACTTGAAAAATATATTTTATTGACTTGATATTGTAGACATAATTTATAATCTTCCATCAAGAATATATTATTTGTAAAGGCAAATACAAAAATGTTTGGGTCCCGTGGACCTCCTTTCAGCTGGCCAATTTTGCTTATCACCGAATTTATCATTGTCTTTGGCCATTAGAACATATGTACCAAATTTGAGAGCTTTATCTCAAAAACTGTGGTTGCTATCGCGATACTACAGACATGCCGACAGATTTTTTTCCATAAAGTTATGTTTTTTTATTATAATTCGTCGAGATTCGTCCAGAAATGCAATAAAATTTTTTAATTTTTTTCCTAAAATTGTACCTTTTTTCTTCATTCATTCATTATGTGTCTTCTGATGGTACCACATACACCAAATTTAATGTGTCACCTAAAATGTTGTAGAAAATCTTAACCGTCAAATTTGGGAAGTCTCCCATTAGTATTTTTTTGAGTTATCACGGATACACTCACACGCACGCACGCACGCACGCACGCACACACACACACACACCCACACACACACACGCACGCACGCACGCACGCACACACACACACACGCCGACAGACATCATTCGGAAAATGGTCAGAATGGATTCAGAAGTAAAAAAGTTTAGAAACGGTGCATATAAAAACAAATGTAAAAATTTTTTAAGACAATCTTATAACAAGCTCTTCTTATCAATATTAACTTTTTAATTACTTATTATTGTATTTCAAAAAATGATTTACATATTGCGACTAACAGATTTAAATAAAATATACTAAATCATGGAATTTAACCGAGTCCAGCATGAATCATTAATTATTCCATAGATGTGTATTTCTTGTCCAAAAAAATTAAAACGCTTAATTAATGTGTGGTATTTATATAAAATTAATAAAATAGTGACGTTAGTTAGTTGATCGCCTTATTTGTAGAATTTAAAATTTTATCAATTAATATTTTTGAAAATTTATTGGAGAATAACTTTAAACGTGCCATTAAATATTGTGATGGTATGTTATACACTGGTCCATTGACTTTTTAAACATTTGCTACTTTTACCAAAAAAAAAAAAGGGTGATATTCTCGGCACTGAAAGCAGCATTAAAAAATTGTGTCTTGTTCTGGAATATTTCCAAAGTAAATTATAGGTTTTGATGGAACTAGAAGAGTATAATATTTGTACCAAGTTTTGTCCACATATTTCAATTCCAGAAACATGGCTGACTACAGTTTTAGTCAAAAACCATAAAACGATCTGTATCTCAAAAACTGTTAAAATTCAAGGGCAAGTTTAAGGATGTTTTGCGCTCAGCTAAGTGTGCCCTACCTCCCATTGCACTATGTCACTTTAAATATGAAACACCCTGTATAATTGTTTTAATAAACTTATTTCAGTTAGTGTTTTATTTCAGTTTACCCAAATATATATTTTTCACTTTCTTAAATATTGTTTCAATTTGGCCAAGTAAAGGTCTACTGGAGTCTACAACCATTTTTTTTAGGCACGCTGAAACTGTATAATCTTGAAGTACTACTCTAATATCCTTACTTGGCATTTAAGCTTGCATGCGCAATAGTCTAAACCCCGCCCTTTCAATGTAAAGCAGTTTGTTCGACTCGGTCCCACACTAGCGATATTCTTTCTCTCTCTGTAAGTTCAATTGACACTAAGACGTCTCAAGAATAGTATAACCACTGTAACTGAATGAAGTAGAACGGAATATTTTGGTGCCGAGTCTAGTGTAATTTGTGTAAATAAGTAATTAAAGAGCTAATCCAGGTCCGTGTCCATAATTAAATTAAATATGCATAGTTCAGAAGATTAACTTTAACATCAATTTATTTTCAGATCCAAAGATGGGAGTAAGTCCAAAAAAAGAGCAAAGAAAAAAATTATTAAAAAAATTATTCTCCGAAATTGAAAAGCAAAACAAAATTATAAATATCTTTGATATAAAAGAAACCATGGAATGCAAGGTTTGTAGCAAAATTTACGATAATAATGTGGATTTTGCTTTACATTCAAGAGCTCATAATACAGACGGCAACTATTCATGCCACCTGTGTGATAAAAGAATGTATAAAAAGGATCACTTTCAAAGACACGTTATGTCCCATAACGGTTTTAAATGTGAAATATGTAACAAAATTTTTAAGAGGCGATCTACAGCTTTGTACCACTCCCATAGTGGGGAAAAATTATTCCAGTGTGAAATTTGCGGAAAACATTTGGGTACTTCGTGGAGCTTGAATTCTCATCTCAATACTATTCATCACGAAACCATTACTGGAAAACCTTCAAAAAAATATCATTGTACCATTTGCAACAAAAACTATTTGTATGAAAGTGGTTTAAAATTACATTACTCCAGCCAGCATAAAGAACTGGGCATAGATTTTTCTGTAATTTGTGATATTTGCGGAAAAAGAATCTCTTGTAAAAGTAAACTAAAACAACATCTTAGAACACACACAGGAGATAAACCTTTTTTCGTGCTCTGTGTGCTGTAGAAAATTTTCAACGAAAGATTTAGTTACATCTCATATGAGGGTGCATACTGGTGAGAAGCCATATGTTTGTATGTATTGTGGTAAAGAATTTGCCCAAGGTGCCCCTTATAGATACCATATAAAAACTCACACAGGTGAACGTTCGTGCAATTGTCCTATTTGTGGAAGAGGGTTTATTTCGAAGGGAAATATGCGTATTCATATAAAAAGCTGCCTTGTACCTGTAAAAAATGAAGGGGTGAATGGATAAATGGGTTAACTAACAAATTGTTAATTTTTCAGAACAACGTTTTTACCAACCTTTATTCACCATGGAGACATGGAGTTATATTGTTTCTTAGCTTCTGTATCCATTCGGTGTTTAGGCATTTAGCGATAGAAACCTTTCGAAACATTGGTGATAAGATAAGTTGTAACATCACAACACATCAAATTTTTGAAACGATGTCAGTTATCACCTTTATCCATCACCCATTCAAATGTTCAGCTTTAAGAGGTTGTAATTGTCTAGTGATTTAAGTCATTTTAATGTTTATATTTTTATAAATTTATATTAAAGAATTTAAAACACTAAATACATTTTTTCAAAGAACTTAATTAGATTTCTATTCTGGAGTTTCTGTTCTGGAGTATATCCTAATTACATATTTTTTTAAAAACAATGTGGATGGATTTTGATAATCTAGGTAGGTACATATATGAACAGAATAATCTACAAAAATTATGTATAATCACTTTCCCTCAATGCATTCCGTATAATTAAGTGTTGCGAAAACCTTTTTGTCTAATCATGTTGCAAAATGACATATTTTTCAATGTCATTTCAGTTTGGAAAAGTCTTTATAAAGTTGTTATAAACACTTATAAAATAAATGTCACTTTTTAGCACAAGTGATAAATTGATGTAACTCATTGTAAAATACATTAAGAATGTTATTTATACAAATTGTTTTAAGAACGGATATTGCAAAACTTCTAGATTCATGTCATCTCGTCTAGATAAACTGTACTTTTCACATGACTTATCAACAAATATCAAAGAAACAAATTTTTAGAAATCAACTTTATAATAGTATTCCAAAAAATTAAATCGTTAAACATATGTTTATTGTTTTTCAAAATGTCCCAAAAAGTTTGCAACACCCTTATAAAATAAAAATCATTTACATTAGAAAAGAACGCAGAGGAAAAAATCATATCGACTTATTCTAGATTCATATTTCCTCAATTTTAACTCAGATATGTAAGGTGTGCAAAAATTAAGAAAAAAATATTTTCATTTGCAATGTGACTGGCCCACTTAAAAGCTCCATAAAATTAATAAGTAACCTATTCTCTAAAATCTCTCAATGCATCAAGCATCTACAGGGTGGGGCAATAGTGCGTCGGACCTCGATATCTCGAGTTCTACGATATCTAGAAATTTTTTAAAAAAATTGCAAATAAACTAGATAAAAAAAGTCTGTAACTGGAAATTATTTTCGAACATACAGGACCAAGTGCCTTTTTTTTAAATGGAATGCTATGTATATCAGTACATTTTTTTGAGGCTCTATTCATTCCTATATTATTATTGGCTATCTCCCAACCAATTTGATGTAATGAATTTTTTGTTGAAATAATGCCATCTGCAGATAGATATTAAAAAAATCACCACCGTCACAATTATGGGTTTTAAGAAAAACTTATGTGAATACCAGTTACGAGACATCTAATTAATGTTTTTGAATCATTTTCATTTCCAAAAAAATTTACAGGGTGGCCAAAAATTAGTATTCAATTAAGAACTTTTTAAATTGAATTTTCTCAATTTTTTCAAATGGAACACCCTGTATATTTTTCAACGATGTGATGTAAAAATGAAAAACGAACATTTTTTTGTAAGTACTTCCCTATGGCTAATTGCAACCATTTTCGTTTTATTGAGCAATAATTACAACATTCAAAAATAAACTTAAAAAAAGAGGTTTCTTCAAATAACTCAGTAGAAAAAATTATAATAAATATTGCACATGTTGACCATTTTGATTGACACACATCTCTGCGCTTTTGAAATGAGGTTCCCACTGTTCCTAAAACTGCCGGTGTGATAGATCTAAAGGCAGTTGTTATCCTTTCCTTCATATTTTGTACTGTTGTTGGTGTGTCTCTATAATCAATTTCCTTCACGTATCCCCATAAAAAAAATCCATTTTTGTAAGATCTGGGGATCTATCAGGCCATTTAGTGGGTCCATTTCTTCCAATCCATTGATGAGGTTAGGTATTATTTAAGTGGTCTCTAACTGCATTTAAATAATGTGGTGGAGCACCATCTTGCTGAAACCACATCCTATTTCGAATTCCTCCAGGGAGATTTACCAATAATTGTGGCAGATAGTTTTCCAAAAAATGAAGATAAATAGCTCCAGTCAATGTACCATCAAAGAAATGTGGCCCTATTACATGTTCTCCAATAATTCCTCCCCAAACGTTTATAGATCATCTGTGTTGGTTATCAACTTGCATAAAAAAGTGAGGATTTTCCGAAGCATAATAGTGGAAATTGTGCCTATTTACAAATCCATTTTTATGAACAGTTGCCTCATCAGTGAATAAAACATTATTGAAGAATTTGACATCAATTTGCATTTTACCTCTGGCCCAATTACAAAATTATAGGCGCTTTTGAAAATCGTCATCAGATAATTCCTGGTGCATTTGAATATGATATGCATGCAATTTATTTGTTTTTAAGATTCGACCCACAGACCGTCTACTTACTCCTACTAATGAGGTCACTTCTCTTTGACTAACATGGGGATGCTCAACCGTTGCCAGCACCACAGAAAACTCATTTTCTTCGTTCACAACACGTTTTATTCTTTCACTTTTTTATATTCGACTTCCAGTTTCCAGAAATCTATCGAGAATGTTTTGGAAGCTGCTAACATCAGGAAGCCTTCTTTCAGGATAACGTTGGTGATAAATTCTATTGGCAAGTAAACAATTTCTGTCTGAGTCGCCCAAAACAAAAGTCATGTCTACAAGTTCCGCTTTATTAAAATTCATATTGTAAAATTCCAAATATTTTAAATTCAATACAAATTGTAACTAACGACCGATAAGTGTGATAAATGCTCCTTTGTACACGACAATCTATACCAAACTGAGGTTTTATTGCTTGTCGAATAACGAAAACAGCAAACAAATGTACAAAAAAACATTACAGTAAAGGACTGGTTAAATACTATTTACTCATTTCAATGGAAATGGTCCCACTAAATGGCCTCATTTCAAAATTGCATAAAGACGTGTGTCAATCAAAATGGGCAACACGTCGAACACCTATTATAAATTTTTCTAATGAATTATTTGAGGGAACCTCTTTTTTTAAGTTTATTCTTGAATTTGACACTTATTTATTTATAAAACGAAAATGGTTGCAATTAGCCATAGGGAAGTACTTAGAATAATTTTCGCTTTTCATTTTTACATCACATCGTTGAAAAATATACAGTGTATTTGAAAAAATTGAGAAAAATTCAATTTAAAAAGTTCTTAATTGAATACTAATTTTTGGCCACCCTGTACATTTTTAGGAAACGAAAATGATTCAAAAATATTAATTAGATGTCTCGTAACTGGTATTCACATAAGTTTTTCTTAAAACCCATAATTGTGATTGTGGTGACTTTTTAATATCCATCTGCAGATGGCATTATTTCAACAAAAAAATTCATTACATCAAAGTGGTTGGGAGATAGCCAATAATAATATAGAAATAAATAGAGCCTAGAAAGAGGCTTCAAAAAATGTACTGATATACATAGCATTCCATTTAAAAAGAAGGCACTTGGTCCTGTAATTTCGTCTTGGCTCGCCCTGTATGTTCGAAAATAATTTCCAGTTATAGACTTTTTTATCTACTTTACTTGCAATTTTTTTAAAAATTTCTAGCTATCGTAGAACTCGAGATATCGAGGTCCGACGCACTATTGCCCCACCCTGTATAAATAGTATCCATGTACAACTTATTAATTACTTTTAAAAAATCTGACATATTATTGCTTGGTATTTATGCATTTCTAGAAAAAAAAATATTGGGTATATATGAGCTTTCTTTCAAACCTAACATGAAAATAATAATAAATAATAGTTTTTATATTTTATGCTGTTATTCTTAGGTGCTGCTGGTATAAAAGTTTTATGTATATATCAGAAATAATACTTTCAATACATTTTATCATAGAAGCTATTAAAATAACTACTCAGTCTAGGGACAAGAATTACATTGAATTAAATAACAATATTCTTAGTATTAGAAGCAAAAAAATATTGAGATTAAAAAACTATTGAAGTTACAATGATAATTAATCTAGATATTATCTTTTAATTTAAAATGTCAAAATAAATACGACGAATGTTCATATTTTGGATTAAGTAATTTAAATATTTTTATCAATAATACGTTCGTGTACCAGCCCCCTGAGGAGTTCAGGAGGCATGTTTTTGTATTGTAACTGGAGAAAATCATTTCTTAAGTGTAACAAACCTTCTTTTTGGTGAGTCAATATTTTTTTAATCCCAATATTTTTTTGCTTCTAATACTAAGAACACTGTCATTTAATTCATTGCAATTCTTGCTCCTAGATTGACTAGTTGTTTTAATAGTTTCTATGATAAAATGTACTGGAAGTATTGTATTTAATTTATTATATACCTAAAACTTCTATACTAGCGCATTCAGATAAGATGACAGTATAAAATATAAAAAACTATAGGTATGTATTATTATTATCATATTAGGTTTGAAAGAATGCTTATGTAATATCCAATAATTATTTTATTATTTTTTATCAACCACTTGTTTATAATTCTGTTTGATATATAAAAATTTACTGTTAACATACATCATCAAATCGATATTTTCCGTGATCAACTACATCTTTGGCGCTAAACTTCTTGAATAAAATTGTCAATCTTGGATGTTCAGCTTGTCATATTTCTTGGGCACATAGATTAACTGAACAATAATCACACAAAAAAAAAGAAAAAAACTGAAACAAATAGAATACTAATAGGTATTAAGAATGTTTTGGAAATTCATACATTCAAAAGTATATAGCTATATTCTGGTTCATAACCTTTTACCTTACTAATGTAAATTTTTAATTAATTATTATCAAATAATTTTATATTTTAGTATTTAACAAAGGATAATTTAGTATTTAATAACTGATCAAATAATATTATTGGATCCAATTTAGGAAGTATATATATTTGAACAAAATAATTAGCAAATATCTAGACATACATATACGTATTTGTATACATAAGTGTGCGTGTGTGTAAGTAAATTAAATAAATCAATCGATAATAATATTCAGGTTAAAAAAAAAGTACTTCTAATTGACTGAGCAAAACTAATATGTACATACATATATATTATGCACAATCCCGTAGATATAGATAACCCATATACTTATGTGTATGTCGGTATAAGTAAGTTAATTTGGCAACTTCGGTAAAAAACAAAATTAAATAAATTTTTAACAAATGAAAACAAAAAAAAACGATTTAAAACGTAAAGTGTTTAATATAAATGGTTTTAAATTTAACTATTAAAGGCTAATACGGTTATAAACTGTTAGACAAAATTTGATGGCCTTTAAACGTTTTCAGCACGCACAGTTGTGTCTATTATTTCCTCTAGGTGTACGAGAAATGTCCAAGCCAAAGAAAATTCTTATAGTAAGTACATACCAGGGCAACTGAGACAAACACAGTGGACGCTGGTCGGTTTACTGACCAGCGTCCACAAGGTTTGTGGGAAGGTGGTTGGTTGCGTCATGTCTCTTCCGTGGGTTGGTCCATCTGTAAGGAAAGGATTAGTTATACTTACCCGTTGTCCAGTAACTGTACCTTCGGCCTCTTGTGCCTTGGTGCGTCGGCCGGATCATAGGAGGTGGCCTCCCTGATCAGCGAGTTCCTATGCTCCTCGGCTAAGGTGTACAGTTTCTTCGCTCTATCCCGGATGATTTCGGTGACTGGTGTGTACTCCAGGTCCCTGAAGATGTCAGCGTTTCTAACGTACCATGGTGCGCACCGCTGTCCTGATGGCCACGTTTTCCACAACTTGGATCTTCTTCAGATAGATGTTCACTTGGTATCCCCATGCTACGGACGCGTAGGTCAGCTGTGGTCTGATGAGTGCTTTGACTAGCAGAAGCTTATTCCTCAGATTGAGCCTGCTCTGGTTCCCTATCATTGGGTATTAATTAATCATTTGATCTGCTCAAAGGGCATTTTCCTTTTTTCCTTCTACTTGTACGAATATGTACAGAGTGTATCTATTTTCATGTCATAAATTTCGAGAGGTAATTCTACGCCCAAACATATCTAAAAAATTCATGTTGACAGAGGTCCAGAAACGCTAAAGGAGCTACGTTCCTTCAAAAATGGTACCCAAAAGGTGGTTTTGATTTAATATTTCGGAAACACTTTTGATATAGAGAGACGCATTTTGGTACACTGCCTAGTGTTAATGAGGCCTATTATTCGATGGTATTTCAAACAAATTATTTCTATCCGGGATGTATGAAATTGGGAATGTGTCACATTTTCACCCCATTTTTTTTAACTATAAGGGAAACCACGTAGGCCTCGCACTAGCCTGCTTCTTTAATAAAATCATAAAACGTCACATTTGACAGATGCTGTTCGCAATCACTTGAATAACCTAACAATAGATCAAGGAGTACCTACAGCTTGGCCGTCTGCTCCCCAGATTTAAATCCTATCGATTTTTTCTTTAACGGGTATCAGAAATCTTTACTTTAAAGTCTTCTCATAATATTAACTTTTTAATCTCTTACTATTGTATTTCAAAAATGATTTATATAATGTAAATAACAGATTTAAATAGAATGTACTTAATCAGGAAATTTTAAGGGAGTCCAGTAACGCATAAATCATTAATTTTTCAATAACTGTGTTTCTTGTCCAAAAAATGGGGATGCTTAATTAGTGTGGAGTATTTAACTAAAGTTAATAAAATAGTGCCGTTAGTTAGTTTATTGCCCTATTTGTAGAATTTAAAATTTGGTCAATCAATATGTTTGAAAATTTATTAGAGCATTTAAACGTGCCGTCAAATATTGTGACATTATTTTGTACACTGGTCCATTGCCTTTTTAAACATTTACCAAAAAAAATGGGTGGTATTATCGGCACTGTGAGCAACATTATAAAAATTGTGTCTTGTTCTGAAATTTTTCCAAAGTAAATTATGGTTTTGATTGAACTAAAAGAGTATAATAATTGTATCAAATTTAAAGCCGTTCCAGAAACATGGCCGACTACAGGGGCATGGTTGCCGAGTGGGTAAATCTTCGAAACCGCTCTATGTCTGGTTAGGAATTGACGAATGATATTGGCTACCGATCTATCATGATTTGAAGGTATAATCCAATGCAGGTCGGGGTATTTGCCCGCTGAGTAGTTGTGTTGTTCAAATCATATTTAATATCGGTACCGAATAACGAAGGTTCGAATCCATCCTGGAGCAAGTTAGAAATTTTATTTCTTATTTGTTTCGGATGAAGATAGGGGAGAACTGTCGATGCTCTAGATGTGCTTCGAACTCCACAATAAACGGTAGGGCCTAGTCTCTCTTTATTCAACACAAAATCCTACTAGGATTTTCTGGGAGTTACTTCGGTGATTTGAGAAGCGGTTAAGAAAACATTTACAGTTTTAGTCAAAAACGGTTAACATTCAAGGGTAAGTTTGGGGGTGTTTTGAGCTCAGCTAAGTGTACTCTGCCTCCCATTACACTATGTCACTTTAAATCTGAAGCACCCCGTATAGTTTTAATAATAAACTTATTTCAGTTAATGTTTTATTTCAGTTTACCCTAATATATTTTTATCACATTCTTAAATATTGTTTCAATTTACTTGAAAACATGAATAGCCATATACTCGGTTCGTTAGTAATGAACAGTAATTTGGCCAACTAAAGGTCTACTGGAGTCTACAACAAATTTTTTAGGCATGCTGAAACTGTATAATCTTAAAGTACTACTCTAATATCCTAGCTTGGCACTTGATCTTGAATGCGCAATGGTCTAAACCCCGCCTTTTCAATGTAAAGCGGTTTGATCATCTTTGTCCCACACTAGCGATATTTATTCTCCCTCTGCGCGACCAAGTGCCAAACTAGGATCGTTGAGTAGTACTTGTCTATTGCTGACGTACCGAGTATAATTCGATTTTATTATCAACAGACATTTGGATCCAGTTTAGATTATACTAATTTCATTTGGCACTATAAACATCTTCCTCAAGTATAGTATAACCACTTTAACGAAATGAAGCAGAAATGGATATTTTGGTGCCGAACCTAGTGTAATTTGTGTAAATAAGTAATCAAAAAGCTAATCCAGGTCCATGTCCATAATTAAATTAAATAGGCGTAGTTCAGAAAATTAACCTTAACATCAATTAATTTTCAGATCCAAAGATGGGAATAAGCCCAAAATAAGCGCAAAGAAAAAATTATAAAAAAATTATTCTCCGAAATTGAAAAGCAAAACAAAATTATAAATATCTTTGATATAAAAGAAACCATGGAATGCAAGGTTTGTAGCAAAAGTTACGATAATAATGTGGATTTTGCTTTACATTCAAGAGCTCATAATACAGATGGCAACTATTCATGCCACCTGTGTGATAAAAGAATGTATAACAAGAATCACTTTCAAAGACACCTTATGTCCCACAACGGTTTTAAGTGTGAAATGTGTAACAACATTTTTAAGAGGCGATCTACAGCTTTGTACCATTCCCACACAGGGGAAAAATTATTCCAATGTGAAATTTGCGGAAAACATTTGGGTACTTCATGGAGCTTGAATTATCATCTCAATATTATTCATCACGAAACCGTTACTGGAAAACCTTCAATAGATTATTCTGTAATTTGTAATATTTGCGGAAAAAGAATCTCTTCTAAAAGTAGACTAAAACAACATCTTAGAACACACACAGGTGATAAACCTTTTACGTGCTCTGTGTGCAGTAGAAAATTTTCGAGGAAAGATATACTTATATCCCACATGAGAGTGCATACTGGTGAGAAACCATATGTTTGTATGTATTGTGGTAAAAAATTTGCCCAAGGGTCCCCTTATAGATACCATATAAAAACCCACACAGGTGAACGTTCGTGCAATTGTCCTATTTGTGGAAGAGGGTTTATTTCAAAGAGAAATATGCGAATTCATATAAAAAATTGTCTTGTACCTGTAAAAAATGAAGGGGTGGATGGATAAATGGGTTAATTAACAAATTGCTAATTTTTCAGAACAACGTTTTTACCAACCTTTATTCACCAGAGACATGGAGTTATATTGTTTCTTAGCTGTATCCATTCGGTGTATAAGCATCTAGCCATAGAAGCCTTACGACATATTGGTGATAAGTTGTAACATCACAACACATTTATCAAATAGGATATTCCAGTTTTTGAAACGATGTCAGTTAACGCCTTTATCCATCCACCCTTTCAAATATTTAACTTTAAGAGGTTGTAATTGTCTAGTGATTTAAGTCATTTTAATGTTTATATTTTTATAAATTTATATTGGAAGAATTTAAAACACTAAATACATTTTTTCAAAGAAATTAATTAGAATTTTATTCTGGAATATATTCTAATTACATATTTTTTTAAAAACAATGTGGGTGGATTTTAATGAATCTAGGTAGGTATGAACAGAATAATTTACTAATGAGATATATCTATAATCAAATCACATTCCCCAATGCATTCCGTATAATTAAGTGTTGCAAAAGCCTTTTTTCTAATCCCGTTGCAAAATGACAACTTTTTAAATGTCATTTCAGTTTGGAAAAGTCTTTCTTTTTATAACTAGTGCCACCGGTTAAAGTTGAAAGAAAGTTAATTTGATTTTTTTTTTTAATTAAATTTTCAATTCTTCCTGTATATTTAAAGTTGATCTAGTAATTTTAAATAATTGAAATGTTTCACTTGTTAGAGCATAAGAGTTCTTTTTGTTTTGCTTAAATCAGGGTCGTATTTTGGTGGCATTTAAACCAATAAAAGATATCATAATTTCAACATTATAGGAATATCAAAAAAAAGAAGGAAAAAAAACTACTAATTAAGTAAGCCAAAATACAACCAACTGCCGAAGGAATACTCTTAGTACTCATAAACTTACCTAATATTGGGACTAATCGGTACCGGGTATCAGTAGAGGCAGGGTTACTTAATGTCAAAAAAAAAAAATTCTTAAGGGCGCCACGTGACTTAAACGATTAGCTCCCAAGGTGTCTCTCACTCACAAGTCACGAAAGAGCTTTATTTTTGTTAGACAAAACTTTCGGCAAATCAGGGTTGATTGTTTATGTGCTTTCTAGTACAATTATGTGAGCTTAGTATAGTAAAATTTAATCTCAAATGTTTACTGGTTGAAATAAAAAAAATATATGTATATACGTTTAGATAAAGCTGTAATAAATAAGATAGAAAATATATAATCAACAATAATTATTTATTATAAAAAGAGAATAATAAAGAAAAAAAGAAAATAAACAGTTAGGCCTGGTAATAATGTTTCGCTAAATACTACGAATAATATTATTATATATTTCAACCACCTTTTGTGGTGTTTACCCAGGATATAGCTATATACTAGTTTACAGGCTGTACAGGCTGATAATAATATCCTATTTTAATCTATGTTATGTAAGGGAATAAGTAAGTTATACAAAAAAATATATTAATTTTATTTAATTAAAAGGTAACGAGTAAGCTATTTTATTTTACTTTGGTATGACCAGTATGTCTTGTTACCCTTAACTGTATACAAAGCTTTCATCCAATGTACACTCTTTTATTTTTAAATTATCCCAGACTTTAATATATTTCTAAAATTAGGTTTTTTTTAAAATCTGAATTAACTTGTAATTGCCTCAAATTAACTATTTTACTTATATATAAAAAAAAAACAGAACAAAAAAAATTTGTTTCGACAAATCCAAATAGGCAAATGGGATCAGTCGGTATATGGGACACATGCATACCAAATATTTATCTTTTCTTATCGTAAGTAAGGCAAGGGGCCAAAGAAAAAAAAAAAACTAGGTAACTAAAGTAAACAAGACACACTAAATTTTGATTCTTTTCAATTAAAATTATACGGCATTACGGTTGAATAAAACACATGATCTGTTGGTTCATATTCATTGAAACACACTGACCTTTAACTCCTTTTTTTTCTTTAAAGCTTACCACTCCTTGGAATGCCTAGGAACATCCCCTGGTAAAGTGGTAAAATTCCCTGGATATGTCTCGTATGATAATCGCTGAAACCACCAGTTGTCGGCTAAACTACCCTGGATAAATACACACAATTTGTTGAGTGGCCAGACTATCCTACGCAAAGATATTGGAAAGCTCTCGGGGTAAACCACCCCAGGTTAGGACAATCCCTGATGTAAACTGATTTAAAAATTCCAGAAAGTACACCCCATACTAGGACCCTACAAATTCGTAATGAAAAATTCCTTAGCAAATAATTTATATGGAATATTATTCTTAAGTTATTCACACACATTAAATTATTCTTACAATTAGATATATTCAACAGCTAAACTATATAGTAAAAGGATTAACATACCTCTCTTGAGGGCGGTGGTACTATAGATTCAAAAAAAAAAAAATTGAAGGTGTTGAAGACGTCAGATGCCAAATCCCCAGGTGGGAAGATTCTCACACAAAATTACTCAAAACCAAAACAACGTAACTGTGAAAATCATAAATGTGTTCTGGAGAAATGGATATATCCCAAAGAAATGGTTAACATTTTCCAACACGTGCATCTGTCAATCTTTAGCCAAGCTACCCAAGTCACCCGATTTTTTTTATATCACAGTAATAGAAAAAGGTCATAAAATCAGAGTGTAACAAAACATTCGAATAAATTACGATTTTGAAATTAAAAGAAAATATATACTGACATTATCTTAGCACATGGGTAGGGCATAGGAAATATATCAAAAAGTAAAAATATTCACCAACGAAATGATTCCAAAAAAATGGAGGTATAAACTATAAAATTTGAGTAATACATAGTATCGCGGTTAGCGTTATGTGATGCGAGAAACAGAATTTATTATGTTAAAGAATACAAATATATTAGACACACGCCTATGGTGCGACAAATTCCACAGAGGTTAGCAAAAAGTTGTATAGATTACAATGGTAGAAATGCTATCAATTTATAAATTGTATATTTGGCTGCCTACCAACGAGGCTAATAAATACTCGAATAGTGATTTAATAAAAATAAAAATATTAGAAAATAAACCGTGGCACTAGTTATAAAATGAATGTCACTTTTTAGCACAAGTGTTAAAATGTTGTAACTCATTATAAAGTACGTTAAGAATGTTATTTACACAAATTGTTTTAACTACGAAAAATAGGATCGTTAATCATATGTTTATTATTTTTCGAAATGTCCCAAAAAAGTTTGGAACATCCTTATAGAATAAAAACCATTTACAATAGAAAAAAAAACGCATAAGAAAAAACTCATATCGACTTATTCTAGGTTCACATTTCCTCAACTTTAACTCAGATATACAGGGTATGCAAAAATTAAGAAAAATTATTTTCATCTACAATGTGACTGGCCCACTTGAAAGTGGGACACCTACATAAAATTTGTATTTATCGTCCGATTTTGCCTAACTTTTTTTGAATTTTATAACGCGAAAAACTGTACTAAGATAAAATGACAATTCTTTTACAGAAACCAAGGCCAACTGCGTAATCTTTTTTAGGGTGAAAATTCAAGAAATCGTATTAACGATTTTTTTTACAAAAAATCTGAGTACTCCACTGGATTATGCTCGCCCTGAAATGGACCTGTACTAAATTTGATAACAATATTGCATATTAATAATTCTGTGGCCAAATTAAATATATTATTCTTATAAATTTATTTCTTCTGATCAGGTATTGGTAACAACATTCAACAAAATTATTGGCATGCCAGAAAAGAAAATAAATGCTAACCGAATTCTTATTGCTTCTACCAATCCGCCGTTTATTTCATTGCACTTATCATACGTTTTTCGTATGTTTATGTTATTTTTCTCAGTTCTTCTCAGAAAATATTTGCACATGCTTTAGCTATTCTAGCGCGTATTTCTTCGACTGACTACGTCTTGATTTGTAAATTATTTGCTTTAGTGTAACCCAAAAAATAAAAGTCGAGTGGCGTCAAGTCCGGGGATTTGGCGGCCATTCAATAAGAGGACTGTTTTAACCTATCCCCCGATTTTCAAAAATTTCATTTAACCATTCGCTTACCACTACTGCCTTATGCATAGGAATGCCATCTAATTGAAACTTCAAATTCACGCGAGCCTGATATGGTAAGTCATGTAGTGCGTCCTAAAACTCATTTCTTAGAAAGTCAAAAAACAAATTTCCATTCAAATTATCCTCAAATAATCCTATTTTCAAATATTCTGCACTACACGTTTATTTTATGTGAATACCTGTGGCAAACCATGTTGAGAACGGCCTTAGCGGCTTGGGTCCTGTGATCTACGAATCGACTAAGACCAATTCGTAGTCCAAAAATACAGGTGTTTGTCTAGGAGTTTTCTATGGGAAAATAACTAGTTTAAAAAATGCTATAAAGATGACTTATTGTGAAAAGATAGTAATCATTCTTTTACTATAAAATGGTTTAGCCTTAAAATATGGAATGAGTTGAGTAAATAAACAACTACTTAACTTTAGTGTTTCCAAAGGTATCCAAAACCAGGGTTTTCCTTCAAACTGGTAAAACTAATCTACAGTCGAACGTTTCTTATTATTTAGTTTTCTTTAAATCCCTACACTTTATACCGTCGAACGTTTCTTATTATTTAGTTTTCTTTAAATCCCTACACTTTATACCGTTAAAACAACTACAACACGGCGCGGTGTTTAACACGAAATTGAAAATGGGATCTTGAAAATTACTATTATACTAGTTTTCTTTTTTTTATGTGCTGATCTTAACTCATTTAAAATTCGTTTCTGACTAACTTTTCCCTCTTACTTTGATGTTCATGGTAGGCATAAATTGCTTGGTTTTTTTAATATTAAAATGTTATCGCTTGAAATTTACTGGAACCCATTATAATATCCGATGAGAAGGCAACGTTTAGCATTCTTCCAGGAATCTTATCATCAACTTTGCTACATTATATCGTTATTAAAGAAAATATATTAAAATCGAGTCGAGAAAAGTCATTATTCACATCATTTTGACAAATAAATAAAAGGACTACATTACAGCGCATAAAGAATAAAAATACATAAAACTTTACATTGTATCACATAAAAGATAAAATTTATAAAAAAATTTAAAAAGTACCAAAAAAAATGTGTTAATTAATTTAAGAAGTTCAGAAAAGAATATTCGGATGTCTGTTATAAAATTTTCTTGCAGCATCTCTTGTTGAAAGAACATTATCGTCAACAAGATACACAAGTTCAGTTTTGTCTCTCACACTTAATTGTTCCATAATTACACCACTAATTAACTAATACTCTCGTACGCAGGTTCTAATCTGATAGTCACTTTATGATATTTCAGTTGTTTCTCACTTTTTGTTCCATAAGTTACTTGATCAGAAGAAATAAATTCACAAGAATATAATAATTTGGTCACAGAATTATTAATATTCAATATTTTTTTTATGAAATTTGGTACAGGCCCAATTCAGGGGGCGCTTAATCCAGTGGTGGATTAGGCGATTAAGATTAGGATTTTTTTGTAAAAAAATCGTTAACATGATCTTGAATTTTCACCCCCAAAAATTATGCAGTAGGCCTTGGTTTTTGTAAAAAAAAAAATGTGAAACTTTTTCCTAAAGTACAGTTTTTCGTGCTCTACAATTCAAAAAAAAAATGTAGTCAAAAATGATAAATACAAATTTTATGTGGGTGACCCGCTTTTAAGTGAAGAATTTTTCACTCAAAAAATTGATCAAAAACAGTTAACTTTCTAGATGGTTGCAAAAAAAGTATTTTTCGGTCGGGAAATGTAGTCAGCTAGCAACCATAACAAAAAGTAATATCTATTATGAAAAAGTTATCCTTTCGGCCAAATATTAGAACCAGAAAACATTACTGTTCATTACAATCGAATGAAAACAAATTTTATTTAACACTCACCGGTTGCCAATGCGACTCGCACCTAAGGCTACGTTTTACTTTAATAGCTCAGTGAATGTAACTTTTGAATAATTCTGTAAATAAATGTATTCAAAAAATCAAAAATTTGGACTAGATATAAGACGTATAGTATGCCTGCATTCTGCCATTACAATTTAGAGTACACTTTTGAGTATTTCGAGTACATTTCAAATTGCAACGAGTACATATACGCAAGAAAGTTTGAAAATATGTACTCATGAGTAGACTTGGTCAAATTTCTAATAATTCAGAGGCGTCGCAGAGAACGAACCCTTATTACATATTAAGTACACGTGAAACATAAAAGGGATAAAGATAGAGCCATTGGGGTTCAAAAACAAAATACACAATGGTTAGTACCACATCCCAAAAAAAAAAACAACTATGCAGCTACGTACACGTGTTTTGGACTTATTGCTCCTCATCAGCGTAGTGTAGCTAAGGAATTGGATCTAAGATGGGATAAATCAGGAACAAAAGGCTGGAAAGTACAGTACACAGTACTCAATTAGTGCCCTCATGTTCCCATATGCCACATTTGGGGCCTCGATGAGCACAGTTGACACATAGAGCTCTATGTGTACTGCCCGTTTCCATCTGGCAAATATAAATGAAATAAAGGGCTATTGGGGTTCAAAAATAAAATACAGAATAGCACTAATTGAGCACTGTGTACTGTACTTTCCAGCGTTGTGTTAGTTTTTGTTCCAGATGTATCCTATCCTTGGATTATGGAAGCGCAAGAAAGAAAACGACAAGAAGAAAAAGAAGAACAAGAGAGAAGACGTCAAGAAGAAAAGGAAGAGCAGAAAAGGGAACGCAAGGAAGAATTAAGACAAATTATGGAGGGACAGCATCAAGTCATGCTCTCGGTCACTGAACAGTTGAAGGAAGATGTACGGGCTCAAGTCATGGAAGTTAAAGGAAAAGTCAGTGAATTTAGAGGAAAGTTTGAGGGAGAAATAACTGAGGTTAAAGGAAGAGTCAGTGAAGTTGAAGGAGATATACCCTTGTTGAAACAACAATTAAGAGAGAAGAGAGGCCAATTGATACAGTCGTCTGGTACTAGATTACAACCACCTTCCTTCGACGGACAGAGTGCATGGTCAACTGATAAGAGACAGTTCGAGGCAGTTGCACGTTCAAATAACTGGAACGATGAGGAAAAAGCAACAACAATGGTATTAACACTAAGGGGTCAAGTATTAGATCTGCTCCAAACAATTCATGCCGCACAGCAACAAAACTTTAGCATTTTAGAGGCAGCGTTAGAACTAAGTTATGGCGACCAACATCTCGTCCAAGTATATCAAGCTCAGCTAAAATTACGCAAAAAACGGGGGTGGAGAAAGCCTCCAGTAGTTCGAGGCTGCTATATAGAGATTAGCCCATTTAGCCTATTCTGATGCAACAGTTAGCAGTTGGAGCGTTTATTGATGGAGTAAGGGACCAAGAGGTTAGACAAATCCTTAAATCAGCCAGGTACAAGCGAAGTAGTGAGGCCCTGGTACATGCACTTGAGATTAAGGCTGTGTATCAGGATACCCCACAATTAAACCAGAGAGTGTGAGTCATGGCTGTGGAAGAGACCCTGACAGATAAAACCATGCAGTCGTCTTAACCGAGTTGCAAAAGTTAATCGCACAACTATTGACAAAGATGAATTCCCAAACGAGACCAGAACAACAAAATAGCGGTAGCCCGAATGCAGGTATCCGCTGTTATAAGTGTGGCAAATTGGACTATATTAAGAGGAACTGCCATGAGCTCAACATTCAAGATGTAATGTCCGAAGTACAAAAGACCATGCAACTACTGATAAACTCGAATCTCCAGCCGAGACAAAACCAACAGCAAAGTAGTGGGAGACAGAATGGTGGAGGCATGCGCTGTTATAAGTGTGGCAGAGTGGGTCATAATCAGAGTAACTGTCGTCAGCGCAGCCCTGAGAGGGTAAATGTCGCAGTAATGGAATAGTCGCAGGAAAACTGGCGAGGAATATGGCAGATGGCCACGGTCTCTTGACCGTGTCAGAAAGTCTGTAAGCCTTGCCACCGCGAGGAAAAACAGCAAAATGTACAAATAATGAATACCGTTAAGATTGATATTTAGGATTATTGGACGAAAGAGTCTTTAAGGGAGGCGCAGTTAAACGATAAGGAAACTGGTCCTATTCTGAAATGTAAAGAAAGAGGAACCCGACTCGATTGGAAGGACATTTCAAATAAATCAGTGGGGCTGAAGGCTTTATGGGCATAATGGGGCTCCCTTAGGTAGAGGACTGCTGAAGAGAGGATGGGAAAGTCCAGATGGGAAGAAAGTTACTTTGAAATTGGTAATCGCCAGGTATCACGTAGCAAATGTACCTTAGCAAGTACATAATGGAACGTCTGGTGGACATTTTGGCACCAGCAAAACCCTGACAAAAGTATGAGAACGTTTCTACTGGGTAAACAGTCGTTAAGATGTGGAGGCTTGGTGCCGCCAATGTGAAGTTTTCGTGGCAAGAATGGGGCCACAAATAAGAAGTAAGCAATATAACGCCAGGACTTCTTTTGAGCGAATTGCAATAACAATTGACCGTATAAAGGCTCGTTATGATCTTAAGGCTAATTCAGGAGGGTACCAAGTGGGAGAGTTGGTTTGACTATATAACGCAGAGCGAAAGGCCCCCGAAGCTTCACCACCCTGGGAAGGACCATATACTGTCGTCACCAGAATAAGCGACGTCATATACCGAATTCAGCAAAGTCCAAAATCAAAGATGAAGGTGGTGCATATAGAGAGACTAGCCAAGTATGCAGGGAACAATGAATTGTCTGATCGGGACTTTCAGGCTTAAGGAGGGGGCAGTGTTACGGCACTGGACTGTATAGACTGGAATTATACGAGAACGGCCGGGAATATTCTGGAATGTTCTAGACCGTGTCAATGGATGTATAAATAAAACGCACGGTGGGCCAAGACTCAATCTTAAGTTGATAGTGAACGAGGAAAGAAAAAATAAGAACGAGACTTATCAGTGTTTAATTGTGATTATTGTTAAGACAGTCATTAATCTGCTGTTGTTAATTATTAATTAGTTAATAAAGTAGTGATTAAGTGTTACCTGCACTTTCAATCTACGAGTGTTTGTGTGCATAGCAAACACGTGACAATATTATAGTTAAAATACTAGTGACTGATGCAGCATGGTATACGTTTAAACCTGGCCAGTTGCTAAATGTTGTCTTTCCGCATTTAGCACATTAACATGTATGGTCCACAGGCTACATTTGGTAGCAGAGGAAATTAGAACAACTTACAGAGGGATAGACGCGCTAATTGCAAATACAAAACAGATTTTTGTCAAAGCCACCAAACATGTTAAGAGCTTTCGTATGGTTTGTCTCGACATCCCACTGCCACCACAACTTATTGTAACACGTTGGAGGATATGGTTGGTGACAGTTCTGTATCATCACAATTATTTTAATGACATAAAAACGTTTGTGCTTCAATTAAATCCTGACGACTTGCAAGTGATATCTGTGGCTCAACAATTATTTAACAATCGAGATATTGAGGGTGATATGCACGTTATTTATAACAACTATAATGTAGTATTAAACAGTGTCCACAAATTTGAAAGTTATTTATCCCTAGCATATTGTATTGAACTACTTGATAGTGTACAAACTGCATTACAAATTTTGACAGATGTATCCAGTATGCAGGTTAGTAAGAGATTAAGTTCAATTTTATGAAGAAACCCAGCGTATGCAAAATTATGTGATATTAATCGTTGTCTCAATAGAAAAAATCTTTCAGTCGATAATTTACAACTTTCTTTAAGCAAATACCACGACCATTGACTCTGTACGTAAATGTGTTTATACAACGAAGGGTGCGTTTCTTGGAAAAAGGTATAAAAACCGTGTTGATCACGTAAATTTCTCACGTATTCTTTCTGAGTCTTTGTCGTCTGTACAGGACAGTTGGAAGGTAAGCACTTTTCTAAACATTATATAACATTTACAATTATTGTCATATCAACCACTGCGACCAAATAAGTGCACTGTCATCGAAAAATAAATACATTGTCGGTTATGTACATATACACTAGCTCACGTGTGACGTTACTAAATTACTAAGGAATTTGGCCCAGTCTACTCATAAGTACAGATACTCAAATATCAAATACTCGAGTACCATATTCGAATAACGCCCAACTCTGTTCACAAGTAACATTTTCAAATACTGGATAGTATTCTAGTTGACGCACCTGACAAAACAGAAAAAACGTAATGTTTGGGTACATGAGTAGATTAGAAGGCGTGAAGTGCATCCAGTACGTTATACCACGAATTATAAAAACTGAAGGTCGAGCAAGTTACCGAAATTTCTTACTACTGAACAGTGATATGTAAAATGATGAACCACGTCACTTTTGGTTTATAAATTTTGTCTCTTGATATTCCAGATATTTTAGATTTCTTCTGACTTTATAGTCTTTTAATGTTGTGTTCAACAAACATTGATGTGTACTATATATTATGTAACTCTACAAATTTAAACATTATCGTTTTCTGAAAATCTCGACATGTTGAATAAAATCATGTTCTCTTAGTCGCATTTGAGCAAGTTAATATCACTGAATTTCGTGCACGAATTCGTTTGCTAGAATTCTAGTAACTCGGGTGTTGATATTTGTTCGAACTCGTATGTCAGTTTTACTGGAATTCGAATTCGAATAAATGTCAACATGCCCTTAAGGTAGTTATTTGTTATATTGGCATTTAATATCATTAACTATCAGCTTATTTACTCTAAATAAAAATTTTATGGATTTAACACTTCATCTGCCAACTTAATTATTTCATATCTATCTAGATCTCAGAAAATTTGCTACAATAATAAATTTTCTTCATATACTTAAATTTATTGACAAGTGCCACAAGGTTCAGTTTTAGGACTTTTATTATTTTTAATTTACATTTCAGTTATATTGAAATCTCTAGAAAACTGCAAAATTGAAACTTATGCCAATGACACGCAACTTTATTTGCACTTTGATCATAACGATTACAACTTACAGCCTTTGCAGAATTTTGTATCTAAGGGGACTTCAAGAACTTGACGGAACGCGTCCCTGTACAGTATTTTGAGATGAAAGCACGGTATAGATAACACTCCAGTGTTCATTGTAAATTCTATAAAAAATTAAAGGGTAATTTTCGACACTGATTTTAAATTTGGGAATCATGTAAAAAACTTATTGTAAAAGTCTTTTCTAAATATTTTTCATTGACTTAAAATATGACAGGGGGTGATATAAGAAGTCTTGGTTTTTCTGTCCCAGTTATATTTTTATAACGAAAATTATATTTTTACAACTAGTCATTTTAAAAATATTATTGTGTGAGAAAAAACAAGACTTTTTATATCACCTCCTGTCATATTTCAAGTTAATTATTATTCCACATATTTTTCATTGTCGGGAAAATCGAAAGCCATTGCATAGTAATATTTCTTAAACAGCATTTTTAAAAAGACAGACAAACAGTATTAGATGAACCTTCCACTTCCGACAAATTAGAAGAGTTCTGCTTTTATATAATTAATATCACACATTGTTAATGACACAGAATACCGTAATACACCCAGTAAACTACTTAAAAAGAGCGTGGTAATATTGTGTCGGCCATATACTACTAACCCTATGTATTTGTTGCAGGCAAATTTAACTAATAAGATCTGCTGATGTCACTTTGGCGTGCTTCGCCGGAAAAAGCATTTTATTATTCAAATGCAAATATCTCTCTCAATTTTAGTTCAATCGATTTGAAATTTTTTTTAGTCGGTTTATACACGAAACAGTTTATAAAAATTGAAAGAAACCTGAAGAGAATAATCCACATTACTAATTTTTGATACCACTGGGCAACTATGACTGGTGTCCCATTTTATCAACTTAAAGTTGTGTACATGATGAATTTAATTAATTTTATTTGCCAGAACAGACATTAGCCATTACCTTTTATTATTTATTCTGAAAATAAACAACCGTTTAGAATATAATTTATAAACGTAGTGTAGTAAGTATTAATTTATTTTATCGTTATCTGATAATTTTATTTTATTTGTATTAACAACTATTTTTTTCAGATCAAACGCTAAAAAAACAAGAAGAAGTGGAAGAATTACTTCAAGACACAAACAGTCAAAATCTAACGATAAATTTTTAAAGAGAAAGCAACAATCCGACGATGACTCTGATCCTGATTTTATTGTCAGGGAACGAATTCCTACAAAACCTCGTCGTTGTGCTAGTGTCTCCCCAGAATTAGATACTCTTGACAAATTTATAAATTTAAATGAACTAACAAAACCACTGCAGTGCAAAGAATGTAGAGTGACTTTCAACAGCAATATCGATTTTGGGTTTCATTCTAAAATGCATAACGAAGATGGTCAGTATTCTTGTCACTTATGTGAATGCAAAAAGGAGTCGAAGCGGTCATTTAAAAACCACATAAGAGGACATGATATATTCAAATGTAAAAAATGTAAAAAGATCTTTAAAAGCAGATTGTGCGCTTTTAAACATTCTGAATCCCATGTTTCTCAAAAACCTGTTCCATGTGAAATATGCGGAAAAAAAGTGAAAAGTTCTAAACATTTAAAAATACATCACAAAAATATACATTCAAATGATAAACCTCTAGTTCCATTTAAGTGTACTATTTGCAATAAAGAGTACAAAAATGCAACTAGTTTAAAAGGGCATTATTCTTTTAATCATAAAGAACTTGGAATCGATATGTCAGTTATTTGTGATATTTGTGGTAAGAGGCTTTCTTGTAAAGGAAAATTAAAACAGCATCTTAGAACGCACACTGGAGATAAGCCCTTCTCATGTACCGTATGTTCTAGAACATTTGCCTCTAAGGATATAGTAACATCACATATGAGGGTGCATACAGGAGAAAAGCCGTATGTTTGCATGTATTGCGGTAAAAAATTTGCTCATGGTGCTCCTTATAGATATCATATAAAAACTCATACTGGCGAAAAATCATGCAATTGCCCAATTTGTGGAAAAGGGTTTATTTCAAAGGCAAATATGAGAATTCATATAAAAACCTGTATTATACCTTCAAAATAAAGTTGTAGTTATGATGGAAATTTTACTAAATATGAATTAATTATTTGATGTGCTCAAAGGACATTTTCCTTTTTTCCTTCTACTTGTACGAATATGTACAGAGTGTATCTAAACTCATGTCGTAAATTTCGGGAGGTAATTCTACGCCCAAAAATATTTAAAAAAGTTCATGTTGACAGGGGTCCGGAAACGCTAAGGGAGCTAACGTTCCTTCAAAAATGGTACCCAAAAAGTGGTTTTGATTTAATATCTCGGAAACATTTTTGAGATAGAGAGACGCGTTTTGGTACACTGTCTAGTGTTAATGAGGCTTACTATTCGATGGTATTTCAAAAAATTTAATTCTACCCATGGTGTATGAAATTGGAAAGGTGTCCCATTTTCACCCTATTTTTTTACTTTAAGGAAAACTACGTAGGCCTCGCACTAGCCTTTGCTCATTCAATAAAATCGTGAAACGTCACATTTGACAGATGCTGTTCACAGTCACTTGAATGCAAGATACCCTAATAAGCGAATAGGTCAAGGAGGACTTACAGCTTGGCCGTCCACTCCCCAGATTTAAATCCTATCGATTTTTTCGTCAGAGGATTTCTAAAACCATTAGTTTGTGCAACACTAATAACGAATTTGGAGAAATTAGAGCAAAGAGTTTTTTTGGACATTGGATTATTAGAAATAATCATGACATTTTTTATTGAATTCCTGATCGCCTTGAAGGTTGCATCGCAATGAATGGTGGACATTTGAAACATTTGTTGTGATTTTTGGTTTGTTTCGCTTACTTTTTTTAATAGTATGATATATAAAATGAAAATAATCAAAATGAAATAATTAAAAATAAAATAAAATTTAAATTCTACACGTCATTTCTATTTTATGCTCCATTTTTTTTCAAAAGTGTCCCCCAATGTTGAATGTCAAAGTGTTTTCGAGATATTAGGTTAAGTTCTTGTTAGTGTGTCCTTGTGGGCCCTCCACTGCGGCCATCAACAAACCTGTCGTGGCTGACTCCTACTCATATTTTTCACTGTTAGGGTTCTCACGTTTACTCTGTTTAACTTAAAAGTTTCTTAGTTCTTGATTTCAAAGGGTATTTTATAAACGCTTTCGAATGAACTAATCCTGGTATCTTGCTAATACTGGAGAGTGTTACTGTCAGCCCAGGTTAAGATAGCCATCTTGAGGATATATCAAGTATCAGTTCGGGTCCGATGATTCGTTCTCCTGTTTCTTCTCTAGCCAAGGAGTCGGCTCTCTCGTTACCTTCCAGACCAGAGTGGCCAGGTATTCAGACTAAGGTGACTTCATTATATTTGCTCAAATGACTTAGAGCCTTCTGACAGTTTTATACCATTTGCGTGCAAGATGCATATATTTCAGCCTTCGCACACACAGTTCAATGGCATAAACCTCAGCCTGAAATATAGTTGCATTAGTACCTAGGTTTGAGAATATCCTCACTCTTGGTTTGTAGCTATATACTACGGCTCCTATCCCGTCAGAAGTTTTGGAGCCGTCTGTAAACCAGCAACTATCTGCCTTTAGTAGGTCGGCTTTCACTCAGCCTTTCCGGAAAAAGATTATTGAAAGTCAGCTCGTAGTTGGTCATAGTATCCGAGGGCATTCCCAGGATACTGTGACTTTCTGTGTTATCACTCATCCGGCAGCCTGTACCGCTGATGATACTAGTCTCGGGCCGCTTGTTGCAATTTATACCTGGCATCTTTCTCCAAATATATATAAAGAGGGGTAAGGCCAGAAGGATTTCCATTGCAGCTGACAGTGTGGTGCCAATTGCCCCCGTCATGGCCAAGCATGCTAATCTCTGTAAACCAGAGAGTTTGGCTTTGGCCGTCCGTTGTGATCCTTTCGGCCACCAAACGGTGGATCCGTATGTTATCATTGGTCTGATAACCGTGACATAAATTCAATAAACTTGTTGGGGACCCATGCTCCAAGATTTACCACGACGTATCCATAAAGACAGTTTTGCTTTGTTCTTTACCTTTTCGAGATGGATCCAAGTATGTGATTTATTTAGACTGATTCCTAGATATTTCACCTCCTCCGCAAATAGAATAGTTTCACCTATCAAGGATAACGGTCTGAAGTCTTTCAGCTTGCTTCCTTCTTACTGTTTTTGAGCATTCACAGACATGCTCTCTGGCACACCAGTTGCTTACTGCATCCAGTGTCTCTTGAAGAGACTACCTTCCCCGGTTGGAACTGAGCACCAGGGACCTTTTTTCATTGAAGAGGTTATTTCCCTCTGTGCAAGCCTGTTGGTTCACGGGTGTTATTTTATTTCACACGCACCCATCGGCGCCGAACTACCGCTAAGGGCATTTCACGATCCGCCACCTAGGAACGTACCAGGTTGGGATTACAGGTATCCACCTGGGAGTATCCCATGGGGTTCCGAGATATTAAATCAAAACCACCATCCTCGAAGGGCCATTATTAGGATATATTTCCGATTCTATCTCCATACGAACTTTTTTAATATTTTTGAACGTAGAATTACCTTAATTAATGGCATACACTGTGTATAGTCATATTCTTCGAATTTATTAAATTGATATAAGTGAATGGTGCTATTTTTCAAAGGACATGCACTCTCATGCCATTATGAGACAAGAAATACAGAAACTTTACTGACTGGCAGGCAGCATCAATGGTATTATTAAACTTGATCACAAATTAAATCATCTTCACGGACTTTCAATGACAAGATTTTTTTTGTACATTAGTGTCAATGATATTCTAGATAAAAAAAAGTGTTATTTCCATTATGGCACCGACCTTTATAAAAAAAATTGTCTACATTTCCTCATTGTCGAGTAGTTCAAAAATCAGCAAAGTTAGACAATTTTCTCTACTTAGATCGTATACATTTCTTTGATAAGACTTTTTACACCAGACTAATTAGTCACTTATCATCATTGCCTGAAATAATGCATTTAAGAGATTTATAATCTAAATAACATAATAGAAATCCTTATCAATCAGAAATACGTGAATAATTTTCGCAAAACCACGTGAAAAACTATTTTAACCTCGGTTTCAACAATAATATAATAATCATATTTTTACTTTTTTCACTCGTTTATGATTCATGAAAGAAATAAACATGATAATTGAAATGTAGTAGCCTTACTGCTAAATCTATTTACTGTAAATAGTTAAGTCCTTTAGCAAATCTTATGTCTATTGATTTGTATTTTAAACTGTAAATAATTCATTTGTGCTTAAGATATAACAGAAATATAATTTTATTTTCTTGTATGTAAACAATTATTGTCTAATGAACTCTTAAGTATTTTTTAATAAAAAGAATTATACTGCATACTTATTAATTTTTTTTAAACTACCTGCCTTTTTCAAATAATCGTAACTTACTTCTCATAAAAATGCATTTATTTAATTAGCTAATCAGTTTACTGAATACGTTTTTTGACTTAGGTCTTGGAGTCACGATTTAAAATTATCTGTTATATACTGCTACTGACAGCAATAAATTTAAAATGTTTTAATTCATATGATCCAAATTCTATCGATCTTTATGCAATTTGTACCCAGATATTCCAAAAATTTTGTAGATACTATCTACATCTATGGAATCCAAAGTGGCTCCATTTGAACCAAATCAGTTTATTTTAATCGAGCTATATCTAAAATGTCAAATATCCGATAAAACAAGATCCAATTATTAAAAAAATTACCTGATATAAAAATGACTGCAAAGATTTCAAAAATTAGCAATTGTTGAAACTTTTACCTGCATTGTAAGGTCAGATCCATTTTCCTGTAAGTCAAACATTTTAGAAAAGACTCTATTGCCATTTTTTTATGGTAATGATTTTCCCATTGGCCAATTGATGTCAATTCTTTAAACCACATTTTCCTCTGATCGGATTGTATAGTATATAATAGGAACATTGGCGCTCCCCACCATGACTTATCGCGTCGTCGTGTGTGGCCAGAGTGGGTTCATCGCTGCTGAGCGTACTTGGATAATAATAATCTTCTCGTTACAATTTTTGTTTATTTCATTTCAGACAAAATTCCATTACTGAAAAAGTATTACATATTACATACATATAGTATTACGTATTTCAAATATTACATCTTTTTTATTTTTGTGAAAACTGGTGTGTACTGAGGAATTTGAATTTGTTCCAAAACAGTTGCAATTCTTGTGTGTACACACCAAAACAAATTATTAATTTTCATTCTTAATGAATCAGTCTTTGAAAAAAATTATTTTATACGGCTGCAACTTGAAACAGAATCGCTCCCACTCTAAATGCCAGGTCCTTACTAACCGATAAAATAAAAACATCTAACAGCGCAGAAACATAACAAATGAGCAACAATTATTTATAAATTGCGCAACACCGACAGTGTTGGCAGAAATGGAAACAATACAGAAACCTTTTGATCTTTACCGACTCGCGACAGGAATACGATAAATTGCTAAAAACAAACAAAACATAAAAGTTGACGAAATGTTTCCGTTTTGTTGCTAAATTGTTGCAAAACATTGAGTTGCTGTTTTGTTTGTCGGTTTGGTATGGACCCAGCATAAGCATATTAAACAATCCTAAATTGACATAGCACATCGCTCTTATGCTAACGCGATTAATTCAGATGAGGAAAGCATCTTCCTAGTAGAGTTGCCCAACTTCGCGGCGGCCGCTTTCAGTAGTGTCACATGTGCGTTCCCTATAATAGAATAGAATAGAATACATTTATTTATCCAATAGACCATGTACATGATATAGGATAGTCAAGAAAAGAAAAAAAATGGTAATAATGATAACAGAAAACAACAGTGTTGGCATAGTAAACAATATGATTTAACTAAACATTAAAAATCCATCTACAGAATAAAAAGAATTTGAGACAAGAAATAATTTCAACTTCGTCAAAAATAATTTTGTACTAATTTTTTTTATTAGTACCCAGTTTATTATAAAAAACAGGACCCATATAATATGGGTTGTTAGACTTATATATGTAGTTCAAGTCTGTGTACTTCATGCTGTAAATTAGAGCCATGATAAGTTTGATAATTGTGATGTGCATTTAAAGAATTAGAGTTGGTTAAATTCTTTTTCACTAATTTCAAAATTTCAAAAATATATAAGCACGATAGGGCAAGAATTTTTAGTTGTATAAATGTTGCTTTGCATGATTCTCTATACTGTAATCCAAACATACAACGTATGGATCTTTTTTGTAGCACAAAGACTGGGCAAATAGCCCATGTTGAATTACTCCACATAGTTATTCCATACCGAAAACGTGATTCAAGATTTGAGAAATAAAAAATTTTTACAGTGCTTAAATTTGTAATGCTGCGTAACCCTTTCAGTGCAAAACCACTACTTGCACACTTATTACATAAGTATGTTACATGAGTTCCAATCTAAATCAATATTAATTCTTAACAATTTATATGATGTGACTTGCTGAACTGTGTTTTCGTTATTTTTTATGTATGCACTTGAGGTATAATGTGCACCAATAGGGTGAAATTCCAAAGTAAAAGTTTTACTTTGGTTTAATACTAATTTTTTTATTTTTGAATTATTCAGAAATTGAAAGTAAGTTCGTGTTTAATATATGTATTGCGTCATTTAAATATTTCTCACTAGTGATGATTGAAATATCATCTGCAAAAGCACAAAAGAACGTTGATAGGTAATTAGCAAAATCGTTTGTATATAGAATAAATAGAAGAGGACCCAAAATACTCCCTTGAGGAACTCCAATATCAACCAGCAGTTCTTTAAATCGTACACCAAAACAGTCTACAAATTGTTACGGGTTAAATTAATTTAAATAACAATTGTCTATTTTTTCGAGGTAGATGAACTAAAACATACAAAAATACCTCCCTAAATAAAAATCGTACACTTTTAATTCTGAAATTCTATAGATTCCCTAATTCTAGGAAAATAGCCGGCGAATAATTGGTTGCCTACTAGTGGTCACTTGTATCAATTTGCATCGAAATAATATTTTTAATAAAATAATTCAACTAATTATAATTTTGTCGTCTATGAAGTGATCCCTTTTTTTTGTGTACTGTTAAAAAAAGTATGGTTCTGATCTTTTTATTTATATTTAATTTAGTACGTAAACATTTGAATTTAATTTTTCGTAAGTCTAAGAAATCGCTAAATTAACGCCTTGCCCCATCGAAATGTAGCCCCTAAAAAAATTATTAAGGTGTGAGTTATTGTAATATTCCTGTATTGTACGTTTATATTCTTATTATTTTTTTTTCTCTGGTAATGTTTTTTTTGGCCTTCCGGCAAAAAAATCCTTACTGATCGACTCGAATCCTGTTTTTCGTTCGAGGTGTCGAAATGTTAACATCGATGTGAACTGTGAGCGGTATTACTTTAGTAGTAAATTGGTGAAGTGTCCATTTAATTGGGAGAACTATTACTAAAAGTATTTAGAAATTGCGAGAAAGATTTTCTGTGAGAAATTTGTGATATTTCCTGCAATTTTCGTCGTGTGCGGATTATTTCCTAGCTCGCCGTAAGTCTTCTGAACCGACATTTTAAGTAAAATATTCTTATAGGGTTCCTTTACTTTCTTGCAGGTGGTTCATAAAGAAAATCAACCCTCGAACAAGAGATATATTCGAGAAGCCTTCTACAGGGTGTAGAAGTGAGTATTGGCATTATGGTTGTCCTTTATGTGATGTAATGTTTGTTATTCTTGTCTTTTCAGGGCTTTTAGTAAGGTCTTAGTAAGTCTTTTATGAAGTATTTTATTTATACGAGTATATTTTATTCTATCCTCGTCGCGTTTGCCTCATCTGGTACGGTGATGCAGTAGTGGATGTCATAGGTTATACAACAAGAAAACCTTTTTTTTGTTGGAGTATCTGGCCTTACTTCCTCGTGGACTCTGCAGTCAGGCCTTACCTTATAGCGTGCCGTCCATGGTTTTCCTGGCATCCCTCCTGTACGTGGTGCTCTGGATCTGTCGACACCTGGAGAAAACGCCCTTCGCGCTGTAGGACCCCAGATAAGTGCTAACAACCTGTATAAATTTGATTTTATCCAATTATCTGGAAAATCTACTATCATATTTTAAATAATATTTTATGTAGCTACCATTTTTTTTGTGTGTCGTAAGAATACATACTACCTGAAAATCTATTATCATATTTTAAATAATATTTTATGTAGCTACCACTTTGTTTTTGGGTGCCGTAGGAATATATACGAATATTTTATCTAGTATTGTCCCTATACAAAAGAAGAACAGTGTATATTATATAATAACTGGGTAGCGACAAAGGTGATAACATTCGGCCTACAGAACTTTATTTTTACATTATTATGTACCCTAAACTGTTCTGGTAAACTCCTAGTATATCTCTCGAGAAAACTTACACTTGTAATTTGTTTAAATATTATAATACGTCATAACGTTAGCTATTTTGCTGTGTCTATATTATAACGTGTTATACTTCCTTGTTTTTAGTTATTATTAAATAGCTACTGATATATTATATTTAACTTTTTTTTCTCTTTACCAGTTAATATCTTCCCAGTGCCCTCAGTTAGAAATTACCACCCTTCTTGCCCACTCCCCCGCCGACTAGTTGGCCGGAGTGGGTGGCTACCATCGCCGCTCACTATAAACAAATTTTTTTTGTTGCTGGCGGCCCGTTGCGTAATAGAAAATTTAGTATATTAATTATATCTTGGAGAAATTTCAGCTCCAGTTACTGTTAATGCTATTTACAATTATATTATATTTTTATTATTTTGTGAGGGCTAGCTCTGGTAATACACTAGAATCAACGAATCTTTGCGAGCACGTCATGTAATTAGAAAATACGACAAGGTAATTCGTTGCCTCTTTTTCCGTATGAATATAAAGTGTTATATTTTTTAAAATATAAAGCGCCAGTGTCAGTGATGATATTTGAAAACGCGTTGCTGCTTCTTGTAATTATTCCAGCAGCTTATATACTGTCCAGCCGGCGAAAGAAGTCCAGCGCGGTAAGGGAGAGTATTGCCGAAAAGTCGCCAGCTTTCTATGAAAGTATATACTAGGAATATTATAGTATATCTCCCAATGAGTAGGTGCGTATGCAAGTCATCACAAAAAATTGACATACACTAATTAATTATTTCATTTACGCTTAATTGTGAATGGAATGCCGAAATCACATTCTTTCCGCGAGTCTTCTTTCCCCGACCAGACAGTAAGTATGACGTGCACACCAAGATCCGTTGATTTAACTAACTATAAGCTCATCAATGCTCGTGTAAACACCGACACGCCTAACCTGGAAAATCAGCATATTATCAAGATATTAAAATATAGTAATAAATTATGTACTTTTGGTATTTTTAAATTTTTTAGTAACAATCGCCGACTTATATCATTATATTATTGGTTTATTCATAATTTCAGACTGTTATATTTTCAACGTGATACTATCCACCCAATGTCAGTATATCTCATACAAAAAGAAGTTTATTGAAGATACTTATGTCAAAGATTATTTAAACCTTTCGTAAAGTTTAATATATATTTTTTTTTAGAAAAAAACGTAAAGTAAGTTATGGAAAAATGAGAAGTATGTCTACGATAAGACAACGAAAGTGTTATCCCAATTTAGCTACAAATAAAAGCGTAAAAAGAAAATCTGAACCAGAATACGACACTCTTGATCAATTTATTAATCTTAATGAGTTTAAAGGTCCTCTAATGTGTTGTAGCTTAACGTTTAATACCAATGTTGATTTTGCTCTACATTCTAACGTACATGCCATCGATGGCCGATACGCTTGTCATTTATGTGATTACAAAAAGAAAAGCAAAGTAAACATTATTAAGCACGTTATGCGGCATGATGCATTCAAATGTAAAATCTGCAAAAAGGTTTTTAAACGAAAAAGTAGCGCTATAAAGCACTCAAACATGCACACGACTATGAAACCCGCCCAATGTGAAATCTGTGGGAAACAACTTAGCAACCCTAAAAATTTGCAACTTCACCGTGAAATGGTGCATTTGGTTGGAAAACCTTTAATGTATTACGACTGTACCATTTGTAATAAAAAATATAAATGTTCTAGTAGCTTAAGAAGGCATTGTTCTTACAATCACAAAGAACTTGGAATAGATGTGTCAGTAATTTGTGAGATTTGTGGAAAAAGTATTTCAACTAAGGGTGGGTTTCAGATCCATCTTAAAACACACACAATCAAAAAACCATTTCCATGCAATGTATGCACCAAAACCTTTGCCACTAAATCCTTTTTTGAGCGCCCATATGGTAAAGCACACTGGTGAAAAACCATTTATCTGCAAGTACTGTGGAAAAAGTTATGGACATGGATCTGCTTTCCGTTACCACAAAAGAACTCATACAGGAGATCGTCCGTATACGTGCCAATTTTGTGGAAAAGGATTTATCAGCAATGCCAATAAAAAAATACATATGAAAAGTTGCTATGACAAAAACTAGAAACTCGTTATTTACTTCTACTACAACAAATATGTTTGTTTTTATTTATATAAAATATGTGTACATAATTTTGTATATTTTCACTAATAAATTTATAGAAATATATTATTTAGTTTTTTTTCGATACTGTGTAAAATTTATGGTCTATTTTCAATATATTTAAAAAAACGAATTACTCAGGCAAGGAGTTTTCTCAATAATACAAATTTGTACGTTGTTATTAATCACTATTATGGCTTCTCTCAAAGGTGATTCATGTTGTATACTTTAATTGAATTAACAATGTAGAATCAGTATTGGAATTATTATGTTTATTACATAACTGTAGATCATGTAATATTGGATTGGTGTTACTAATATTAGTTTATAACTTTCGAAAAGAACAGTACTGCTACTTGAGTAAGATCATATTTATATCAGCAACAGTACTGTACTCAAGCAGCAGTACACGTTTATTTATAAACATGTTTTTGAAAATCAAAATACATGTCTTCCTGTTAAAGTATACTCACTAAATAATTTTCAAATAATGCTATTGATAATATTATTCAATAAAGCGCGAGAAGTACCACGAACGTTAATATTTTATAAATATATACTTTGTAGACAAATTACGGTATGTAGGTAACTATGTAATACATTTATTTATAGTTCCCGTTTATTGCAAATCAATTATAAACACTGAAGAATATTTTATGTCACTTTCTTAAAGCATGTATGACAAAACAAGATAAGCACAAAATATCTATTTTATTTTATATTAAATACTATGATTTTAATATTTATTAACAATTTGTACCGACTATTAAAAATCACAAATCGCGGTTAGGTGCTCCACAATAGTACTTTCTCATCATCATATTCAATTTGACAGGAAGGAAATAATTTACTTTAATTGAAAATATTTCCATTTATTTTATTTATACAAAATAATTAAAATGAACAAAGTAAACAAAACAAATATAAGATAAATATGATAAATGTGTTAAATAAGATAAATGAGATAAATGAGACACATAAGATAAATAAGGCAAATGCAACAAACGAGACAAACGAGGCAAATAAGGCACATGAGACAAATGAGACAAATGTAACAAATGACATAAACGAGAGAAACGAGACAAACGAAATAAACGAAATACAACGAAATAAAATAATTTATTTTTCATTTATTTTAAATTCGATATGAGGATGAGAAAGGACTGCAGAGATCGACTTAATTTGTTTAATTGAATGAAATTAATTTTAAATCTTTTTCCTTTTAACCATTACTTAATCCTACGAGTTATTTTCAAGAGTTCTTTTCAGCACATTGCCTCATTCTGCGCAATTTTTATTTGAAACATTTTTTAATTTGACGAAAAAAAATATTTGCTGCCTTGAGATGTACCCTGGTGCACGAATTTAATAGGTATATTTAATATTTAATAGGTTGCGTCCTTAAACGTTACAGATATTACATGTAAAATTTCAGATTTCCACGTTGAGACGTGTTTTAGAAAATGCGGTCATAACAAATCACTCACGGCATGCCAATTTGGATAAATTTTCTATTTTGCAGTCTCAAAACGTTCGTTTTCATCATAATCTGGAATTTGGTTTTTCTCACGATGCGATGGCAATACTTTCTCTATCAGTATAGATATATGAGAAATACATTGCTTCACCAATTGTTAAAACATACACAGAAGTTTCATCCATAGAATACAGCGAACCGAATATCCCAAATTAGTGGGAATTGATAGGATTGTGTATTAAAATTAGATTTTTTGGGAGTAATGATTTATATAATTTTAAATTTTGGGATTATAATCGTTGAATGGATAGCTTTAAAAGACAATAGAATTTCCACTCTTATCACTATATTTTTTATTAAGGTGCAATTCTGTTTCAACCTTATCAACCATTGATGATTCGATTCTCAATTTACTTGTGTGAAAACAAACATTTAAAAATATATTCTACTTCAGTAAAGTGGGCTGAAGAATAAAATAAAAAGGGAAACTCTTCTTAAGAAGAATTATTGAATAGCGATTTTGTTTTGATTAAAAGAGGCAGACCTTGTAAGAATTATAAGAAATTATCTGTTAAGACAAAAAAAGAGGAAAGCGACAAAATTGGTTAAAGATTCTGGTATAAATCGACGCAACGTATAGGCTGTGGGAACAAAATTTAATTTACACTCCTCCTCTCTTTGAGACACTGACGAAATTACTACGGATGGGATGAGAACCTAATACTGGAACTGATACTTTGGAACAGGTATTGTGGCTGGGGCAGTTGAACCGATCCACAGACAACTCAGAAAGAGTACGTGTATGAGTCCAACAAGCCCAGTCCGCCATAGTTGGAGATCGTTAGCGCCTCGAACCGATGGGATGGTAGCTTTCAGTCTAGGACTTGTATGTTAAAAATTATATAGTAAAACAAAGAAGGTTTAGTGCCATATTCCCCAAAAAGAAACAATTATGCTGTTTCTTTTTGGGGAATATGGCACTAAACCTTCTTTGTTTTATTTTGAACCCCAATAAATCTATCTTGTTTTATTTGTATGTGCCAGGTGGAAATGAGCAGTACACATAGAGCTCTGTGTGTTGACTGTGCTCATCGAGGCCCCAAATGTGGCACATGGGAACATGAAGACACTAATTGATTACTGTGTACTGTACTTTCCAGCCTTATTTTAGTTCTTGTTCCTGATCTATCCCATCGTAGATCCAATTCCTTAGCTACGCTACGCTGATGTGGGGCAATAACTCCGAAACACGTGTCCGTAGCTGCATAATTGTTTCTTTTTTTGGGGAATATGGCACTAAACCTTCTTTGTTTTATTTTGAACCCCAATAAATCTATCTTGTTGTATTATATAGTACGCCTGCGGACAGCACCACAGTAGAGACGAGTACAGGGTTTACGAGTCGAGTTCATTTTCAGAGCTGTTATAAGATTGCTGTGAAAAGTAGTAGGTAGAGCCCATTCGGAATTCTAAAGATTCAAAATGACGTTTTTTTTTAAGAACTTTGTTTATGTAGATTTTTTTTATGTTTGCCACTAATTTCACAAAGTTTCGACTTTGCAGTGTTGCCATTTGTTACTTCAAAGTTTGTTTAGAGGCAGTTGTGACTTAGTGCACCAAAAGTAAGCGGATGCAGAAGGGGAAGATAAACAGAGCTTATAAGATCGAGCCAACCCACTAGATACACGACTAGCGATATGCACAGTTTACAGTTGCCCTTCTGAATACGAAGTCCGAACGAAAGTTAATGATTACGTCAGGGCGCTTGCTGGAGAAGGAGCATACGAGACAGTCATAAAGTATGGCTAAAGCTGCGGTGGAGAGTGTTGCTCGTTCATCTAAAGAAATCTTTACGTATTAACGTATTTACTAAAATTATCTGAATGTGTCACAATCTCCGTGTTTCTTCCGAGATGCCACAGAAAGTAAAATACTAAAATTATGAAAAATATCAGAACAGCACACATTCTAATACTGATTTTTTTTTTTTCGAAATAAGAAGTAATTCAAAAAATATAAATTAATATTGTCATAAATAATAAAGAAAAATAATACGTAAATAAATAAACAAATAATTCAAATTAAATGCTCAAAAAGACCTTCTTCTTGAGCGAGGCAATATCTTAATTTACTGTAATTGCCCCTTCTGACAATCGCTCTACGATCACCCCATGCATTGTGCTGGCAATAGACGGGAGCATGCCGCGTATCTGGTGGGTTACCTCGATCTGTATTTGAAGTGTTTGTATGAATATAAACCTATTAGTAAGTTTCTATGTTATACATATTTTTTGAAAATTATTTTTGTTTTGTTTTTACATATTTCTTTTAATTTTAATTTTCTTTTTAGGAGAAAGAAAACATTTCATAAAATGAAGGAGAGAAGAAAGAAAGAAGCGTATAAACCACGACGAAAGAAACTTAAAAAAAATAGATCCTGTTGAACTGGGAGAACCATTACCTTGCAAATTTTGCGAAGAATCTTATAGAAACAACGTTGATTTTGCCCTACATTCCAAAGTACATTCTGACGATGATCAATACTCGTGTCATTTATGTGGCTATAGAATAAAATCTAAATATAATTTTGAAAAGCACGTGCGAGCACACGAGAACTCGAATATGTACAAATGTGAAATATGCAGTAAAGCGTTTAAAGTAAGCACTCATGCTATAGAGCACAAAAATATTCACACCGGTGAAAAACCATTTCAGTGCGAAATTTGTGAGAAGCATTTTACATATTCCAGGTTGTTGAGTGCTCATCGACGAACTTCGCATTATGAAATTTTAACTGGCAAACCATTGGTGAAATACGACTGCAAAATTTGTAAAAAACATTATGAGTCTTATCCAGGTCTACAAAGTCATATGTACAACAAACACAACGAGACCGGAGAGGATAAATCAGTTATATGTGATATTTGCGGAAAAAGAATAAAAAATAGGAGCAAATTTAGATTTCATAGAAGAATCCATACAGGTGATAAACCATTTTCCTGTGTTATATGTTCAAGAAACTTTTCAAAAAGAGATATTCTCATAGAACACATGCGTATACATACAGGCGAAAAGCCGTTTTCGTGCAAAGTTTGTGGAAAAACTTTTGCACAAAGGGCGCCGCTTTGGTATCACAGAAAGACGCATACAGGGGAGAGACCTAATATTTGCCCTATTTGCGGCAAAGGATTTATTTCAAAACCCGCAATGGAAAATCATATAAAAAGCTGTTATAAAATACAGTAACAAACAAAAATGTGTTTAGTCGATATATTCTAGCAATAAATTTTTTATCCGCATTAATTTATTGAAAAATATTTCTATATAATAACTTGACCGCGGCGATTTTGGAGACATGACGTAAATAACAGAAGGGGACTTGGGAAGTATACAGATTTTCCTTCACAAAAGTTACCATCATAAAATTTTCCGCTTAGGTATAATGAAACGATATCTTGCCCTGTGCACTTCTTTGGGATCGGTTAGACAAAGGTGCACGTGAACTCATTCCATGCTGTTTGAAAAGTTGGTGGATGTCACATTTAACACTTTAATGTTTTAATATTTCTTATATAATAAAGTATGTCACACTAAAATCTGTTCTACATGGGCTGGAGTTAAAGTGCGTCTTCTAGTGGAGAATATCCACTTTAAGAGAGAAAATGAGCGTTTGACGTCTACAAACATAATGGGGGCATAAACGTTGGCAATTTTCGATCCGCATACGTTCATGGTCTCATCGACACACCCAAATATGTTTACCCCCAATGTCCGACCGAATATTGTCTATAGTATTGGCAGCTAGCTGGGGCAAATACGATTTTCAGTGTACCTTCGTGAGGCAGTTCCACGTCCTTATATTGCCGCCCTGTATAATTGTCTATAAATTCCCTAAACAATGGATTGTCCAGCTGCCTCCAAGGAATGTTACACCCCACCGCACATCTCAACATACAAACTCATAAAACGTTTACCCTCGCCGAACGCACAGGTCAGGAAACGTTTTTTGGAGGGGGTGGCAGAGATCCTACCCGCTTGCTATCAAATTGTACTTTAGCTGAAAAAACGTTTTCTGACAAATTTCTTGTCAGAAAACGTTTTCTGACCAATTAGGTAAGATCTGTGCCACCCCTCCATACGACAAAAATATGACCGCTGACCCTCAACACGTGCCAGTGATCTACTAAAAACTTATTTATTTTAAATTTGAAAATTAAAACGAATTATTTCACAAGTTCAAGGAGAATGTATTTGTTTAAACTATGTTTTGTTTAAAAAAAAACGTATTGTAAATGAAGCTGCATAATAAAACTGAATACTTAATTTATTTCTAATAGATAAATAAATTTTAAAGCAGTGTGCGTGCGTTATTTTACTAACGCAACAGTGCGACTCTGGAATGTCTACAAAATCGCCGCTGTCTACTAACAGGTTAATTGCAATGGTATTATTAAAAGGAGTTATGTAATGTGTCCACAGTGTAAATAAAGTAATCACTAATCAGTCCTAAACAAGGCGCCTTCCAGTATTAATAATAATAATAATAATAATAAGTAGTTTATTTCCTACAGGTTAAAGCACCCAATTACAGGAAAAGCTTAAAACTAAGTATACTGTGATATAAAATGCACAAATTTGCAATATACATAGTCATTAACATTACATTAAGAGTTTACAAGAAAACTCATACATAAAAGTAAAATATATTATAGTGTCATGAAATAATCTAATTTAATAAGCACAGTTTTCTTCATATATATGAATTATTTTAGCTAAACTATCATAGTTGACATCACATAAAGATGAAATGGTGTTAAAAGTTTTACACATATTAAAGATTGGTGACTTTATCATAAGGTTTGTACGAGGAGCATTGCAGTAAAAGAGGTTGTTTTGACGGGATTCTAATCTGGGGACTGATAGGTTTAGTTTACTTAAAAGAAATGAACAATCAACATTGTGACTAATTAATTTATAAAGAAAGGATAAAACGACAACACCTCTTCTGAATCTGAGAGATTTAAGGTCAAACATATTAAGCAGTATATTGTTGTCTGTACCTCGGGGAGGATAAGATCCATTACATTTGAAAAACATAAATTTCAGACATTTGCGTTGAACTGATTCAATGCGTGACAATGAATTTTGATATATGGGAAACCAAATAATACAGCCATACTCCAATTTACTTCTTATAAATGATATGTATAACAGTTTCAGGGTGTCAATATTCACAAAACCGCCCCAATTTCTTACTAAAAAACCTAAGGTTCTAGATGCCGATTTGACCATTTCATCGATATGATTGTTGAAAGTAAGTTTTGGGTCAAAAATAATTCCCAGATCCTTATAATTCACACAACGATCTAAAATGTTATTATCTATTTTATATTGAAAGGTAACTGTAGTGTCCTTCCTTGTATATGACATAACCTTACATTTGCCAATATTTAACTTTAGAGAATTGGCCGAGCACCAGTTAGAAATTTTATTAACTTCATTTTGCAGTAACATACAATCCTCTACAGACCTTATCTCTAGGAAAATTTTTAGATCATCAGCAAATAGTAGGTGGTGAGAATTAATATTGGCTGTTAGGTCGTTAATAAAAATAAGAAATAAAAGGGGTCCTAAATTTGATCCTTGCGGAACTCCCGATACTGCTAATATTTAATAGATAATCTCACTTTTCAGACACAATCTCTTAGTCTTACGTGAAGTTTTTTTATATATTTTACATTGATTTTTTTTTTTTAATAATAACCATTTTTATTTAATAAAGTCTTATGTCTTTTGAATTTTAGTGTTTTATTTAAGAACACCTAAATGGAACCGATGAAATGCACACAAACATTGGACTTGATTGTCAACTTAAAGCGATGATGTCTGACGGGAAGTATGGTCCAAAATGATGTATTGAGATTTGTTCGGGTTGTTTCTCTTGGAATAAGACCACAATACATATTGTATAATAATTACTAACATAATATATACAGGGTATCCCTTAATGAAGTACCTTCCTTCAAGGGGATGACAGAACTAGACAAGATAAGTTGAATTTTGGATATAAACTTTTGCCTTAAATCAGTTTATAAGGGAGCTACAATGTCTTAAAGCGTGTAAGTACAATATAGTTATTTGCCAGTAAATTCGAAACGTCTTAAATTGCAAAATAATAAATTTGGACCAATAATTAATTTCTTAACGTTAATATTTTGTCATATTTTTATCTAAATATCATGATTTGTTGGTGTAGTTACAAGAGGTGTGAGAGTGATTTTTTGCCATAATTTTTTTTATTTTTTTTTAAACATTTAAAATGGAAGAAGGCACCAGTGTCAAAAACTGCATAAAAAAAGGTTCTCTTAATAAATTTCGATAGGAACCATCGTTTTGGAGTTATTTATATTTTAATAATGCAATACAGGATAGGTATGCAATAATGGAAGGTAACTACATACCTCTACAAAAATAATTCCTCTATAAATACAAAATTTTCAACTATTATTTTTTAGAGCAATTTAAAATATCGCTTTACGCTATGAAACATGTCATTTAACAAATGTTTATAAATAACCAATTTTTTTTTTTGTTCCTGATCATCTTCTGAACTTAAGACACAAACTTAAAATAATATTAATTAGAAAATTATTGTAAATAAAAATATTTTTTTTATCCTTAAATTATATGCGTCCTTGCGTAAAGCGATATATATACAAAACAATAGTTGAAAATATTTTGTAATTATTTCTGTAGAGGTATGTAGTTACCTTTCATACATAGCTATCCTGTACTGCAATATTAAAATATAAATAACCCCCAAAACAATCTCTTATCGAAATTTAGTAAGAGCATCTTTTTTATGCAGTTATTAACACCGGTGCATTTTTCCGTTTTAAATGTTAAAAAAAAAAGACAAAAAAAGTTATAGCTGAAATTCCCCCTCACCTCCCTGTAACTACCCCAAAAAATCATAATATTTAGATAAAAATTTGACAAAATCTGTAACATGATACTAATAAATAGTTTCGATTTTTTTAATGGAACACCCTGTACATTATTGCATTTTTTGAATTCTGCATAATTTTCTAAATCCAACCAAATAAGTGACATTTCAAACGTCAATATTTTTTATAATAAAATTTTTAGTTTTCTATTTAACTGTGCCATGATGGTTCCGATTTATTCTAAATGACCCGTGTAATGCTAGAAAAATCGAAATCCCGTCAAAAATACTAAATTACGCGATTTATGAGCAAATAAAGTTCATCAAAACGGTTTTTGGGGGAAAACTCAATTTTTTCAAATGGAACCATATTGATACCGTGGAACCATTTATTAGTACTATTAATAAGGAATTTATTCATATGTCGTATTAAAATGTGCGATAAATACAAATAAAATTACAGCTAAAAGAAAATGAGAAAATACAATTTTGTTCTAATTACCTTGTTATACATAAGGTGGCTTTGGAATATATAAAATGAACACAAAACATTACAACAGTTGTTCAAAATGCTGTCCATTAACGTCAATGCAATTCTGAACTCGCATAGCTGTTTCTCGAAGAACGTTCGCCAATTGCTGGGCCGTTATGCTATTAATTGCGCGTCTTACTCGTAGCTCCAGGACTTCACGGGTTGTAACGGCGGTTGCGTAGACAATATTTTTTTATGACCCCAAACAAAGAAACCAAGGTGTGTTAAATCAGGTTGACCTTGGAGGCCACCTCACAGGACCATTCGTCGAAATTACATTTTCTCCGATTCTGCGTTGAAGGTAATCAATTACTATCCTTGAATTATGGCGAGGAGCGCCATCTTGTTGGAAATACATTCCCTGTCGTGGGAATGGAAAGGTAATTCAGCTAAACTGTTCTCGATTTCATTTTGCAGAAATCCCAAATATCTGGCACCAGTCAGGGATCCTTCAAATATTATTGGACCAATGATTCTACTACCGATTATTCCAAGCCAAACATTGAAATCGAACTGCACTTGAAAGTTACCCTCCCGTAATAAATTTTGATTTTCTTGTGACCAACAGTTTGTATTTTGTTGGTTAAATAATCCCAATCATTCCCAAAAAATCATTGTTTGGCTGCACGTTATTCTGTAAAATCCAATAGCAATATTCCATCCTACCTTGATAATCATTTTCGTACAAGTGCTGGTGCAATTGGTATTTAATATATTTATAGTGGTATTTGTGCAAAATTCGGCTTACTGTTTGGTGACTGATTTCCAATTCAAACACAATTTGCCTTAAAGAAACAGTCATATCAACTTCTACTCGAGCCAAAATATTAATTTCCGTTCCTTCGTCAAAAATGAAATTTTCTTCGGGATCATTGTTGGGCTCACTTCGGAATTGATTTTCAAGACTATTAAAATAATTTCTCGCTGGACATTGTCTATCAGGATATCGTTCAGCATAAAGGTGTCTAGCCGCAACGGCATTTTTTTTACATTCCCCATAAATAATTAACATGTCCACTTTTTCATCTTTTGTATAAATTTGTGGCATTTTGAACACAATTAACAAGAATTTTAAATAATTTTTAAAGACACAATAAAAACACCGGTAAACCAACAAATGTTTGACAAGCTAAATATTTCATTGTTTTCAAAGTGACCTTAGTTAGTTACTTCTTAACATTTAATGAGGGTTAACGTGCTTGAATTCACCACGAGAGGTGCTAGTGTACGGAAAAGTCAATGTCACTGAACGTTAATGTTTACTATGGCTTTCTAATGCTAGTTTTTAGTAATTTTTATAAAAATTAGCTGAAAAATATTTAACACAATGATGGAAGAAGGGGAAAGTAGTAATTTACTTGCTCAGTAGGGAAATTATTGTACTTATCAGAAGTGTCTTATGTCATTAAAGTTAGGTTATATCCAGAATGAGTATGATGAAAACAACGAATGTACATGTTTATTACTCACAATTTTTGTAGTAGACTCCTTTGGTAACGCATAATCATCAGGATTAAAATGTTTTACAAACACACGATGTTTCGAAGGAGTAAAGTTATCTTTATCAACCACTGTTTTTGTCTCTCGGAAACATATGTCCGCCTTTTGTTTCTAAACAAAATGGAACTGCACAACACTGAAGCTCAATTAACAAGGTTTTTTATTTGCTGGTGTACGAAATAATTATAATAAAACACTATAAACTTTTCCCGCGCCTAACAATAACTTTTGACATGACCTTACTCGACCAGTGGCGCCAACTGGTGAGCCTGAAAACGGTAGTCCTTATTAGAATAAAATTGTGTTTTCTTATTTTCTTTTAGCTATAATTTTGTTTGTATTTATCGCACATTTTAATACAACATATGAATAAATTCCTAATTAATAGTACCAATAAATGGTACCACAGTACCAATATGGATCCACTTGAAAAAATTGAGTTTTGCGCCAAAAACCATTTTGAAGGACTTTATTTGCTCATAAATCACGTAATTTAGTATTTTTGAGGAGATTTCGATTGTTTTAGCATTACACGGATCATTTAGAATAAATCGTAACCGTCATGGCACACTTAAATGGAAAAATAAAAATTGTATTATAAAAAATATTGACGTTTGAAATGTCACTTATTTGGTATCGTTAGATTCAAGAAATTATGCAGAATTCAAAAATACAATAATATATATATTTAAAAATCGAAAGTGTGTCATTTTCGGCAAAACCGGAAGTGATAAAAAAAAATCATTTGTATGTCAAAAAGTGCCGCTTATTATGTATATGTATAGGATATCCCAAATTTCAATAAATTATCTTCAAAACTAAAGGAGAAATGGGGGGTATACCATGATCCTGTTACATCCGGCATACAAAACAACTTATTTTTTTCTAGTTCTATCACCCCCCTGGAAGGAAGGTACTTAATTATGAGACACCCTGTATGTATAGGCAAAATCCGTGAAACGTAATAATTGATAAACTGTGATTTATTACTTTGCTGGCGTAAATTGAAAATAGTGAGATAGATACCTTACTGGACAGAAAAATCTTATTCAGTTCCTTTGCGTGGTTGCTGTCTTGTGGAAGAATGCATTAGTTCGGTTTTACCACACAATTCGACGAAGGGATGCAAATGCGTCCTTAATGGAGCTCTACAAAATTCTCTTTTTAATTTTACAAAAGGCCAGACTAATTGTACTGCCTTATATATTGTTACAATTCCCAATTGATTACATTCAAATTTCATAAGCCCAAAGGTACATATGGGAAATTAATTAAATTTAAAATTTAAGATATTAGAAATTATTTCTTCAATAAAAAACAGAAAAACTTTATTTCCTATTTTTATTACTAGAGGACTTCCAGCCAAGTACATGAACAATTTGTCCTACGTTTCGTCCGAGTTTTCGGACTTTTTCAAGGTTAAAAGAATTTTGCTGCTGATATTCGAGAATTGTTTTAATTTGTTCTTGGTTGTAGCTCCAAAATTTGATTGTATTTGTTCAAAGAATCCCATTATTTTCGTAAATATATTGGTCACTGCCTCAAGGACCTAGATTATAAATGATATTTTACACAAGTTGTTGGCTGTTAAGGTAGAAATTATTTCTTCAATAAAAAACAGAAAAACTTTATTTCCTATTTTTATGACTAGAGGACTTCCAGCCAAGTACATGAACAATTTGTCCTACGTTTCGTCCGAGTTTTCGGACTTTTTTCAAGGTTAAAAGAATTTTGCTGCTGATATTCGAGAATTGTTTTAATTTGTTCTTGGTTGTAGCTCCAAAATTTGATTGTATTTGTTCAACGAATCCCATTATTTTCGTAAATATATTGGTCAATGCCTCAAGGACCTAGATTATAGATGATATTTTACACAAGTTGTTGGCTGTTAAGGTAGAAATTATTTCTTCAATAAAAAACAGAAAAAACTTTATTTCCTATTTTTATGACTAGAGGACTTCCAGCCAAGTACATGAACAATTTGTCCTACGTTTCGTCCGAGTTTTCGGACTTTTTCAAGGTTAAAAGAATTTTGCTGCTGATATTCGAGAATTGTTTTAATTTGTTCTTGGTTGTAGCTCCAAAATTTGATTGTATTAGTTCAAAGAATCCCATTATTTTCGTAAATATATTGGTCACTGCCTCAAGGACCTAGATTATAGATGATATTTTACACAAGTTGTTGGCTGTTAATGTAATATATTTACGAAAATAATGGGATTCTTTGAACAAATACAATCAAATTTTGGAGCTACAACCAAGAACAAATTAAAACAATTCTCGAATATCAGCAGCAAAATTCTTTTAACCTTGAAAAAGTCCGAAAACTCGGACGAAACGTAGGACAAATTGTTCATGTACTTGGCTGGAAGTCCTCTAGTAATAAAAATAGGAAATACAGTTTTTCTGTTTTTTATTGAAGAAATAATTTCTACCTTAACAGCCAACAACTTGTGTAAAATATCATCTTTAAGATATTAGGATAGAACTAATATTAAATTTTGCAAATATGGTAACAAGATACGTGGTAATTTAGTTAAAAAGGGTTTAGATTTATCCGAATAATTTGAAATAGAGGCATTTTATGAGATTTTCTGTAACATTAAAAATTATAGATAAATATGTATTACGTAGATTTCATCTAGGATGTTTTTATATTGTTATATCTATTTTGTACAAGCATATAGTAATTATTAATTTTTTCCGCTTCCTGCAAGATTTTAATTCATACGTATGTTTTGGACTTGGCTGAATTACTTTCGAGGTGGTGTCTGTATGTCCGAATGTTACTTTTATATTCGTCGGTCTGTTCTTCTGTCTCTCTTTCGGTATTCACAATAATATAAAAGATGCTTGTGAGAAATTAAACAAATTTATCACTTTACAGATGAGAGGCAGTTATACACCAATACAGTTTTTAATTATCAACAATATATTTTCTAGATATTTTATGTGAATAAAATTTGCAATATACAATAATATACTTTAAGGCATTTGCCAGCTGCTGGTTTACAATTTCTACACGAAGAGAATTATACGAGATTTTGCATGAAAAATCTGGGTGTGGGCGACCGCAACAAATTGTACACATAAATAAACATTATATCAACCACTATGGAATCAGCAGTCCCGAAGCTGTGAAAGAATTAAAACAGAAATTAGGCATATTTTGCAGCCATGTTTTCCGTCGTCTGGAGGCATGTTCCAGGTGTGACCGACAATTTTTGAAAAAAATATGCTACTTGGCTTAGTAACACATATGACTTGAGGCCCGATTTAGAGGAGAATAAAACTGAACACGATTCTTGACCTACATAAAATTACTTTCCAAAGAAGCAGTTACGGTTGTTCCTAAAAATGAGAATCGGTTTTATTAACATTGAGAAAAGAATGCTTCCTTTTTGATCCCGTCCATTCAGTTAATTATTTAAAAAATATGTATATATTGTTCGTAAGAACCCAAGTTATTTCACTTCCATTTGTCATTTTTGGTACAGTTTCTTTACAAATTAAGGATATTATTAACAACCACATTTGCGTTACTAGTATTATTGTATTATAAGGCATAGAATTTCATTAAATATGACATTTATCAATTGAAATATTGGTAGTTCTAACATTTTTTGCTATAATAATCATTGTAATGTCCTCTATGTTGACTATGGCCAGTTAGGTCGAAAAGTAACCATAGAAATTGGTAAACATGTAGAAAATATAAATGAAAACACTACAACTAAAAACACCTTTTGTAAATCATATACCAATTTCAATACATAATTTCATACTTGACGCAGATTTAGAGGTTCTACTCGTTACATGCATGATAAATGATAATGGAAAACAACTAAATGCGTTGAAAATTCTTGCATTTAATAGAGCTCTAAATATTCCTCTTTTTAATTTCATAAATCTAATTAATTTCAATTGCCTTACGCTTTTTAAAATTCTCATATTTGACGCAATTTTTTACAAAGCACAATTGATTATGATTATATTAAAATTTTGAATAACTCGAAATTCATGAGAAATTACTAATCAACGATTCTAGCTTGGCACTTGAGTTTGGATACGCAGTGGTCTAAATTCCGCCCTTTCACTGTAAAACAATTTGGTTTGTTTCTCTCCCACATGGTAATTCCACTTTCTGCACCGTCAAGTGCTAAACTACATTCGTTCAGTAGTAATTCAGTTTCATATTTATGATTTTAGGACACATTTAATGTTAAATTTAGCAAATGCCTTATTGCAGATATTTCCGAATAGGTAATTTGACACTGTGGCATTTTATGAGGGTTTTTTTCTAACACTAGAAATTGTAAAAAGTAATGTATTTTATCTCACATGCTTTTGTCTTTTTTTGGATATATACTATTTATGATTTTTTTATTCAACTGCCAACAAGATTTTAATTCATATCAATGTTTTGAACTTTGCTGAATTCATTTTAATTATTTTCAAAGTGTTTTCGTTTGTGCGTTCTAAAAATCAAGTATGTGCATAGTATACTTATCGATAAGTGAGTGTTGAGTGATGGATGGTATATCAGACTCTTATCCGTGTTTTCGTTTGTGTATTTTAAATAAAAGTATGCTTATACTTTTTGGATAAGTGACAGTTACATTCGAATATAGTTTTTAGTTATTAACATTAACACTATGTTCTCTAGATAATGTATCATGTAAATAAAACTTGCAATATACAATTCCTAATATACTTTTAGATCATTTGCCAACTATTGGTTTACAATTCCTACACGAAGACAATTATACGAGATTTTACGTGAAAAATCAGGGTGTGGTCGATCCCAACAAATTGCACACATAAATAAATATTTTATCAGCCACTATGGAATCAACAGTCCCAACGCTGTAAAAGAATTGAAACAGAAATTAAGCATGTTTTGCAGCAAACTTTTCCGTCGTCTGGAGGCATGTTCACGATATCATGACAGATTTTTGGAAAAAAATGCCATTTGGCTTAGTAAAACATATGACTGGAGGCCTGATTTAGAGGAATCAAAACTGAACACAATTCTTGACTTACATGAAATTACTTTCGAAAACAGTAGTAACACTATTCCTAAAAATGAGAACAGTTTTTATTAATATATTAAATAAAATAATGCTTCCTTTTATCCTTTTTAATCTTGTCCATTCAATTTTTTTTTTTTTTACTTAATCGTAAAAACCCAAGTTATTTAGCTTCTATTTGTGATTTTTAGTACAGTTTCATTACAAATTAAGGATATTATTAACAACCACATTTGCGTCACTATTATTATTGTATTATAAGGCATAGAATTTTATTAAAGATGAAATTTAGCAATGGATGTATTTAGTAGTTCTAAAATGTTTTGCTTAAATTTACATTGTAATGTATTTTATGTTGACTATGGCTAGTTAAGTCGAAAAGTAACCATAGAAATTGGTAAACATGTAGAAAATATAAATAAAAATACCATAACTAAAAACACCTTCCTTTGTAAATCATATACCAATTTCAATACATAATTTCATACTTGACGCAGATTTAGAAGTTCTATACGCGTTACATGCATGATGATAAATAATAATGGAAAACAACTAAATGCGTTGGAAATTCTTGCATTTAATAGAGCTCGAGATATTCCTCTTTTTAATTTCATAAGTCTGATTAATTTCAATTGCCTTATGCTTTTTAAAACTCTCATATTTAACACAATTGTTTACAAAGCACAATTGATTGTGGTTATATTAAAATTTTGAATAACTCGAAAGTTACTCATGGGAAATTACTAGTAACGATTCTAGCTTGGTACTTGAGTTTGGATGCGCAGTGGTCTAAACTCCGCCTTTTCACTGTAAAATGATTTAGTTCGTCTCTGTCCCACGACATTTCTTCTCTCTTTGCGCTGCCAAGTGACAAGCAACAATCATTGAATAGTAATTCAGTTTCATATTTATGATTTTAGGGCAGATTTTATATTAAATTTAGCAAATGCCGTACTGCACATTCTTCCTAATGACACTGAGGCATTTTATGAGGGTTCTTTTCTAACACTAAAAATTATGAAAAATAATATATTTCGTCTCACATGCTTTTGTATTTTTAGGATATATACTAATTAGGATTTTTTTTCAACTGCCAGCAAGATTTTAATTCATATCAATTTTTTGAACTTTGCTGAATTTATTTTAATTATTTTCAAAGTGATGTCTGCATGTCCAACTGTTATCCGTGTTTTTGTTTGTGCGTTCTAAAAATCAAGTATACGCATAGTATACTTTATTGATAAGTGAGTGTTGAGTGCTGAATAGTATGTCAGACTCTTATCCGTGTTTTCGTTTGTGTATTTTAAATAATACTTTATGGATAAAAGACAGTTACATCCGAATATCGTTTTTAGTTATTAACATTAGCACTATGTTTTCTAGATAATGTGTCATGTAAATAAAACTTACAATATACAATAATATACTTTTAGATCATTTGCCAACTGTTGGTTTACAATTCCTACACGAAGAGAATTATACGAGATTTTACGTGAAAAATCTGGGTGTGGTCGATCGCAACAAATTACACACATAAATAAATATTTTATCAGCCACTATGGAATCAAAAGTTCCAGCGCTGTAAAAGAATTAAAACAGAAATTAAGCACGTTTTGCAGCAACGTTTTCCGTCGCCTCGAGGCATGTTCACGATATCATGGCAGATTTTTGGAAAAAAATGCCATTTGGCTTAGTAAAACATATGACTTGAGGCCTGATTTAGAGGAATCAAAACTGAACACAATTCTTGACTTAGATGATATTACTTTCGAAAACAGTAGTTACACTGTTCCTAAAAATGAGAACAGTTTTTATTAATATGTTAAATAAAATAATGCTTCCTTTTGTCCTTTTTGTTCTTGTCCATTCAATTTTTTTTTAACTTATTCGTAAGAACCAAAGTTATTTAACTTCAATTTGTTATTTTTAGTACAAAATCTGTGCAAATTAAAGATATTTTTATACTAGAGGCACTAGAGCTGCAACACCCCCCCTTTTTGTAAATATGGTAACACCATAAATGGTAATTTACTTGAAAAGGGTTTCAGGTTCTTTTGAATAATGCAAATCGAGGCATTCTGTAAAATTCTCCTATGCTATTGAAAATTGTAGAAACATATTTATAGCATACATTTCGTCTAAGATGTTTTTATTTCCTTGTACCTCTTTTATAAGAAAATATAGTAATTATATATTTTTTCAACTACCTACAAGATTTTAATTCATACATATGTTTTGAACCTTACTGAATTCATTTTAATTATTTTCAGAGTTCTGTCTGTATGTCTGACTGTTATCCGTTAATTTCTTAAAAAACTTGTTATCGCTAAGAACGCAAGTTATTTCGGTTTTATTTAACATTTTTGGTACAGTTTCTTTTTAAATTATTATTTATTATTATCAATCAAATTTATTTTAGTTTTATGAGGCACAGAATTTTATTAAAGATAATAAATATCAACAATCGAAATTTTTGGCGCTTACAATTTTTTTTCTAAGAATCATATTGTAATGGCCTTATTGGCCGGTCAAGTCGAAAAGTAACCATAAGCATCGCTTAAATCGTAGAAAATCAAAATAAAAATACTACAGCTAAAATGCTTTCTTTTGTAAATCATAAACCAGTTTCAGTACACAATTTTATATACTTTGTTGTTATCTTTGCGTGTGTATCAAATTAGTTACGACCTGCGTCCGCAGCAATGCACTTATAGGATAAGCAAATATAGAGATACGTATGTCTAGGCAAGCTAAGACATCTGATCGATAAGTTAATAATTGGTGGAACAAAGACACGATTATGATCCTATGTCTCAGCTTCATTGACCAGCATTTTTGACATTATATTAGTAACTGTATGAATCACAGAACTTGAAAATTACCTTTGACCATTGACAAGTACCCAGTGGCGGCCGGTAAAATTTAGGGTATGCCCTTTCTCAGTGTTGGAATAAAAAAAATATATTGTTCTCCAGTACACACCACTGCTCAAAGTAAAGATGACCTTCAATTTATTTACTTCATACAGCTTGTGAATGTGACGTAGGCGGAAAGATCCAGACTGAGAGTATACTCTCAGGATCCAGACAACAAAGCATACTTGATGCAGACTTAGAAGTTTTCCACGTCTCTATGATAATGGAAAAGAACTAAGTGTGTTGGAAATTCTTGCAATAATAAAGCTCTAAAAATTCCTCTGTGAATTCTATAGAATGTATATATAGAGATATAGAAATTTAAATTTCATATATAAAACTTTTTAACAGAATTATTGAAATTAAATTTTGGCAAACCGGTGCTTCCAAATAATTTGATATCGAGGAATTTTATATGGGTTTTTTTCTAACACTAAATATTACAAAAAATGATCTATAGAATATATTTTGTTGAAACATTTTTATTTTCTTATGCCTGTATTATTAGGAAATATATACGATTTTTTTTCAGCTACCAACAAGATTTTAATTCATACCAATATTTTGAACTTTGGTGAATTCTTTTTAATTATTTTCAGAGTGATATCTGTATGTCCAACTGTTATCCGTGTTTTCGTTTGTGTATTTTAAAAATCAACGAATATGTGTATAGTTTATGGATAAATGCCAGTCATATCCAAATGCAGTTTTTAATTATTAACATGATATTTTCTAGATAACATATATAAATAAAACTTGCAATATTCAGTACCTAATACACTTTTAGATTATTTGCCACATTTGCCAACTGCTGGTTTACAATTTTTACACGAAGACAATTATACGAGATTTTACGTGAAAAATCAGGGTGTGGTCGATCGCAACAAATTGCACATATAAATAAACATTTTATCAACCACTATGGAATCAACAGTCCCAAAGCTGTGAGAGAATTAAAAAAAGAAATTAAGCAGATTTTGCAGCGAAGTTTTTTTGTCGCCTGGAGGCAAGTGCCCGACATGAGCGCAGATTTTTGGAAAAAAATTCTACTTGGCTTAGTAAAACATATGACTTGAGGCCCGATTTAGACGAGTCAAAACTGAACACAATTCTTGACCTACATGAAATTACTTTCGAAAATAGTAATTACATAGTCCCTAAAAATGAGAATAGTTTTTATTAACATAGATAAGCTCCCTTTTAATTAAATTATTTTTTTTTTAATAAACTAGTTCGTAAAAACCCAATTTTTTTAACATATATATCATTTTTGATACAATTTTTGTACAATTAAATTTGTATTAGTTTTATAAGGCATAGAATTTCATTAAAGGTAAAATTTCATCAATCGAAATATTTGGTGGTTACAAATCTATTTGCTTAGATCGAAAAGTAAGAAAGTAATAAAGAGTGCCGAATATGTAGAAAATCTAAATGAACAGCTAAAATATCTTCTTTTGTAAATCATGTACCATTTTCAGTACACAATTTTATACTTGACACAGACTTAAAAGTTTTACACATCCAAGATATGGAAAAAGAACACTTTGTGTTGGAAATTCTTGCAATTAATAAAGCTCTAATAACCCCTCTTTTGAATTTTATAGAACGTCATATTAATTTTAATTTTTTAGAATTCACAATTGATTACATTCAAATTTTGTTTAACTCGGAAAGTACTCATGGGAAATTAAATATTTCATATTTAAGATTTTAGAACAGAATTAACATGCATTTGGCAAACGGGGTATTATAAATTCTTCCGAATAATTTGAAATCGAGGCATTTTATGAATGTTTTTCTAACGCGATTTTCCTATACCTGTATTATTAGGTAAATAGTGTAATTTATGATTTGTTTTTCAACTACCATCAAGATTTTAATTCAGACCAATCAGGGCCGTGTTTTGACATAGGCCAACTATGCCCGGGCCTAGGGATGTAAATTTTTAGAGGCAACCATATTTTTGTGCGGCACTAATTACGATGGCATAATTGACACTTTTGCTACAAAAAAGCACGTCGCAAGCCCTTGTAAGAATATATAGTATTATTTAATAATAATATACAGTTCCTAATTAGTTGTAAAATCGTTCCCTTTTGTTTGTGTTCAAAAGCATGTATGACCCAATGAAAGAATAAAGTTTTTTTTTGTAAAATTGTGTCTAATTTTTAAAATGAGAACTGGAGTGGCAAATTGTTTGGGCTTAGAGCGGCGCCAACGCTAAATCCAGCCCTGATACCTATATTTTGACCGTTGTTCAAACCATTTTAATTCCTATCAGAATGAAATCTGTATGTCCGACTGTTATGCGTGTTCTCGTCTGTGTAATCCTCCGTCTATTCTTCTGTCACACAGTTGCATTAATATTAAAGCTGCAGGGCCGGCGCTAGCCATTTTGCTGCCTTGTGCCAATTTTCAACTTTGCTGCCTGATAAATAATAATAATAATAATACATTACATGAGTCACATGTATGTACAGTACAGGGTTATTCATTATAAATAACCCACGCCTTATCGTTATTATTGCCTCTAGAAAAAAAGTTTTAAATAAAAGTTGTGTGGCTATGACTGAATTTTGTTAAAATGCTATCAAAAGTACAGTAGCGTGCAGATTTCAGGAGATGCAAAAAAATAATATATGTTTTTTAAATGGGATACCCTATATATTATTAAATTTCTGGGATGATTATTATTTGTTTGTTGTTGTTGATTTCAAAAATATACCATATGTTACCCCTACCGTATACCGTTTTTGAGTTATTAAACGTCGAATATCTTAGTTAAACTAGTTACTGTAAATATGGAAATAAGTTAACATTATTAAAGTGAACTATGAAAATGACAACTATTTTGTTTGATGTGACATTTCTTTAATGAAATAATCAAAATGGTTTACAGTTAGGAAGAAGAAAACCAAATATTTATACACAATAAATAACAAAAATTTATTTAGCAAATTTACGCTACTGTACTTTTGATAGCATTTTAACAAAAACTCGCTCATAACCACACAACTTTTATTTAAAACTTTTTTTTCTATAGGCAATAATAACCATGATAAAGGGTGGGTAATTTGTAATGAATAGCCCTGTACATACTTAATAAATTTCGGATTTTGTGGCTTTAAGGCCAGCTAACTTCCGCACAAGTTCTTTATAATCCAAACTTTCACCAAATTTATGTTTGATCAAAATGGTCGCAAAGTCCACCAAACGCACTTCAGTCATTTTTAACTTTAAATGGGTTTTTATTAATTTTAATTTGGAGTCGCTACTAGCCACACTTATCGGAAGTGTCAGTAAAATTCGAGGAGCAATAGCAAATTTGGGGTAGCAGTCACCTCCGATTTCAACCTTTATTTTTTATTGGTTTTGTGTTATTAGTTCACTGGTCTGCAACGAAATCCTCCTTTAAAAAATTATGCTATAAGTATGAAGATTTTAATGCTCTGAATCTATTCCCGTTGGCCGATTTTTTCTATCACGTCTAGATTTTTTTTATATGAATTTTTTTTTTAAATTTCATAAATTTTGTTTTTTTTTAAATTTTTTTTTTTGTCAACATCAAGAACAGTATACATACATACAAAATAAGTTTTAGCGAGTTGTAAGAGAAAGAAAGAAAGTATTGACAGTGATTTTTATGGTAGTAGATATGCGCATGCGCAGTATTCGCTGTGACTTTACTTTCTTTCTCTTACAACTCGCTAAAACTTATTTTGTATGTATGTATACTGTTATTGATGTTGACAAAAAAAAATTTAAAAAAAAACAAAATTTATGAAATTTAAAAAAAAAATTCATATAAAAAAATCTAGACGTGATAGAAAAAATCGGCCAACGGGAATAGATTCAGAGCATTAAAATCTTCATACTTATAGCATAATTTTTTAAAGGAGGATTTCGTTGCAGACCAGTGTAATGCACCAAATGAGTAAAGTGAGTGTTTTAGTCCCGGCATGCAACGAACAGACACTCGGGAGGTGCACACAACATTTTTGCACGAGAGGGCACAATTTTTTATTGCAAAAAAAATAAAATGTAAAAACTAATGAATAATAATTGACTACGAAGCGTTTTATTTTATTCCGAATTTATCTGGGTATCCTTGTGTTTAATTGTATGTTTGACATTATTTTTTATTTATTTCTTTTTAACATTTAGATTACTAAGTATTACTAATTACCAAATATTACGAACTGTGAAAATTACCCTATTAATATTAATTTTAATTAAAAATGTTACATTTTATGGTTTATGTGTTTGATTCTTAATTTGTTGTATTTTCTATCATTAAAAGCTTGGCATAATAAAAATGTTGGTATTATGTTATGTTTGTATTTTTCATTGATTTCCATGGCGACTTTAAATCCCAAAGGAATAACCGTTTGTGTTGCTCCTTGTTTTGAGGCAGTAAAAAATTGTTTTATTCCCGTTTGTTAAAAAAATTTCTTAATATATAACGCTTTATAGAAGCATAATGATTTTTTACATGAAGTTACACTTAACTATTTTTATTTATTATAAAATAAGTTATATTGCACCAATGTTCCTCTCTGCTAATTATCGGTATTATTTGAAAAACAACATTTGGCCGCCCTGTGTAGAAATACATATTGCTCATTGCATTCCGTCGGCCGACGCGACGCCACTAAGGTCCAAAACTGGAAAAACGTGCGCAAAATTAATTTCTCTTCATAACATGAAAACTTCTACCTTAAATGTGTAACACTGATGTAATTTTCCACGAAACACCAAAATACCATATACCGCTCTCGACGCGCGTTTCACCAACCAAGTTGGCATCATCTGGAGATGATTAAAACTAACCTTATGCTAACAATGTATCCTATTTATACCTAAACTATTGTCACGGTCCGGTGAACCGTGACCCACTAACCAACAAAGCGGGCTATTTGGGATTGGCCCTTTGTCACTATTCATTCTATTTTTATACTTTGTGATTTCCAAACTCTCAAATGCATCCAGCTATCTAGTATTTGTTATATTCCTAATTAATCTTAAATTGCTAATATATATGCTTGTTCTCAAACGCTGTCTTAAATGTTGGGCAACACTAGACTTATCTGTTCTACCATATTTGAGATGGGCCATATGCTCTTTGAATCTAGTTTGAATTGATCGTCTAGTTTGTCCAATATACTTTTGATTGCGATCCTTACAGCTAATTTCGTAAATCCCAGACTTTTCGTTTGTTTTAATTTTTTCTTTTGTATTGCCTAAATGTTGTTGTATTTTATTTCCCAATGAATAAACGACTGTCATACCTATATCTTTAAAAATCTTACCAATACCACGGGTGAATCGAGAATCGAATGGATTCGATACAAATTTCGGATTTTCTCTTTCAATTTGAAAGGTCGAGGAATTTCGAAGTTACTCTTTAAATTTTCATTTCCTAATTATTTTATCAATTAAACTTATAGAATATCCATTACTCGCAGCTATATCCTTAATCCATACCTTTTCTTTTTCAAACCTCTCCTTATTGATGGGGAAGCTTAATAGACGATGGACTAGAAAATTAAAACTCATCATTTTGTGTTAAGCACAATGGTGAGAGTCCTTAGGGATATGTCTTAGAGCACTGGTATCTTTTCTGTATATGTCAAATTTAACTGATGCGAAACGAATGTTAAATTTAGAAACAAAGTTATTAAAACCAACGACTTTTGTATCAAACATTGCAAAAATATCATCCACATAACTAAGCCAGACCCTGGGAATATATTCAAATTCTTCTTTTGCTTCTGTTTCGAATCTGTTTATGAAGAGACTGGCAATGGATGGTGACAAAGAGTTACCCATTGCTGTTCCTTCATGTTGTTCGAAGAAATTATCGTTAAATCGAAAGCAATTTTGTTTCACGAAAGTTTAGTGAGTTGAAAATTACTACATTTTGACTGAGATTGTTTAATTCGAGTAGATCCTTAAGGTAGTCCAAGGTTTGTGGTATCGGAACACTTGGAAACAATGGACAAACGTCAAAGAAATCAAAATTTCACCATCTTTCAATTGAATATTTTTCACCTTATTAATGAAATCATTGGAATTAATCACAGAGAAACTAGGTGGTGCAATAGGTAAATTTTCGAAATCCTCCGTTTTGATAGGTGGTAAGTCAGCGATTCGATTGCTGAAACAATTGAAAGCACCGACTTTCCTGGTTTATGTATCATAGGCAAACCCAAGTATACCTAGATTATACATCTAGGTACATGTAACTTAGTTGGTGTGTCACGGTTCACCGAACTGTCACAATAGTTTAGATATAAATAGGATACGTTGTTAGCATAAGGTTAGTTTTAATGATCTCCAGATGATGTCAACTTGGTTGCCGAAACGCGCATCGAGTGCAGTATATAGTGTTTTGGTGTTTCATGGAAAACTACGTCAGTGTTATCTTAACATCAAAGGTTCCAACCCACTCCAGGACTTAAATGTGTAGTGTTTGTATTATTTTTGTCTTTGCATATGAATAGAACACAGTACCGAAAAATTTATTGCAATGTTTATACAGGGTGTCCAGTATAAATATAAACCCTATTATAATCCACATAAATCAATCGATTTAAGTGTTCCAAAGAGTATATCTACATGATTAAATACAAGGGTTTATATTCTACTCTATTTTTTGTTGGGTACCATATACAAGGTGCATAAAAAAGTAAGGTAGTAGTTTCTGCAAAAATTATACTTTTAAATTATTTCACTGTATAACATAAAATTTGACAATAGAACAATACACGATTTTCACATAACAGAAAAAATCTCCACAATACGACTAATTAATCGAAACATGTGCAAGAATTATGATTATCGGGAAAGTTTGGAAAGTCTTAGAAAAGAGGTGCGAAAAATTGAATTGCGATGGAAAAAAATTAAAATAACAGAAACATTCTTATGGAGAAAACAAGATACAAGGTATTACAAACTTTGCCCCTGATAATAATTACATTACTAAAATATTTATACAGAGTGTTCCGCTTTTATTGTTATAAATTGAAACAGGTAATAGAACATGTAATTTTCAGACAAACGTTGTCTATAAACATGTATCGAAAAATACTTCGTAAGGGAGCTACAGCCCCTCAAAGGGGTGCTTCTGTTAATAAGTTTTCCCAATATTTCAGAAACAGTTAAAGATAAAATTACGAAATTTAGTACACTTTATAACCTGTATGCGTCTATTTCAGAAACAAAAAATTTTTCTGATCAAAATGAGCAAGATGAAAATGGGTATCGTCGTTTGGGCAAAATAAAACAGGAAGAGTTAAAACTTGAAGACCATTTGGCCCTAAAGAACTTCATAACTTATCAGTTTAATATGAGAATTGTTTAATTTGAAGTGTTCCAATCTAAAAGTGAAATTACTTGTTTCAGTGTGGTCCTTCTGACATTTATTGTTAATTCCATTGTAAAAAAAAACTGAGGTTTCATAGACTACTCAAGATTTTTCTTCAGGCCTTCTGCCCTTTAGATTTTCTAACCTAACAAAGTTCTACTTTGATGTTAGCTGGTGTAAAAGATTTCAAACTTCGAAGGTATCGATACAGATGTAATCAAAGTCAGAAATCTTATCCTACGATTGAACTTTGACGGATAGTGAAGAATCCTAATCTATGAAGAAGTTAAGACAGCCACGCCAGTTTTGACAGCTACGTTTAATTTGGGCAGCGATGTTTAAACTGACAGCCTCATTTTGAAGCGACACTCGTAGTATTAACGACGTACTCTGGTTTTGATAGTTGAAGTTCAACTTTGACAGTAACAACTGTCACCGTCAGTTTGAAAGACAATTTTTTTGTCAGTGGCACCATGACGGACAACATATTTTTGACAGCTACCAATGTTATGGTGATATCCAGTGGTTGCACTATTGAGCACTGAATGTATCTCTGTCCTTGTCTTAAACCAATGGAAATCACCATTAGAGTAATTTGGACAGCTTGATTATTTTTGACAACTTCCCTGTTAGTATCATTTTGACAGTTATAAAATAAACTTCTGAAAATATTATAACTTTTTTATTGTAAAAACACGTATAGCTAAGAGAATTACAAAATACCTATTGCCACTTAACAACATTGCAACTTCCACTGCTTCTTCCTCGATTTATATGAGACGTAATAAAAGTATTTTAAACCTTCGACCATAGTTTTCTTTGTTCTCGGAATTCATTACTAAAAATACCTATTACAACACCTCACTCAAAGAATGAGTATTGAGTAATACTAAAACTAAATCGTAATGTTTATAGACATAGTGAGTGATAAGTGGATCCATCTGGTGGTCAGTGCTACTACCAATCAGACATGTCTTAGTGACTGATAGCGACCTCCAAAGCAGGTACCAAGAGCTTCGACCTCTAACCCGGGTGGGCTAAACTATATACTGAAAAAGATTTGCAGAAAACAACTACTCAGCTGACAAAAGCCCCGACTTGCATTGAATTAAACCTGCAAATCTTGTTTGGTAGCTAAGATCATTTCTCAATTTCTCACTAGACATATACCGGTTTCGAACTTTTTATGTTCTCGTCAGTATGCCAAAAGCAGTGGCCTTCATTTAAATGCGCTCATTTCGGAAATAGCACTCTTAAGAAATATGACATCTTACTTTTTCTCTTTAAATAGAAAACCCTGTATGTTTTAAAATAATTCAATTTCCCTCATTTTTCTGATTACTAAAATATCATTCATCTCATGTTATTTCAACATTTTTTGAGATATCTGGATTTTAATATTAAAATATCGTTAATGATTTTCTTAAAAGTAGTTGCCTTTGAAAACAAAATAGCTGCATTTCTGAATTAAATATGAATTTACTCGTCAAAGTAATTTTTCTCAAAAATCGGTATCTGTCATGGTTAATTCATTAACGATATTTTAATACCAAAATCCAAATATCTCAAAAACTGTTTCAGATAACATGACGCATGTTGGTATTTTTGAAATCAGAAAAATGAGGAAAATCGAAATATATAAAAATATACAGGGTGTTCTATTTAAAAAGCGAAGTAAAATGTCGTATTTCTTAAACGCGATGCGCAATAGGTTTTATTATCCAAAATTTGGATTTTGTGAAAAAATTAGTTGAAGAAGATCTTTACACATTTTCGAAAACTTCAGAATTAACCAAGTTATTTCAAAAAAGGACATTTTTGCATGATGATCCTGTTGTACATACTCTGTAACTTTACATAAATTTAGATATATTTCAGTATCGGTTTTATTTTTTCCTAAAAAATATTTTATACACGTATGTTTTTTTACATATGTTTTTTGTGTAAACTATAGTAACATATTATTCTTATATGTTTTTAATTTATGCGAGTTACTAAAGCCCTATATTATTTAATCAGTTTCATAGTTCACATGCAGTTAGTTACTTTGTATTACTGAGTTAAGTGTTCATTTGAGAAGAACATCTTAATGAAAGCCAAAAGTGTACGTAGCAAATATATTGTACCCATTGGGAACTTGTACATTTATTCAAATAAACTATTTCTTTATTAACTTACCCTAATTTTTTAGGCGAAAAATAAAACGTCCGAGAGCCAAAGGACTTAAAAAGGGGTCCCTATAAAGTAGAGAAGAAAGCCCGCAAATCTCGACGTAAAACACCCATAAAAGCATCTGTGGAACCAATGTTGTTAGGAAAACCTTTAAAATGCAAATATTGCTCTGTAGCTTATTATAATAATATAGACTATGCTCTTCATTCAATAGCACACAGTGATGATGACCAATATTCTTGCCATTTATGTGATTTTAAATTGAAATCAAAATATCGATTCGAAAAACATGTAAGGGCACACGAGGGCACTAACTTATATAAATGCGAAATATGCGACAAACCGTTTAAAATAGGCACACATGCTCTTGAACATGTTTACTTTCACAATGGAGAGAAACCGTTTCAGTGTGAAATTTGTGCGAAACATTTTATGTATTCTAGGCTTTTGAGTGCTCATAGACGACTTTCACATTATGAAATTCTTACGGGGAAACCTTTAGTGAAATACGATTGCAAAATTTGTAAAAAGCATTATGAATCTTACCCTGGGCTACAGAGACACATGTACAGCAAACACAACGAAGCTGGAGTGGACAAATCAGTTATGTGCGACGTTTGTGGGAAGAAGATTAAAAATAAAGATAAATTGAAATTTCATCTTAGAATCCACACTGGAGACAAGCCTTTTTCTTGTGTTGTGTGTGGTAGAAAATTTGCAAAAAAAGATTTACTGCAAGCTCATATGCCTGTACATACTGGTGAAAAGCCGTTTTCATGCAAGGTTTGTGGTAAAACGTTTGCTCATAGAGCACCTCTTTGGTATCATAGGAAGACGCACACGGGGGAGAGACCTAATGTTTGTCCAATTTGTGGTAAAGGTTTTATTTCAAAACCTGCCATGGACAACCACGTTAAGACTTGTTATAAAGCATAACATTTCCAGTTATAAATCAATTAATGAAAGTTTATGTATGAAGTGCCAAATGATCTTTACTTGTATTTTGGTTTCCTCAATTCAGATCAACGAGCCCTAGGCATATGTTTAATAATCTTTAGTATGCAGGTTTAATTTTTTGATTGTTTGTTTTAGTTTTGTTTGCCAGACAACAAATGTAGAAAATCCTTATTTGAAAAATTAGAAGTTAATTTTAATAATACTGCTAATCATCCTGTATCTTTTTTTATATTTTTTGTAAACAGTGTCAGTGCAATTTTTCTTTGGCAATGCTGACACAGTTTCTTTTAAAAATTAAATCTAAAAATTTTATATACAAATATTTTTTTCGACGTTATCTACAAACAATGTGTTAAACTGGTGCAAACCTTAGTTGAAGTAGACTAAGGTTAACTCCAACTTAACACAGCCTAAGTATCATTTAGAGTCTTATTTATCAGTGAACTATCGTCGATCTACCTTTAAGCTAAGGCTAGAATAAAAGCCTTGGTTTTCTGGAGCTTGAGCCCAATGATTATTAAACTATGCTATGTCCTAGTTTCGTAGCTGTGATGTGATCAGACTTGCTGGGATGTAAAGGCTGGTTCAGGGCCGAGAAAGGAGTTTTCAGCACTCTCTCTCGCCAAAGAGTTTGCTTCTTAATTACCAGTTTCCTCCTGACTCTTAATCTATCTGTATATCATTCGAGGCCGCCAGGACCCAAAAGAAATTTGTTTCCTGTACCCCCAATTATCTCGACTAAAGAACACAATAATCGTGTATAGAGCAGTAAATAGGTATTGTACCGGCAAATAATTTAGTAGATGACGGCCATGATAAAACCAGTGGTCGAGGGCGAGCTAGCATATATATTTCTCGCTTAGACTGACGGGACCCTCGATGACTGTGCGGCGCGTTTCGCCTCTTTTTGTCCTTCTACAATAACGTTTACTAGGATTATACATAGAAAAGTACCGGTTATCGTCCGACTGGCTGACGACCTGGTGTCTCTTACTGGTAGAGCTAGATTTTTTATATGCCCCACCCTCTGACATATCATAATATGCTACGTCCCATTCTTCAACAATCTGTTAGTTGCTTTCCTGTCTTGATTTACCGAGTTACAAAACGAATACAAAGACTGCATCTCAAGTAGTTATTTCGCGTATATCAGGAGCAGAATCACACACTTATATCTGCTTGTTTATTTATTTGAACTAGAAAAATATTTAATTAGAAAGCCTGCTTTAGGTGTGTACATAAAGTATAAAAATGACAGTCATGTATGTGACAGAAAGATACATATACATCACTGTTGCCTTTCTACTCTCAGTTTATTAGTTGTAGATATGACGCCCTCGATGATTTAAATGCTTGTGCAAATATACTGCAAAGTATGCACATGCATATGCCATTAACGTGCACATCCACACCCAATACTCGAGCAGAATTAAAGTTCGTGTGGCTTCTGCTCATATTTAATTTGATAACAGAATATTAGATATTTATATTCTATTTTTTAAAACAGACCTTTTACGATCGTACAAAACTTACATTTAGTTTATTGCTTTGTTACTTATTTTACATTTAAAAGATGACAGTACAGCTTCTATTTGTAACATGACGTCACATTTAAATATTGTTTTTTGTTTCTTCACTGCTTCAATATGTATTGTATTTTGCAAGAAATTAAAAATATATAATAAAATAATATGGGAGAAGGTTATTAATTAATTCCAAAAAAAACGCAATATTTATTTTCATTTTATTAGTTATATGAGAGTTGTATGTAAGTCCGTAACTGAAATGACTACCCGAGATGCGGTCTTTGTATAGGAGTAAAGTTGAAGATCCAAGACACTAAGAAGTTGAGATAAAAATATATGGAAAATTCATGAGAATGGAAAATTATGGAAATAAAAGCCCTACTACACTTACAGAGAAGTGCCACGATTAATATGTTTTCAAAAACAAATTAAGTATCCTCTTCTTGGTAAAAGTTTAAAATATAGAGTGGAATGAAAATATTAACGCTGAAAATTTTTCTATAATTATTATTTACTAACTTTTACAAAACTTATCACAGATAAGTTATAACATATATCTTTTTAAAACAATTATTTTTCCGGCTATTTGCCATAACGCTGAAACTTGGATTACAAAAAAGATAATATACGCATTATGTTCAGTGCAACTGACTCAATAATGTTATTTTTAATTTCAACTATTCTATTACATTGGGGTTTACAAATGTTAGTTGCTTTAGATCCTTTCAATGAGCCACTTTGATAACGCTAAAAGCAGAAACACGTGTCAGTGGATGTTTGAAAGTTTTTTAAAGCGATTGTTCCACTGGTGAGTACTTTTGTTTTATTTATTTTTGGTTTTACTGAACAGAATAGTTGAAATTAAAAATAACATTATTGAGTCAGTGGCACTGAACATAATGTGCATATTATCTTTTTTGTAATCCAAGTTTTAGCGTTTTGGCAAATAGCCGGGAAAATAATTGTTTAAAAAGATATATGTTATACTTATCTGTGATAAGTTTTGTAAAAGTTAGTAAATAATAATTAGCTATTAATATGTTGTTATTATCTTTGAAACTTTTCTTTTTAATTAAAAAAAATTAGTTTTTGACACCAACCTAATAATCGAAAGATGCAAGTTGCAAATACATAAATGATTAGCATATTACAACTGCTATTTACAAGACAAAATAAAAATAAATAATGGTTTGTTGGATATTGAACTTATAACAATACGCAGCAATTCCCACGAAATCATCGTAGATGAAATAAATACTATAAAAATCTATACAAACGTACAAAAAGTTAAACCTTTACTGTCAGTCATAGGCTCAAGACTTAAGTGCAATATTTCCACTTCCAGATAATACAAATGTATTAGCAATATTTCTTTTAAATATAATTATGGGATGGAGCTGATTTATATTTCCCAAAATTTGTATAAGCTCCAGTCGTATAGAGTACAAAGAGTATTTTTATGAAAGTATTAAATAATTTCACCATTGGCATCCAAAACTCATTTTGTAGTATATTTTAAGTAATTAAATGTGATCTTTTTTATATGTATTTTTTTAAGTATTAGCCATTATAAGTTTAAAACTTATTCTGTCCATTATATTAAGATCTCCTTATACATATGCATTGATTAAATATAAGTACCTAATTACTTAGTATATAAATATTTACCGCTCGTAAATCTGGACGTCAAAATTTTTATATCGTTCTGAACAGTGTCTATTTGGGATTTGGTTAGTTTCGAAACGTTATTTGGACCGCTTGTATGCATTTACTGTTTCAAAACTAATAGTATCTTAAACTAGCGCATAGTGGGCCAGAATTAATATTTAGCAGGACAAAACCTAAATTTGTAAAAATTAATTTTGAGAAAAATTCCTTTATTAGTATCTACAGAAATGGTCAGTGCATAACAACATTAATATGACAATTCCTAAAATAAGTCTGTTAGGAATAGTGCGCAAGTAAAGAACACTAATAATGCACGACTGTTCTCAGTTTATCAGTTGCTTTTATATTGTATAGAAGTGGTGTTGTGTTCTCGATTGTTTTTGAGGGTGTAAAATCTTTCCTGTAGGAATCTTTTTGTTAAAAGGTATGCTATTTTTTTCCCTTTTTGTTTAACATTTTTTAATACAGTTATTTTTAATATTACCAAAATATTAACAAAAAAAAGTGCCGTTATTACTTCCTCACCCCTCAAACTGAGGAAGTTATGTATTCCGAAAAAAAAATTTGAAAATTTTTATTGCATTTCTGGACGAATCTCGACGAATTATGACGATACACAGAATTTCTCTGTCTAGTTCGCGATAACAGCTACAGTTTTTGAGATAAAGCTTTCAAATTTGGTACACACATTCTAGAGGTTATAAGAAGAGATCGAGTTCATTGATGAGCAAAATCGGTCTCAGTGTCTAAAAAAAATATTAGTGACATTCCACCCATGTGACTTTTTTTGAAACGTCAAAATGTGACTTTTTTGAAACGTCAAAAATTACTTTTATTATAAACTCCACCACACGTCAAGTTTTACTACGGTGAGGGTCTTCTAATCCCCAAGTAATTGGTAGCGGTTTTTTTAAATTACATACTTACTTAGGTTCATAAAAAATTGCACGCATTTGCACACTGTAATCTGAAGTTTTTAAGGAGGATTATGTAATATCTGTTAGTGATCGGTAGTGCCCATTAAGGACATATAGGGATAATTTGTTTTTATTTAAGCTTTCTTTTTGCCTTGAGTATTAGCATATTGTTCTATTTGCAAAGACGATGTATGTTGCCAGAAGAGAGTTATTTGAATTTTTAAAAGACAAGGGCAGTCTCATGACCTGGATTGTGCAATTAAATTCAGAATTAGCTAATTATATTTATAAGCAAATTGACTTAAAAACTCAAATAACTCTCGTCTGGTAAAAGACATTGTCTCTGTAAATAGAACAATATGCTAATACACAAGGCAAAAGAAAACTCAAATAAAAGCAAGTTATCCCTATATGTCCTTAATGGGCACTATATTTTATTAAAAGTTACTGTATAAGCTTCTTTAAAAACTTCAAATTATAATATATAATTTAAAAATAACGACACTTTTTTGTATTTTGAATAAGATAATATCAAAAATAATTGTATTAAATAATATTAAATAAAAAAGGAAAAAAGCAGCATACCTTTAACAAAAAGATTCCTACAGGAAAGATTTTACACCCTTACGAACAATCAAGAACACAACTCCACTTCTATACAATACAAAAGTAAATAATAAACTGAGAATGGTCGCGCATTATTAGTGTTCTTGACTTGTTGACTATTCCTAAATTATTATTATATTAATGTCGTTATGCGCTGACCATTTCTGTAGATTTAGTATCTACAGAAAAGGAATTTTTCCCAAAATTAATTTTTACAAATTTAGGTTTTGTCCTGCTAAAAATGAATTCTGGCCCACTGTGTGGCGTTGCTCGTGCCAATATAAAAATTTTGGTAAATATTTACATTAGAAGTAACTACATAACTATCTACGTACCTATATTTAATCTATGATTTACGTAAAATAAAAGTGAATTGTTTTTCACTACATTTAAGATGTAACAAAACATTTTTTATACTGTATGAATGTAGAATATTTAGAATTGTATTATTTATTTGAAAAATATTTTATAATTTTAAGTCTGCTTGTGTATGTCTTTTATAAAAAAATATAAAATGTACATAAACCATAAAAAAGTTTTTTTCATATCCTGTGAAATACCTATTGACAGACATAATAATCTGTGTATAAACTTCGTGGCTCTCTGATCCAATAAATATATATTTATTTATTATATTTTTATAATGAAGACAAAAAAAAACAAACATATATAAGCTAGAAAATTAGGCATAAGATGGAAGTGCCTATATTTAGAAAACTATATGAGCGTACAATCGAGAACGAAGTGCCGCCAGAAACAGTGCTAGGGCTCGTTATATTTATTTCATGTATAAATGCATTTTTAAAAAGTAAATAACCGTAACTATGAAAGATTTTTTAGATAAAATACATGAACAAATTTAACACAGACACGCAGACGTTATGCCGAATCGGATAAATTTTCTATTTTGCCGCCAGAAACAGTGCTAGGGCTCGTTATATTTATTTCATGTATAAATGCATTTTTAAAAAGTAAATAACCGTAACTATGAAAGATTTTTTAGATAAAATACATGAACAAATTTAACACAGACACGCAGACGTTATGCCGAATCGGATAAATTTTCTATTTTCGGGTCTCAAATCGTTCATCTTTATCATAACCTGGAATTTGATTTTTTGCACGACATTCTCTATCCGTATAGATAGATGAAAAATTAAAATAAAATTGATTTTATATTTCTCTTCACTTTAATTTAATTACTTGTTTTAGAATAAAACAAGTGAATGGCAGATATACTTTCCATTTTGGCTTAAGCACGTATTAGCTCTCAAAATATATAAATTAATTATTCTTTACCAACAGGGGTAGCATAGATCTTAATCTGCTATTGTACCTATTAACCCATCCATAGATCAACGTATAAGTGCATCGTTAATCTTAATCTTCTATTGTGTACCTATTAACCCATCCATATTTTTCAGGTCTGTCACGGTGGTCAACGTGCATCATTCCCTTCACCGTCATCTGCAATTTTAAAATTCATTTAATGCGTTTTTGGGATTTTTCAACTAATCTAAAAGAAAAATTATTTTTTCTTCGGTAGATTTTTCAAAATATTTATGTTAATGCTTCATGAAATTGTTCAACAATTGAAAGGCCTGTTTCTACTAGTATTAAAAACATAAAAAAAATTGAGAAAAATTACAGGGTACACTTTTGGATATAAGCAAGTTGTAATACAACATGATACAAATCAGTCTAATTAGTCCTCTAGATATCGGTTAAAGTTTGGTGTTAATTTTATTACATATATTTTCCTAGCGTTACCCGAACTAATTTTATGAAATTATATTATGAGAACGTCTATTTGAATACTGAGAACGTCTCGGAATAAAGACGATACTCACGATAACATTTTTAAATATAGGTTTCAATTTGTCTATAACATCTCAGTCTCATTTCTTCAGGTGTCTTCCTTTCAATCTAGTAGATTGAATAAAACTGAGGTATCGAGTGTCAGTCTGCTTTTTATAAGTAATTTTCAAGAGGTACATTTACAACCAATTCTCTACAGGCCCAATTTACCAACGGATGGTGGATTGGCCCGAGAAAAAATTTGGTGGTCTTTTAAGGTGGGAGAGGCCCCCCCCTGGGGGGGTTTTTTTTTTTTTTGCCGGGGGCGAATCCGTTTGTTTTAAAAAAATCATTTTTTTTTACCCCCCCTCCCCCCCCAACCCTTTTTTTTTTCCCACCCCCCCGTCCCCCCCCCTCCCCCCCCCCCCCCCCCCTTTTAAAAAAAAAAAAAAATTTTGTGTTGTAGTACCTGCAAGAAATTTCTTATTCGTGTAATATGTTACTTGTTCTGCGGTCGATTGAGACAGCTCTCGTCTTGTGTCAAGGACCAATTTAAGTAGGCGTTGCTGATTAGAAACTTGTAAATTCAATATGTAGCACACTTTTTTGTTGGTTGATTTTCACAATAGGTCAGCGATGGATGGAATTCTTTGAGTGTCATCAGGTTTGTTCATTTTGAAAATTTCAGGTTCTGTAAAATTAATTAAGTAATCTGTACCGTTACACGATGAGCAAGTGATGATATTTGTCCATTTCACATGTTCGCACATTGTAGACGCCTTGGTTTGATATTGCAATTATCCATTGTGTTTTAAGAACGGAGGCAATCTTTCAATTAGTTTTAAATATTCTTGATGTTAACGATTGAATATTTTACCATTGTAGTGCCTTTTATATAGGGTAACGATGCATTCATTGGCAGATAATCTAATCTCAATTTCTTGCATTTTCTTTTGCTTTGCTGACCACTGAAAATCATATGATTTGTATCCATTAATTAGCAATGCATAATGAAGATTTTGCATCTCATGGTTAATATTTTCAGCATGAAATTTGTGTTAATAGTGCTTTTGAATTGGAATTGGTTCTTTTGATAATGCGAGTTGTCGTGCTTACTGATAGATATCGATTGATATATTTTATATGATATCCCAAAAAACTAAGATATAAGAGTCCAAATAAATTTATATTACAAAAATTTTATACAGGTCCTGAAAATAATAATAAATGTTGTATTATACAAAATAGTATATGCAGACGCGTGTGCCCAAAAGCCATCACATGATGAAAATAAGTAAGTTGTTAATGAAAATGTATCCAATTTTTAAATTTCATGACCATTAATACTTGTTTTATTTTTAGGAATACAACAAGAAGGAGAAGATCAAAATCTAATAAAAAAATAAAGAAAATACGAAAATCCAGGTGCAAGACTGAAAAACCTAAAAAAAAAGTTGTAGAACCTATTAAATTGGAAGTGCCTTTACGATGTGGTTTCTGTAGCGAAGCATATTATAATAATATTGAGTACGCTCTACATTCGAAGGAACATAATAAAGATGAAAAATACTCCTGCCACTTATGTGATTATACAAATACATCTAAATATCGTACGGAAGCCCACGTACGGGCACACGAGGGCTCCACAAAATATAAATGCGAGATCTGCAGTAAACCCTTCAACATTAGTACTCATGCTAAAGAACATAAATTCTTCCATACTGGCGAAAAACCTTTCCAATGCGAAATCTGCGGAAAACATTTTATGTTCTCTAGGATTTTGACAAAACATCGTCGCACTGCCCACTATGAAATTATGTTTGGTAAACCTTTAGCTAAATACGATTGCAAAGTTTGCGGTAAACATTACGAATCTCTGCCAGGTCTTCAAAGGCACATGTATAGCAATCACAACGACACTGGTGAGGACTGGTCAGTCATATGTGATATTTGCGGAAAGAAAATTGCTACAAAAGAAAAATTAAAGTACCATTTAAGAACACATACTGGTGACAAACCTTTTCCTTGTCCGGCCTGTCCAAAAAGGTTTCCAAAAAAAGATCAACTCAAAGAACACGAAAGGGTACATACTGGAGAGAAACCTTTTGTGTGTATGTATTGTGGCAAGAATTTTGGCCATAGAGCACCATACAGATATCATATAAAGACCCACACTGGGGAGCGACCTTATACATGCCCCATTTGCGGAAAAGGTTTTATTTCTAAATCAGCTAAAGAAGGCCATGCCAACAGTTGTTTCAAGAAATAATCAGATCTACAATGAAACGTACTCGTATAATGAATCGTACATTAAAATTTGACCGAAATGCAGAAACGTAATGAAACTTACATCAAATGGTAATATTAAAAAAACGGCTCTCATTACTTATTCTCTAATTTACACTTATTTGCTTAATCAGTCAATCACGTATACCTATTCTTGTCACATTTCAGAAAAATTACGTCCCCATTTCTTTACAGTATCTTCACGCTGTGGTTACAATAACAAAACGTTTACATATATAACGTTTATATATAAGGTGTTTCCCAAGTAACCTAACATATTAAAAGACGTGATTCTTCAAGTAATGCATCTAGAAAAGTTCGTATGAACATATCTTCTAAAGTTTTTCGTTTCTTCTCTTGTATTTACAACAAAACCTTTAAACAGTTACAGTAATTTTCTAGAAAAAAATTCTCATTAACAGTTCAGAAATATTACTTTTGTAACTATAAGTTGTCAATTTGGTCTAGAAATACACTACGTCTTTTAAGCTCAACTTATGCGTTTGTTACAATAAACCATTTCTTACTATGGTGAATTTAGAAGTCACTTTAAAATTGTAATGACACTGGCAGTTTATTTTTGATATAAGGTGATATCCAGGTGTACCAATCGTACGAATCTGAGAAAATCGTCAATAACTCTAAAACTATCCATTTTAGCCCATATGTGGTTTAGTACTTCTTTTCGTAGAATTTAATGCTTTCGAACAAAAAATATACCACTTTACACTAAAAAAAAGCAATGTGACTTACAAATGATTTAAGTTCACTGTCGTAAGTAGGTACGTTTAAAATATTAACCCTCTTTTTATATTTAACATTTTTATCGAAGATGCGCATGCGATGTTGTCAAAATAATTAAACGTGCCGGATCTTCTAGATAACCTTAAATCTCCGTAACTAATCAATGTTCCAATTATTTATACACAGAATTGTGGAGCAGTTGGCTACAATGCACGATGACAAGCGTGACTAGAGAACTTTCTATCATAGCTGCAGATTCGAATCCCGCCACTGACGCTGGCAATGTCGGTGGGAATGGTCGTGTGTCCGCGTTTTTTCATCAGTGGAACTCCTGCCCGTGCAGTTTAGGCATAAGTTGGGATTTGCCTACTTTCTGTGGTGTGTTTATTTATTTATTTATCTATTCATTTATTTATTTATTTATTTAGAGAATTAAAATACACGATCTGATTTATAAACAAGTTAACATTCTAATAACTTGAAACTCATCACTAGAACTGGCAGAAATGTACGGCGGAACATAGGCGTACACATCATAATAAGCGTAATAAAAGAAATTAACTAGTAACAAAAGCAATAATCTGTTACAATTTATAACAAAGTATGCACAACTTACCTCTTAACTAGCTTATCAGAAACTGGAGAAGATTTGTAAAAACTTTGCATCTACAGGTATGTTTCTATGGGTGTCTCCGTGATAGATGTTCACTGTGGTGATAAAATATGCTTATTTATATTTTAAGAACAACCGTTCGACATCTATTGATGTAATACAGGCATACTTAATATAGCTTTGAAGGCACTTAACGGATCTGGAGATGCACCATCAATACCATCAGAAATTTGATTTAATCTGGTAAAACCGGTGTTTTGCACACGTGCAAACTTTTCTCAAACGCGCTCATTTTTTGCGTCACATATATCGTGTAGCGTGATGAAATATAAAAAAAACCATAATAAAACCCCGACAAACAAACTATACAAATGCGATAAAACGAATGTAAACAAAACTTACTCGTTTAGTCATAGTGCGATTTTTAGCCACCAGGCGGCGAAGTAAAGGCTTATTATTCCCAATAGGCATTATTCCTCCATACATTAAACTCGATGCCAATGTTTAATGGATACAAACAGTACACAGTCTGTATAATGAATCTCTTTTGTATTATTTCGATGTAGAAAATTTCTTATACCTATAAATTAGGTACTTTAAGTTATTACTTGAAGAAGGGGAAAACTAGGGAAAAAATATTTTTGCCAGTAATATGTTTAGTACTTGATTTTAAATTGGTGCTGTTTATAAGAAAATGCATATATTAATTTTTAATTTACTAAATATTAAGCAATATATTAGAGAAAAGGTAAAAACCGTTAGTGATCTTGTACATCACAGTATTAATTATTATCTTTCATTAGATCTCGTTAATGTATAGATAAGCAGTATTTGTTTTTAAAACTATTTACATTTATTTATTTTATTTATAATATTTTTCTATAGTGAAATTATAGCACGGATTCTGCATTAAATAATTATATGCATTCATCAATAAAACTGAAATGGGTACTTAAATCCATTGTACTTAAGTCTGTTTAGCATAAGCAAAAATTTGATATGAATCTGCATTAAATTTGATTTAAATAGTATTACATAATTAATTATTAATATATTTTTATAACTAGCAATAAAAATTGTTAACTAGCTTCCATTATTAAGATTAATTGTTATAAGAAATAAAAGTCAGTGTTTACAACATCGTCTATTGTATTTTATTCTGTGCTTCTTCTTTAACGTAAATTATTGTGGTTGTTATTATTATTATAAATAATATCTACTAGTAAAATAAATATAAATTTATCGATAGATGATATTGTGGGTAAGTACAATTTCACTAGAAAAATCCCTTTAACTCTTATTAATACAATTTTTTTTTAGGTTAAAAACTGCAAAAAGCCCTAAGAAAATTAAACAAGAGGATGAGTCAGAAAACGAATGGATACCTAGAGAAGAAAAAATAAAAAAGGAAAAATTGAAAAAAGATAAAAATAGAAAAATAAAAAAAGAGAAAAAATCGAAACAAGATAGAGATAAGCCGCCAAAACTTAAAAAGCAAAAGAAAGAAGGAGTTAAAACATTGAAAGATAAAAAGGTGCGTAAAATTCGCAAGAGTGACAAGCCTAGACGAATGGTGGAAGAACATCCGCCTCCAATGGAACTTGAAGAACCCATAGAGTGTGAGGTTTGTAGTGAAACATACAAAAATAATGTCGCTTTTGCCCTGCATTCCATTAGTCATAGTGATGATGGAAAATATCACTGTCATTTATGTACCTACAGAAATGCTTCTAAGTACCACTTAGAAATGCACGTAAGAGCTCACGAGGGTGCAACCAAATATAAATGCGAAATTTGTAATAAGGCTTTCACAGTCAGCACCCATGCTATCGAGCATAAATATTTTCATACCGGAGAGAAACCATTTCAATGTGAAATATGTGGAAAACATTTTATGTTTTCTTGGTTTTTGGCATCGCATCGTCGAACTTCGCATTACGAAATTTTGACTGGTAGTCCTTTGGTAAAATTTGATTGCACTATCTGCAATAAGCATTATGCTTCTGCGTCAGGTTTAAGGAGACATAATCTAAAGAATCACAATGAAGCAGGAATTGACACTTCAGTGTTATGTGACATTTGTGGAAAAAGACTGTCTAGCAGGGAAAAATTGAAATTCCACCATAGAACTCACACTGGTTACAAACCATACGGTTGCCAGATTTGTCCGAAAAGTTTTTCCAAAAAGGAACAACTGATAGAGCATGTTCGAGTCCATACTGGTGAAAAACCTTATGTTTGTAAATATTGTGGGAAAGCTTTTACACAGAGAACTCCTTTAAGGATTCACGAGAGAACCCATACTGGAGAACGGCCTAATATATGTCCAATCTGTGGTAAAGGTTTTGTTTCCAAAACTGCTGTAGAAAGTCATATTAAAAGTTGTTATAATACACCCCAAGTATTAATTCAAGGTCCAATTCAGTACCCATATTACCCAGCAAGTACTACTCCTATGACGCCAATTGACCAAACCGAAACTGAACAAAAGTATTCTATTACCAGTACTTTTGTCGAACCTAGATCGTAATTGTAAATATTAACATTTACAATTAACAACTTATGTAAATTATCGTAGGCCTACTATAAAAAATTGTACTTTTGTGAGAGTATGTCATCTCTGAGCCGTTAACCTCATTTACTAAATTATTTATATTTTTTAGATTTTAGACTGTCGATTTAGATTGCTAGACTATTTTAGTAAACTTATATTTTAGTAAAACCGTTTGGTTAAAATTTGTGCAAACTCACTAACCAATGAGAAGATAACTTTTCTATCTTGAATTTGATTGTTGAAAATCACTTTTCTGCAAAAAAAATTTAGTTTTTATGGTAACAATATGTTAGACATTAGAAAAATAAACCGTTTACTTGGTACATTCATTTAATAAATTATTTATATTTTTTAAATTTTAGACTGTCGATTTTGATGGCTAGACTGTTAATAAACTTATATTTTAGTAAAACGGTTAAGTTAAAATTTGTGCAAACTCACTAACCAATGAGAAAAGGTAACTTAAACTTTCTATTTTGAATTTCATTGTTGAAAATCACATTTCTGCAAAAAAAAAGTTTGCACGGTTTTGGTAACATTTTGCTGAAATTTAAATAAATGATTAAAAAAATAATGACTTAGATAAATGTGAGAAATGTACGGTTCTGGCAAGTTTTATCCAAATTTTAACAGAATTATAACAGAATGGATTTAGTTGTAATACAATTAATTATGACATAACTTTATTTTTGAAAATTCTGAGGTTGGAGTTAATATTCAAATGCTTTGCGTAAAATCGTCATACGTCCATAAACTGTGATTGTACTTATATTCATTTTAAACATGTTCCATTAATCATAAATAAATAAAACTAGATATAAACTGAAATATCTTGGCAGATTACCTAACTTAAGCCACTCTAAAACAGTAACTAATAATAGGTATCAGTTACCTATCACGCTTCCTAGTTTCTTAGTAAATAATGAGCTTTCATTTGAAGGATACGGTAATTTTGTAAAGAAAACTATTTAAATTGGCCACCATAGTAGATGGAGGTAAATACTAGAGTGTAATGTTGGTTGCATAAAGAGAAGGTACTTTTAAGTAATATTATATTTATTTGTGGAAATAATAAAGTTAAATAACATTTAACTCTACTCTCTTTCTTTAATAAAATAGACTTATTAAGTTATTTATTAGATTATCATTAGGGTTGTCAAGTATTCTAATATGTAAATAAGGGCGGATATAGGAGCTTTGTAAAGGGGGTGCACTAAACATAAATATTGAAAAACAACTAATATGATAAATGGTATGTAATGGAAAAAATACAGGCATATTGACAACGCTAATTTTTTTATGCTAATTTCTATTAATCGAAGCAGTATTAAAAGTGTGGTAATATTGTATATTACAGAACGTCCAATTTTTGAAAATATTGGAGCATAGAACTCGAGCGACATTTTAAGGCATAACTACCAAGATTATATGAAGTTTTGCAGAAAAAAAAATTGCAATTGAAATTTGCGAAAAAAAGTTGAGGAAATTGTGTGCTTACCCATTTTAGTTTTTAAACGATTTGTAAAATATTTGCTAAACTTTTTTTTTTTTCAGAATCAGGTGGAGAATATATCGATAAATTTCAAAAAAAAAAAAATTGCAATTTTATAAAGTTATACCGTTTTGAAATTTTATTTTAGATTCATTTTTTACTGTGCAAATTTTAAAAAGCTGCAACTTTGTAAAAAATCAATATTTTTTTATGAAATTTGAAATCTATCGATAAATTTTTCATCTGCTTCTGGGAAAAAAATTTATCCAAATATTTTACAAATCGTTTAAAAAATAACACAATTTTTTCAACTTTTTTTCGCAAATTTCAAACTAATATTTTTCTGCAAAACTTCTTCATTTAGTCTTGATAGTTTTGTCTTAAGTATTATTTGGATCTCATACTTCAATACCAAAATATGACATGGCTTAAATTTCATCAGTCGCCACTTAGTCCATAATTATTAGCATAATTAGGAAAAAAAATATAAAGTTTTGCCACCCCAAACGCAACCTGTCGTAGTTTTCGGCGTTTTTCTCAGAAGCCGTTGGCCCCACAAAAAAATTTATACTTACAGAAAACATTCCTTATAAAATTTGCTACAAATGAGACTAGAGTCAATAAATGCAATGGATTTCGAGCAATGAGCGATTGAAGAAGAAGGCTACATGAAACTCGATGGGCGTTCTGTATTATCTTGATGAAACGTGAATTTACGATCGTAATAAACATGTCATAAATAATAAAGTGAAATATTTTATAAAACCTATGCCTCTGGGACTTTTTGCATTGTTTTAACTTTTTTGCATTATGGTGCCTTTTGAAGTTGGAGCTCATTTCCACAACACCACACCATCTTTATTCAACCGAACATTTCTTTTTATCCAACACTTTCATATAAAGTGAATTTTATTGATGAGATATTAAAGGTATAAAGTGGCCCATAAGTCACTAGTGAGATAATATATTTCAGATCACTACTGAGCTAAAGTGGTTTACTCACTAAAAGTTTTATAATACAAAAAAAACTCCAAAAAGTTTATTTATTGCCTTCATTATACGGAAAATTTAGATAACAAAGAATCCACTAACACTTGTTTATTTATTTATATTTATATTGATATGAATTGTCATCATACTTGATTTTTCACAAAGAAAACTGCTCTGTACACAATTTCTTTCTGTACTAGTAGCGCCGTATGTATCGCCGGGCTCGTTGCACTGCTCTCTCTTTGTATTTCTTTAGCAATCACAATCTTGTTTGAGGTTGAATCTTCGATGATGTAAGATTTTCACCCACCGTGACGTTTAAGGGTGGTAGAGGTGTTTCAAAATCTTATGAGCCGTGAAATGCGCAAAAGCCGGAGCTTATTCCACGGTATAAGTGGAGTTATGCCTCTGCGCATATGAAGGTCAAAGCTCATAAGGTTTGTCATCTCCAGCATTGGCCAAAAGAGTCGCCGAAGAACGGCGCATGCTATGGCCAGTATATGAATCTGCATCTTCCAATTGCAAATAATTAACTACAATTCTTGAAATTTTTGAAAGCTTATTTAATCCAATGCATTGGACAGTGCACTTTTCCCTTTAAAAATTTACGACAAAATTTTTGTGACACATTTTGTGGTCTTTTCTAATCAAATCAAATGGGTTTACCGAAAATCCTTCATTTACAACTGTGAAATTTCTCGATTTATTCATCTTGGTATCGGTTATGGATATATATAGTGTCCTTTATCTTTTATATCTTCGACGCTTAAGTAATATGAACATCATATTGACATAAAATGCTCATCGTGAGGGGCCAGATTCAAATATTTTTCGATATCTGCTATTTCTAAAATTTTGGCCTTTTTGGGTTTGAAGTTTCTTGGTCGGCTTTTTTAAGTATGCCACAAGTTTTCCAAACCTTGTTATATCAAAGTTCCTGTATACTTTTAAAGTTGCCTTTATCATAGAATATTTGTCCCCAAAGAAGATGCAATTTTTTAACTCAAATGTAGAAAGTAAGCTAGAAGCACTTTCTTGTTTATAGCACTAACTCTTCTTTTTTTCTTGTATGATACTTATCACTTAAAAATTAATATTAAGAGGAATTGTTAGATAATATTCAATACCGCTGTATTATGACCACACAGTCACCCCTCATGTCAATCGGTAGTTGCTCGAAATCTGTTGCATTTATCGGCTTTGGTAATACAACCTTTTTTGCAGCAAATTTTATAGGGAATATTTTTTTGTAAGTGTAAAATTTCTTGTGGGAAGAACAGTTTCTAAGAAAAATGCCGAAAACTGTGACAGGGTGCGTTTGTGGTGCTTTTTGGGGCGAGGCGACCACTTTCTACTTTGGAATTTTTTGATTTTGCAAACTATTTACTTGACAGATATAATCTGTAAGCGGCAAAACTTTATAATTTTTTTTCCTATTCGACTATTTTGGGTCCAATATTAATAGCCTAACTGACTTGTTGACTATTGCGGCGCGGCCAAGTGCGGAGAAAAATTTATGGGATTTATTTCATGTCTTCAAAAAATATAGATCCGCACACTTATGCGAAGCAACGGGCAACAAGGCGCGTAGAAGCGGGTTGAGATTTGTATATTTGAATACATGAAATAAATCCTATGCACCATTTTTCGCTGCGCCTCGCTTAAGCTGGCGACAAGCTTAAAGCCCGTGGAGAATTCAAATTTCCTAAGTTCAAGTACATTTTCCTATTTGTTGGTTTTGCGTGCACGCCTGCACCCTGTACAATTTTTTTTATTGGAGGACAAACTATTGTAAAAGTATGATTGTTTAATCATCGATCAAAATTTTCAAAGTAGGACTGTCCTCTTCAAAGGAGGACGCTTGGCAACCCTAATTATTATAATAGTTATTAATAGTTACAGCAGTTGAAGACATCTGGATCTGCTCTGTTTATTCCTTAAAGGACGCACACTGCAGACACAAATGTTTTTGAGACTTCATGCATTATTATTATTTATGCAATGCATGTTTTCCAGAAAATGTCTTGTTTTTTTCTTAAAAGTAATAATATATAATACATACCTATTCTTGTTTAGAGAAAAAGTGAGATTTCTTAGTTTTAGTTATGTACCTGCGTCAAACTGGTGTAACAGTTACTTATTCAATTATTTGCACGTAGGTACATTAGGAAAAAGTCGTATTTTCAAATATGTTTCTGATTTTTTGGCCAGAGCCAGAATGGCTTTTATTGAATACGATAATGAACATAATTGAATCAAAGATAAATCTTTGAATTGAATACAAGGGAAAATTATTTCTTTGAATAACTTGTACCTTAAAATAATTATTATTATACAGGGTGAGGCAATAGTGCGTCCGACCTCGACATTTTGAATTTTATGATAGCTAGAAACTTGATTTAAACACTAGACAAAAAAGTCTATAACGGGAAATCGCTTTAGAATATACAGGGTGAGCATGATAGCCGAGTGGGTAAAGCTATTTATAGCTATTTACTTGGTACCGAATATCGATGGTTCGAATCCATCCCGGAGAAAGTAATTTTATTTGTAATTTGTTTCGGATTAAGATGGAAGAGAACTGTCGATGCCCTAGATGTGGTTCGGATTCCACAATAAACTGTAGGGCCTCGTCACTCTTTACTCAACACAGAATCCTAGGATTTTCTGGGAGTTACCTCGGTGACTTGAGAGGCGGTTAAGAAAACATTTTTTTTAAGCCATGACGATTCTACAGGGTTAAATAATATTTTTTTAAATGAAATGTCATGTATATCAGAACATTTTTTGAAACCTCCTTTCACTCCTGTATTATTGTTGACTTTCTCTCAACCACTTGAATATAAAGTTTTTTTTTTGTTGAAATTATACCATTTACACGTGTATATAAAAAATATCACTACAATCACAACTACCGATTTTAAGGAAAAATATGTTAGTACCAGTTATGAGACAACTGTGATGACACTTAGCCATTTTCGCTTCCTAAAAGTGGCTTGGCTCAACCTGTATATTAGAAAATAATTTCCGGTTATAGATTTTTTTGTCTAGTTTATTTATGTTTCAAGCTATTATAGAACTTGACATATCTAAGTCGGACGCAGTATTGCCTCACCCTGTATAATGCGCAACTTATGTATGTAACAAAAAATACCAATAATCTACGATTCTGATGTTTGACGAATTGATCATATCGACACAATTTTTTGACAAATACGACAACTATTACCAATATTGTTAGATACGACAATACACAATATTAAAAGTAGCCACCTAACTGTAGATATATTTCACATAGCCAGATAATTTGCAGACATTCGGATGGTCAATTAACTCTCAAAATATAATCATTTTATATTTTGAGTTATTGCAGATTACAATCTTTTGGATTACAGGACAGTAAAAATGAAATGGAAGTTTTTGTCCAAGTATAAATTTTGTACAGGTTTACGAAATTGGCTTTCAAAAAACGTTTTGTATACTTAAACAATATAAAATAATTTTATCGATTGATAATCTTATTCCAGATGTTAATGAAAGGAAATCTTCTCTTTGCAGTTTTTGTTTATATAACTCTGACAACTTTTAAGAAAGATGGGACAAGGCTTATATAGGGTTCGTTTATGTTTTATCTACGTATAAAAAAACAAAAAACTATCTATCTATTTTTTTTGTCATTAAGACAGAGTCTAGTCAACCAGTATCCATTTTTAAAGCTAGGAATATAGGTTGTATTTTTTAAATGGAAGACCGTGTATATTTTTGCATTTTTGGATAGCATTTTTTTCTGAATACAATCTTTGTTATTCGTAAAAATAAATATTCTGTCCTGCATTGGTAGTGTGCCTTGAAAATTAATCAACTGCATAATAATTGAGTGAACTTTCCAAGAAGTCTTTTGTTTTTGTATAGGTTCGTATCGAAAAAAACATATAAACGATCCTTAAGTTTTATAATATAAAAAAGGCTTAATATTTTTGCGGTAATATTATTACTAATTTATCACATGTACTTAAAAAAACTGAATATAATAATTGGCCTTAAGGTTGGTATTACCAGATGACACACATATATCCGATGGATATGCTATGGACACTCGGACATGAAAAATATCCATTGGACATCTGTATGTAATCCATAGTAATTTTATTAACACATCGGATATCTATGAATATCCATTTTATAGGTGTTTATATACATTTTAAAGGTATTTAATGGGTATAATAAGGATTTACAGATATAGAGCTATATCCATTTATTGTATATATATATGGACATTCATTTGATATCCATTATAGTACTATGGATATCCAAGACACACTTTGGATATAAAATGGATATCTATGAGACATTTTGGGTTTCTTTAATAAAATTATACCGGCGGCGTAGATAGCTAACTCTATCAAGTACTTGCTGAGTAATATGATAAAGGTACCTATTATAAGTATTATTATAAGAGAGATATGAATGTTAGTTTATTGTTATATATAAGGGTTAGGGACTATTTAATATATAAAAATGTAAATACAGTTTTATGTTTGTTCTATTCTATCAACAGATGTTTTTTAGATCTTAAAAATGTGTTTATTTATAATTAATTGTAGATGCCACAGCAATAAAAAAACGGTAAATATCGTACCTACCTACTGCAGTGATAAAAATTAATATTTATAAAGAGTGTCCCTGGATTATTAGTCCAAAAGGAATTTTTTTATCTTACCTATTAAAAAAAAATCTAAACCATTTTTTGGTCCCAAATGGGATTCCCATCTACAAACATGTACAGGGTGATTTTGTGAGAATTACCACACCCATCCCCTCTAATTTTGTTATTTTTATTGTTACGAAAAAATGGCAAATACAAAAGTTATAGGATTTTGTATGTAGATTTAGAAAATCATACAAGAAAGACAATGGAAACTCACACAGAATAGCTACAGTTATTAATTTAATTTTATTTTTTATATTGGACACTGCATTTTTTTAAATTTGTGAACTGGACACTTTATCACGAACACAATGATATAGGAGTTGATGGGTATGTCTCTAATACTAAGGGGAGATGTGAGGGAAACTTTCTGTGAGCTGTCCCCGTTAACTTTATTATTTCTGACTAATCAAAAATAACGTATAAAAAAGTTACACGATTTTTTAAGAATATCGTTTTACCAAGGCAATTGAAACTATTTTTAATAACTTTTTTATAAACTGTTTTTTGAATAATCAGAAATAACAAAGATAACGAGGGTGGGACTAATATAAAGTTTCCCACATATCTCCATCAGAGATAGACCCATCAACCCCTATACCACTGTATGCATGTGAGACAATTCTAATCAAATTTATATAGGGTGTACAATTTAAAACAATAAAATTAATAACTGTAGGTAGCCATTTTGTGTGAGCTTCCATTGTTTTTCTGATATGATTTTCAAAATCTACATAAAAAGTGCTATAACTTTTTGCAATACCATTTTTTGTAATAATAAAAATAACAAAATTAAGGGGTAGAAATTCTCACAAAATCACACTGTACAGGGTGTCAAAATAAAAGTTGAAAATTTGCTTTTGTTTTTTTATTTTACGTCAAAATGCCAAATGATGCAGTTTCTTAGACTCACAAAATAGTTCTAAATACAAAATTTGGAGGCAATATTTCGATTTTCCCATTATCGAAAATTTTATTTGTCTTCGAGACTAAGACTGAAAATTGAGATATTGTCACATAATTGACTATATGACTATCTTGTTATTCTAAGAAACTTCTCGATTTAGCATTTTGATGTAAAAATAAAAACAAAGTAAGTTTTCTCTTAACAATTTTAACATTTATATTTTTTTTGACACCGTGTACATCTATTTGTACTTTTGATGATGAGAATCTTATTTTTTTAGGAAGGAAAACTTTTTCCTTTGTAGTTCTTTTAAAAACGTAAGATAAAAAATTCCCTTGGACGGACAATCCGTGATACTATTTAGATTTCATTAAGTTGATAAATAAATATATTTATTTTATATATTAGTAATATGACTAAAATCAGGACCAGATAGATGCTTTATATATTCATTTTACTATTAAAGTTTGTAAATGTGTCATTTAATTAAGCATATATTTTTATAAATAAAATGTAAAAGATCATATTTATCTTTATGATCTATTAGGTAGGAATATTCTAATGATTTATTGATTTTTTTTTCTTTAAATCAATAAATAAGTACTTATATCCTGTGTTATCTATTTTGTTTATTTATTTTTACATTATTTTAATAATATTTAGTATGTATCGTAGATGGAGGGAGGTTATGTCATAGCTAACTAATAACGCGACATACCTAAGTGATGCAGGTTAGATCCCCGCTAAATGAACTGAAAAACAATTTTTAATCATAAAAATTTTCACCAAGAAGTGGTCCGAACACTACTATAAACTGTATAGAACCTCGTTTTCTTTCTTAAATAAATCTAGATTTCCTAGATTTCGGAAGGTTAGTTAGATGACTTGGAAGGTGGTTAAAAAACATTTTCAAACAACTATTGGTAAGTGCGTTTAAAGAAAATGAATTTAAAATTTTGTCCCTTGTTACTGAAAGTTGATAAAATTAATATAAACATATATTTTTTAATTTGTATTAAATATAACCCTCATAATTATAATTTAATTGAACCACATCTTTAATATCTAACATAACTTTAACAACTGTACGAAATATTGGAATTAAAACAAGGAGTTCAAAATGTCAATACATTATGTTTCGCTCAGGGTTGATTTTTACCAGGACCGGCTTAACAGGGTAAGCAATTGCAGGGGCGCAGACATTTGGGGCGCTAAAAGGCAGAAAATAATGGAAAAATCAAAAAATAAGCGACGAAAAATAAAAAAATAATACAATTAAAGTGTAAAAAAATTAAATAAACATTAAAAACTAATATGTTATCAAAAACTAGTTTGATATGTCTTGGTCAAGCATATTATAAGTTGGACAATTTGTGACTCACTGCCTCAATGTGTCCAGGTAAATATAATTTAGGACCCAATAAACATTTCTAGTTGTAATTTGGTCGTATGACCAAATTACAACTAGAAATGTTTATTGGGGACTATGTTATATACTTTTCATAAGTCTGCCTCTACATGGCTTCACTTATTGTATTATCGTCTCAATTGATTATTTTGTGTGTCAAAATAGCTAGGCTATAGGGTGGGGCAATAGTGCGTCCGACCTCGATATAGTTCTATGATAGGTAGAAACTTGATTTAAAAACATAAATAAACTAGACAAAAAAATCTATAACCGGAAATTATTTTCAAATATACAGGGTGAGCCAAGACGATTCTACAAGGTTAACTGACTTTTTTTTTAAATGGAATGCCATGTATATCAGAATATTTTTTGAAACCTCTTTGTGGCCTCCTATCACTTCTGTATTATTATTGACACTCTTCCAACCACTTGGATGTAATGATTTTTTTTTGAAATTATGCTATTTACATGTGTATATTAAAAAAAATCACTACAGTCACAATTATCAATTTTAAGAGAAAATATGTTAGTACCAGTTATGAGACATCGGTGTGATGACACTCAGCCATTTTCACTTCCTAAAAGTATATAGGATGGCCAAAAATAATTTTTAAATTTACAACTATTTGAACTGAATTTTCTCAATTTTTTCAAATGGTATGTTTTTGGACGATGATGTATAGAATTAAAAAAATGAACGTTTCTTGTACTTTCATTCCTATGGCTATTTGTAACCATTTTCGATTTATTGAACAATAACTGCAAAATTCAGCAATAAAAATTAAATATATATATATATATATATATATATATATATATATATATATATATATATATATATATATATATATATATATATATATATATATATATATATATATATATATATATATATATATATATATATATATATATATATATATATATATATATATATATATATATATATATATATATATATATATATATATATATATATATATATATATATATATATATATATATATATATATATATATATATATATATATAATATAAATATATATATATATATATATATATATATATATATATATATATATATATATATATATATATATATATATATATATATATATATATATATATATATATATATATATATATATATATATATATATATATATATATATATATATATATATATATATATATATATATATATATATATATATATTTTTTTTTTTCTTTATTTAATTTAAGAGAAGATATTATAAAAAGTGCTCCACATGTTGCCCATGTTGACTGACATACATTTCTATGTGTCTTTGGAATTAGGTTTCTATAGTTTATAAAATTGCCGGAGTGATACTGTCACGAAGTGATTTTTCCGTTACTAGTTTTCTATTGTAATAAGACCTTTGTTTTTCGGTCACTTTGGTACAGCCTGAATACGACAACTTGTGTTAATATTTCTTTTAAAACCGTTTTGACCCAAAGTTAAATTTATTTTGCAAGTCCAGTATTTGAAATAACAATTATTTCTCTAATATAATTGTTTCAAAGCGGTTTCTTTTCAGGGTAATCTTAGTTTGTTTATTATTCTAATGATAAGTCGTTTATTGTGTTTGTACTCAATCAAGTAAGAGAAAATTAGTTTAATTTAATTTAGTTTGATTTCAAAGCAAGTTGAAATCATTTATTCATAGTAAAGAAATATGTTTATATTTCAATAATTTACCGAATAAGTTATTAATTGATTTATTTTAAATATTAGTACATGGCCGTTTTAAATTATTTCTTTTCGGAAATATAGTTTAAAAATTATGAGAAGGCGATTCCCAGTCTTAGTATATTTTATAAACTTTTGTTTATATGAATTAACGCAGGGAATTTATTTAAATACGATGCGCCGAGATAAGCTGAAATAACGTTTGCCACGGACAGCAGTTGACACAGATCCCTGCCATTATTTGCCAGGCGTTTTCGATTAAATCGAATGACACTGCGTGCAAGAATGAAATATTCCTGCCTGGCCCTAGCATCCAAGACCGTCATCAAGCCAAATGGATATTGGCGCGCGTAAGAATCACTTGTCTGCGAATTCTTCGACTTGCCTTCTTCTCCAATTCCAATAGCTCCAGTAAGCGGCTTTCAGCTTTCAGCATTTACCGTTTGTGTCCAAATTTACTGTTTATATCCGAATGTACTGTTATATTATTTTGTTCGAATTGCTTGTTAGTTTACGATTCATTGATAAAAGTAGGGTTATCTATTTAACCGCTAGCATCGAGAATCCGCGGTTATCATTATTTGTTGTAGCTGACGTAAAGACAGAACGCTAATGCCTCGTGTGTGGATAGAGTTCCATCTCAGTCATAGTTTCACTTCCAATAAGGTTTTAATACCGCATGTGTGTATAAGACCTTACTACGTAAACGCGGTGTGACATAAGTGAGATTTTAATACCTCGTGTGTGGATAGAATCTGACGCCGTCCCCCGGAAGTCAGGTACTAACCGATCCGTCCGTCAGCCGTACCTCCTGAATTTAAATTGTAAAGAAGATAAGATTGAAGTTGATATGATAACCTATCTCGCTAAATTATAAGTAATTACCGAGCTTTAACGTTCATGCATCCACGCATATCTCTGGTCTAGTTAGTTTAAGGGACAGTTTATACTAAAATACGAGTCAGTGATCTGAATTATAGTGCTATAGAGTTAGAAGTGCAACGGGAATATTCGGTTGTCGTCATCTGTGGTAGCCGACGTAAAGATAGAACTCTAATTCCTCGTGTGCGGATAGAGTTCCGTCTCAGTCATAGTTTCACTACCAGTAAGGTTTTAATACCTCGTGTGTGGATAAGACCTTACTAGGTAACCACTTACCACTAAATATATTGCTGCATCGACCACTTATCGTAATACCGCGTCATTAACCGCTTGCTGTAGTTACCAGTAGTAGTAGTTGCCGTACCCTTGTTTTATTTTGAATCACCGCTTGCTTGCTTGTGTAGATGCTTGTAGTAAACAGTTGATAATAATACCGTAGTAGTAGCTGCCATAACTTAGCTGTACTTGTTATAACATAACCAATCACTGCTTTTTGCATTTTCATAATCTCTTGCTTGGTTCCTTGGTTGCTTACCTGTAATATAGGTTAATATTTACATTGTATTACAACGTAACTGTTGTGTATATATTTATTTTTTTTATGTGTGAAGCAGTCTTAAATAAATAGAGTAAGTGAAGTAAGGTGAAGTTGTCCAATGTTACGCAAACGACAGCCACATACACAGACCGCCTGGCATTCCGTTTCTTCACTGAGTTACCCTAGTTTCTATCATACCGCTGATAGAATAAAGTGGTGTTTCTACACTTTAAAACAGGAACTGGCGCTCGTGACCGTTACCGTAATAAAAAGTTCAAAGTACCGCTATTGTACTGAAGGGTGCCAAAGCGACACGTCACACACACACACACACAAATAAGCATTGTGGTGGTTTTTACGTCACAATACTTATTTATTATCATTTCTTTCAAATTTTGGATTGTTGTTGGCGTGATGTTTTTATGGGCATCATGTAACACGGTTATTATAATACCTTCTCTTGAATTGTTTGAAAAAGAACCCTTATTTTTAATTTTTATTGCTGAATTTTGCACTTATTTTTCAATAAATTGAAAATGGTCACAAATAGCCATAGGAATGTACGTACAAAAAATGTTCGTTTTTCAATCCTACATCACATCGTCCAAAAATATACAGGGTGTTCCATTTGAAAAAACTGAGAAAATTCAGTTTAAAAAGTTGTAAATTTAAAAAATCCTTTTTGGCCACCCTGTATTTTTAGGAAATGAAAATGGCCCAGTGTCATCACATAGTTGTCTCATAACTAGTACTAACATATTTTTTCTAAAAATCGATAGTTGTGATTGTAGTGATATTTTTAATATACACGTGTAAATGATATAATTTCAACACAAAAAATCATTACATCCAAATGGTTGGAAGAAAGTCAATAATAATACAGGAGTGAAAGGAGGCCACAAAGGGGTTCCAAAAAATGTTCTGATATGCATGGCATTTCATTTAAAAAAAATGATACTTGACCCTATAGAATCGTCTTGGCTTATCTTGTATATACGAAAACAAGTTCCGGTTATAGACTTTTTTATCTAGTTTATTTAGGTTTTTTAATAAAGTTTATAGCTAGAACTCGAGATATCGAAGTCAGACGCACTATTGCCCCTCCTTATATACTAGGTTAGTTATAATAAAGTGCAAATAAAGTAGTGATATACATTTAATTTATGGTTTGTATGTTTGAATTTTCATTGATATGTTTGAATTTGTGCACACCTACAATATGTTGGTTGTGTATTGACCAGCAATAACTCTCACTGAACTACATATGTAAAGTATCATATATTATTATTTGCCAAGTTAGATAATAATAACGAATTAATTTGCTTATTTTCTCAAACATTGACACACGAAAGCTGATTGTAATTTGTAACCAACTGTGAAATATCTTTTTTAAATTCCAAATAAATAAAAAAACTGATTTTTTTGCTTTGGTCACATTAATCCTTGGGCAGTAACAGCCCCAGTAAACACCAAAGTATTGGCCTTTACTCTGCATTTATGGGGCCAGCATTTCCAAAACTTCCAGTTAAAGCTCAGTAAACGCCCACACTTTGGTATTTTCTGGGGAATGTTACTCAGCAATAATGCTCGGTAGGTATTTGTTTTTATTCCTACAATTCCTTTGATTGCAATTATTTATTAGCAACATCGAATTTGAAGGAAGTGTTTTGAAAAGAATTTGGGGAAAAGGAGAGGGTGAAGCTTGCCATTAATACTTTAATGAGGGAAGGGGGCGCCGATTTCTTGTTTGTAGGGTGACGCCAAAAACCCTAGCGCCGATCGTGCGTTTTAAGTTGTTAATATGGCTTAAATAAAAATAAGATATCCATGCATTTTTAAGGAATTGTGTGTTTCCTTTTTTGAATAATCATTTGATTGGGACTCTTTATTTTGTTTTTATGCCATTTATTTGTTTATAAATTTTGTTTAACAGTAAATAATGAATATGTGTTTGTGTAGAAATAAATTATTTATAAATAAAATCAACAATAGCGAAGAACTACAATCTCATGATTTCAAACATTTCAAAGAAATTGTTAATTTTGGATGATTTTCTAATAATTGACAATATTTTTTTGGTCATGTTGGTTTGTAAAAAATAATTACTGACAATTATTCTCGCATTTATATATAAAACTGTGTATGTGAATAGTTACACTTTTAGTAGCAATCATATTATAAATAATTATTTTTTAAGTCCTGTTTCAAGTTACGCTAATGGTTAGTCTAATAGTGTATAGTTTGATCATATCGAACGCACCCACATATGTAGTAGGTACAAGAATGTATAAACGCAGGTTTGCTTATTCTTTTCAACATCTTACAAAATAATACTGTGACGTTTCAGCTGCAATTATTGTTATTAATCTAAGTTGCCTATGATACTAAAATACTTATAAAAAGAAACATTTTCTTGCTTTATTTTAGTTATTGATACATTTCATTTTAGTGAAATATGATTTGCTATATATACGTAATCATTTTATTGAAACGGATGAAGTAAGCGTGCCTTATATAATCTATAAACCTTGGGAAGCCATCCCGTAATCTAAGTGTGCATAGTACGCATGCGTGAGCCTCAGGCGCTTGTGCAAATGCGAATGAGAATGACGCGTTCCAAGATGGCGATACACAGGGTGTTGTGTTGATCGTGTTTGTGAAGCAAGAAATTACATTTTTGTGAATTTTAATAAAGGTGTATTAAGTTGTTAGTTGGACTTTTATGTGAAATCAGCATAGTGTAGTTTTTGAGAACGAGCAAATGGATGTCAAAGAGTAAGTAGTGTATTTATACTGGATAATTTGTTTAAAATTACTGAACCTGTTGTTGACGATAATGCAGATGCCGATTCCATGTGTTTTGAGGCACATGCGCAATGCATTCATTTTATAAGAAAAAATATGTGATAAATCTTTGAAAATATCCTTTGGCACTCGTATTTTTTATTTATATTTGTACCTAACAAAATCAAAAATTCTACAGTGGTATTAGTTTTAATAAATTAAATCTCTACTCGTTTTTTTATAAACTGCGTGAATGTTTGATGTTGCTTTATTTAATTTTGTTGTAAATAGGTACCTAACCTGCAAGTATATTGTGATATTATTTCCTACATTGAAATGAATGGGTTTAATAACTTTTGTTGTAGGTAAATTAGTCATTCGTAAAATATTAATGGTGTAGGTAAATGAGTATTTGAAAACAAAATCAAAAATACATCCACAAAAGGTGCCGATAAAGGGAAGTAAAATTTGAATGTCAAATTTTAGGGTTGCATAACATACATTTATGAGTAACTAATAATAAGTTGAATTAAAAGGTTTCCTCATGTTGATACTGCATGTTTATTATTGTTTAATTTTTTTTGGTATCGTTACCTGTATTACGACCAATCGAGTAACCAAATAAATAAAGAAAGATTCCGATAGGTATTCAAATTTCTAAAGGTATTTTATAAAAATAATAAACTTTTTATTAAGTTTCCACCTTCTGCATTCTATAAAATACAAATTAGAATTTTTAAAAATTAAAATTAGTACCTACCTATATTCTCATGTAAGTGTCGATATAGGTACCTACCTATAGTTATATACTAGAACAATGAACTCGGAAATACCTATATATCTTTATATTAATTTAAAATCGAAGGTACAATATTTAAAAAAATATATAAATAGGTTTTCAAGCACTGAAAGTGATGAGATTTGATCTTCAATTTTCAAATCTGCTGTTGGCCTAACTGCTTTACTTTGATGGGGTTAGGTTTTTTTTTTTTTTGGATCAATGACCTACGTGAAATCTATTCAAAAACATTTAAAGTATAAGTATATAACTTTTTACGCTTTTCTTATACACATCTATACAACTGTATCTGTGTCTATATAATATACAGTATGGACATGGTAAATGGGAACTATAAATGAGGGAGAGAAACAAGTCACCTCATTATGCTGGGTGCATTTGAAATAGAAAGGTTTTACTAATAAAGGTATAATAAAAAATATAATACCAAAGTAGAAAGGTTTTCTCTAGATGTTATGTTTATTTTTTACAAATTTTAAATTGCACAAAGTATTTTTTTCCTTCTATTATTTTCTAACCTGTGATATCATTGATACTTAATAATAGTATTGTTTTTACCTGTGTACCTGAAATTTGCACCAATCTGTTTATTTCACTTAATGAAGTATTATTCAAGATTACTGATCTCAATAAATCTCAGGTAAAAATAACAATACTAGGTTCATTTTATAACAAAGTACTAAGCTTGCTTTTAATATACTACCTGCCCTGCTACAAAATGATTACTGTTTAGGTTCCTTTACTAGAAATTCAAGCTGAATAAAGGCCCAATAAACAACCATACTTTCCTGTTTACTGGGTTTCTACTTAGGTAAACTAAACTGGAAAGGTAACAACTTGTAAAGCAGTGAACAAACCATAATTAAATAACGTTTTTTCGATACCCTAGTGCACACTGCACAGTTTATTGTACACTGAAATTATTACTGTGTTTTGTTGATTTAAGGAGAAATTCGGAAAACATATTCACTAATAAAATTAAAATAGTTGATAAAATAAAATAAAAGCAGGTCTAAAGAGAAGAAACCTGCAAGTATCACAAAATTTGACTGATATATCATGTGTAAATCTGGATAGTAAGGTTATGTTTTCTTTATTTTATTGTTAAGAAATCTACCAGCAACTAACTTATCTTCACTATCAGCGTAGTTTGTAGAAAAAAAATTAATATTTGCATACATACCCGTAGACATGTTGATACTTCAGCATGACCTTTTTTTATGTACTTTAGATTTTTACTGTGCAAGGGACTGTGACGGTTTCCTCAAATCGGCGCATTGTGGTTTTTTTTACTGGTTTTGCTGTTGATGCGTTCTTCAATCTCTCGACTGCTGTTTCGACTATTAATTTGAATTAAAAACCACTTTGTAGCTAATAAAATTCACCATGTTCATGCTATACTATTGATATATTTATTTTATTTCTGATTTTTTTCTAAAGTAAGACATTTTTCAAAAATATTTTTATCCAAAAAAAAAAGTATGATTCTGAAAAGTTTCAAACTGGATATTTCTCTTTGTTTAAGCCTACTTGGTACCTATGCTGAAATTTTAGGCTTGACGACTCAAGACTTTCTCCTAAACCCGAGAACATAATTCTTCTCACAAAAATCGCTATTTTTACACTTATCTCTGATGGAGGACCTTCTGAAATAGGGGTGAGGTACACCTTGCAGCTAAAATCTCAATATTGACATTCATATAGTAAGAGAGCAATGGTACAGCTGCCGCAACATAAAGGTTTCCAGGTCAAATATGATTTGAAAGAGAACATGTATCCTTTCTTCTATAATGAATAAAATCTAAAGATATGCAATAAATTACTTCCCTCCGCAGAACCCGTGAATTCATTCAAGTAAACTTTACAGTGTGTCCCAGGAGACGTGGGATTACATGGGTATCTTGGTTATTAGTGGAGATAGAGAAACACTTAAAAGAGCAGTAATGCAGAATTTTATGCCCATTAACATGGCATCTAAATCCGACTAATATTTATTTGACAAATTTTGGCTCCACGACCAAACTTCCATAGCCTGCTATGTAAAATATTGTTTTTATGTGTCTGAGCCTACTGTACGTTTTTCAAATATGACATGTGATGTATCAAATTATCCAGAAAATGTTCTGATTTTAAAAATGCAATAATCTATAATCTATCTCGTCCATGACAAAAAAATAAAGCAGATGTATTTGTTTTTTAACTGTTTGAAAAAAATAATTTAAAAATGTCACTGTAAAGTCCTTAAAAAAATGTCGCAAAAGGCTTCAACATTTTTTTAATTAAACCACAAATAAAAAGAGTTACAAAGGGTTTTTGAAAATGGCGATTTTGGCTTTTTTCTAAACAAAATCTAGACCAATCGGAATTGAATTGTTTTTCGGACTCCATATTAATGGGCATAAAATTATGCACTTTGCTCATTTAAGCGATTCTCTATCTCCACTAATAACCAAGATACCCATGTAATTCCATGTCTCTTGGGACACACTGTATAGTCAAGCTGCGAAAAAAAAAAATTAGAATAGAAACCTTTCTAGTGCGGCAACTGTACATGGACTTTTTGAAAAAAAAAAGACAAGACTTTTATTGTAGGTTTTATTGCTGAATATTGTAAATGATGATTTAAAAGTAGTTTTAAAATATGTGACATATCAGAAATCAAACTTTCTTTAATGCTAAAAGAACACTCTGTGTGTAGATAGTAATATTTTAATAATAGTATACCGGTCTATTGTATCAGTAATTTCTATATGTTGGTTAACCCCCCCCCCCATTTTAATAGGAAATTATAAATCGAAGTTGTACCAGTATTGTACTGATTTGTACCGTAGAAACTTTTTCAAAATAACAATGCTTTAAAAATAATCCAAAGGGCGACTAATTGACGTACTCGCCACTACTTGAAAAACCGAGTTTTTGTTGTTATACTAGATTGTCCTAATTGTACCGAACATTGTACCGTTGGAAATAATGTCCTCACTAGCGCAGTTTCCAAAAAAAAAATAAATAAATAAAAAATAAATGTAAAGAAATCGTAGTCTTTCCACTTTTTGAAATGTTCAGTTTTTAATGTGTGTAATAAAGTTAGCGAAACACCTTTAACTAATTGAATATTTAACCGACTAATAATTTGTTGCTAATTGGTTGTAGTAATTACATGAAGTTAGCGAAACACCTTCATGAAAAATGAATTTAAGTCATCGGGAGTTAACGTAAATTACTCATTTTTTTTGTTGCTAATTAGTTGCAGTAACTGCAACGTTGATTTAAAAATAAGCGATGTTTCGCTAAGTTCATATGAAGTTAGCAAAACACCAACACACAAAATAATTATAAATAACCGGGACACAACTTAACGTACTTAGTTTTTTTTGTTGCTAATTAATTGTGACAATATCGCTATTGTCCTGGTTGTTCTTAAGAAATGAGAGACTATCAAAGTTTACACAAGAATAAGAGTTAAAAGATAATAATTGCGCGAACGATTGGCATATTTTCCTCTCGACAAAGTCTGGAAAGCAACAACTAATTCGTACGGGCCGCATAACAAATCCCCATGACGATTTCGAGTCCAAAATCCATCCTCTTATGGGAGGTGTTTTGCTAGAAATATTGAAAAAAATTTACACTTATCGGAATATTTGGCACATTTCAGTAGCAACAAATTTTGCGATGCTACAACTAATTCGTATGAGCCGCACAACAAATTCCCATGATGATTCCAAGTCCGAAAATCGTGAACCAACCCTTGTATGGGGGGTGTTTTACTAGAAATATTAACATGAATGTTACTTATCGGGATATTTGTCATATTTCCTTAGCAACAAATTCTGCAATGCTATAACTAATTCGTACGAGCCACATAACAAATTCGCATGACGATTCCGAGTACAATAACCCCATGAACAGTGGGTGTTTTACCAAGATTATTGGAAAAAAAACTAAACCTAATATTTGGCGATATTGTCACAACTAATTAGCAACAAATAAACTAAGTACGTTAAGTTGTCTCTCGGTTATTTATAATCATTTTGTGTGTTGGTGTTTTCATAACTTCATATGAACTTAGCGAAACATCGCTTATTTAAAAAAAAAATAATTTCAACATTGCAGTTACTACAACTAATTAGCAACAAATAATTTAGGCAAACTGCCGATGATTTAAATTCATTTTTCATGAAGGCGTTTCGCTAACTTCATGTGAAGTTAGCGAAACACCTCGTTTTTTTTTAAAGAGCGACATAGTGAGTGATAAGTGTATCCCTCTGGTGGTCAGTGCTACTACCCGTCAGACATCATTAATGTCTTAGTGACTGATAGCGACCTACAAAGCAGGTACCAAGAGCTGTGACCTCTAACCCTGGTGGGCTAAACTAAACTTCAGTAAGTTTAGCCCACCAGGGTTAGAGGTCGCAGCTCTTGGTACCTGCTTTGCAGGTCGCTATCAGTAATGATGTCTGACGGGTAGTAGTACTGACCACCAGAGGGATACACTTATTATTCACTATGTCTGTCTTGCTTAGTCTGGTTTAGGCTAGCCTGGTTTGCTATTATTATTTGTCTTTTCCGTTACTTATGGCATACTGACGTGAACATAACAAGTTCGAAACCGGTTTATGTCTAGTGAGGAATTGATAAATGATTTTAGCTACCAAACAAGACTTCCAGGTTTAATTCAATGCAGGTTGAGAATTTTGTCTGCTGGGTAGTTGTTTCCTGTAAGTCTTATTCAGCAACTTTTTAGCAACAAATTGTGAGCTGGTTAAATATTCATGTTTCGCTAACTTTATGTTGTTCAGTTTTTCATTGTACTAGTTACAATAGTTACAATTTTTTTAAAAACGCGGTTTTTTGGAGTGCCACGTTGTACTAGTTGTAACGAACACTGTACTGTTAGAAATAACTACGTGTCATAATTTTCGACAAATGCAGAAAATCACTGCCTCTATTTTTTTAAATCAGAATTTATCGATGTACAGGGTGATTTTGTGAGAATTAGTTAGTTATTTATAACGGTACAGTGTTCGTTACAACCAGTACAACGTGGCACAACTAAAAACAGTGTTTTTCAAAAATTGGGTGAGTTACGATTTCTTTTTTTCGTGTTTATTTCGAAAAATGTGCTAGTGGTAGGAAATTGTTACCAACGGTGCAATGTTAACTACAACTATTACAACGTGGTATAAAGATAAAAACTGACTTTTTCTAAAAGAGGAACTTTTTTTATCTTTTCCACCTTATTTTTCGAAAATTGTGGTAGTTAGAAAATTGTTTTCAAAAGATACATTGTACAGTACAACTAGTATAATACAACGATGAAAACTGAATATTTTAAAAAGGGGGGTTACTAATTTTTCCCTTTTATTGTTTTTGTCGAAAACTGTGCTAGTTAGGAAATTATTTTCAAGGGTACAGTGTTAAGTACAACTAGTACAATGTGGTACAATGATAAAAACTGTAATATTTGAAAAAGTGGGGAGGATTACGAGTTTTTTACTTTTTATCTTTTTTTTTTTCGAAAACGGCGCTAGTTAGGAAATTATGTCCAACAGCACTAAGAAAAAAATTGTACGAGCAATGCCTCCGAACTAGGATAAAATGAGACAGAATAAGACACCCAGCACCCAGCGAATGTAAGGACAAGCTCAATTTGTGCCCCCATCAGCCACCTACAATACACTCACACTGTTACGTCCATCTCGCTTGTCCAGTCGATATTTGTTAACACATTGCCACATTTAGCAATTTACACACGGTATAGTACTTTGCACCGTATAAATTAAAAATTTCTGGCAGGTAACATACCAAAGACATTAAGACGGTGTTAGTAAGACCTCGTCGTCAGGATTGCAAACAAAACTTTAACTCGCTATCGCATATGATGGTTATATTCTATTTCATTAGCCAAATATAAAAACATTGACGCCGTTGACTCCTTGCAATACTTAATACATGCAAATCAACAAAACCTACATTTTACATCGGCTCAGAAGTGTATGTTTACAATCCTGAAGTGGGTTGGAACTTTTAATGTGAAGCTAACACTGACGTGGTTTTCCACAAAACACCAAAATACCATATACTACACTCGACGCGCGTTTCGCCAACCAAGTTGGCATCATCTGATGATTAAAACTAACCTTATGCTAACAATGTGTCATATTTATACCTAAACTATTTTTACGGTTCGGTGAACCGTGACTGACTAACCAATAGAGCGGACTATATGATCAGAGGGTCACTATTACTATTTTTACACTAGTTTCCAAGCTTTCAAATACATCTAACTGTCTAATATTTATAACATTCCTAATTAATTTTAAATTGCTACTATCTATTTTATGGTTGTTTTCAAACGTATGTTGGGCAACACTAGACTTATCAGTTCTACGATTGGTCGTCTAATTTGTCCAATATACATTTGAAAAGGTACCAGGACTCTCACCATAGTATTCAACACAAAATCGCGAGTTCTAATTCTCTACTTTATTGCGTGTTAAGTTTCTCCCTCAATAAGGGTTTGAAAGAGAAAAAGCATTGATTAAGGATATAGCTGTGAGTAATGGATATTTCTTAAATGATATTTTACAAGTTGTTGGCTGTTAAAGTATAAATTATTTCTTCAATAAAAAACAGAAAAAACTTTATTTTCAATTTTTGTTTTTAGTCCTCCAAAAATAAAAATAGGAAATAAAGTTTTTTTGTTTTTTATTGAAGAAATAATTGATATTTCATAAGTTTATTTGATAAAATAATTAGAAAACGTAAATTTAGAGACACTTAGAAATTCCTCAACCTTTCAAAATGAAAGAGAAAATCTGAAATTTGTATCAATTTCATACGATCTTCGATTCACCCGTGGTATTGATAAGATTTTTAAAAAAGATATGTGTATGACAATGGTTCATTCATCGGAAAATAAACTACAACAACTTTTAGGTAATCCAAATGACAAAATTGAAACAAACGAAAAGTCGGGGATTTACGAATTTAGCTGTAAGGACTATAATCAAAAGTATGTTGGGCGAACTAGACATTCAATTCAAACTAGATTCACGGAACACATTGCTCATCTCAGTTATGGTAAATTGGATAAGTCTAGTATTGCTCAACGTGCGTTAATTAATTAGGAGTGTAACAAATACTAGACACCTGGATTCATTTGAAAACTTGGAAATTACAATGTGTTTAAATAGTGTGAATAATGTCAGAGGGTCAATTATCCCTAGGCCAATCCCATTATTTACTTTAATTAACGAATGGCGTAGGTGGCATTTCATACTTAGTAAAGTACTGTAGTGCCAATAACGCGAACTAAGGTTACATTCAAATTATTTATTATTTTATATGCATTTTAATCTTGTTTTGTTTCTGTTTTACATATTTTTTACTTCATATTTCTCTTTTATTTTTTAAAAAAACTTGTGTACCGGGTGACTGCGAAACTGGGTATTCCACATTTTGAACGTTGAACTTTCAAATGTTGACTATCTTAGATATACATAAAATATTATTTTTAATCTAATCATTAAGTATATTGCTTGCACCAGAACCATCTCTACTTTAATGTATTTTAATTAGCTCCTAGTATATTTTTTCGATTATGGGTCTGTATAAAAGTACTTTTTTTTGATGATTTTTCCATTGTGGTATTTGTTTTCAAATTGTTATCCAAAAACGGTTTTAATACCAGTCAGCCTATAATACTGTTATACTATAAAGTTGTTTAAAAATTGTCATTTATTTTTGTCCTCAGTCATAGATCACTTGTCCAGTTCTTATTTAGAAAGAGGTAATATTTAATGGTCGAAATAATACGCCTGAAAATAAATCATTTCTGACGTCATCTTGAAAACAAATACCATTGAGGGTACAATGTCAAAATGGTAATTTTGTAGTTCACAAAAATGTAGATTTTTTTTAATTAAAATAAAATTAGGATCCTCATATCTTCAATTTTTTATGTAAAAAAAAAAATAAAATAAACGTACAAATTGGACATGCAGTAGAAATAATCATTAATCAATTAGTGATACATAGCCAGATTTACTTAAAATGGGTTGAACACGAATGAATGAGATCTAATAATTTCAATCGTCCCTTTTACTTTAGGTTTTAAATAATCCTACCTATCATTTGAATCACAGTCATCGTCTAAACTTATTATATTGTTGGTATTATTTGATGCTGTTAATTTTTTTAATTCTAATTGAGATAGTGCATCCAGGCATACTTTGGCACTGTTTTCCCGTTGTTTTTTTCACATTATCGAGTATAAAAGTAGTAGATAGGTATGTATTCCTGTGTGCGCCATTTGATTGTCATTTCGGAACTTCGGGAAAAGTTGTGATGGTACTCCATAATACTTCCAGCAAAAGATCAAAAAAATTCCTTCTCGCGGCCCAGTTCACCTCAAATTTTGGTTTTTAAATTTGGAAGTTCAGGAAAATATTTTCAATGGTTCCTATATGCTGTCTTAAAAATTTGAAAATTATAACTCCTCGGGCCCCAGCCCCTTGTAATATAATCAAGCCATTTCCTGATAAATCACGCAGCAAACAAAAAAATATAAGTTGGTATCCTCCTTGTGTCTTAACGCGTTTAAATTTATTTTCTAATATAAGCTGATTGAGAGCAACATGTTAATTACAACAATAACTTAATATAATAAATGGTAACAACAATTAACATAGAATAGTTTCTCCCTAGCTCTCAAATACAGTACGCAATATTCGAGGGATAGAAAACACGAATAGATACCTATTTTTTTCGTTTCATTTAGTCATTACAAGCGTTAACCCCTTCGCGCCCAGGCTGATTTTCTAGTCTGCGATATAATCCTATACTAGTTCCAATTAGAGTCCCTCAAGTAAGGGTCTGGCTATACACCATGCGGCGGCCACGATTTTTCATTTATACAGTCCAAGAAAATGAGGTGAGAAGCTGATAATTAATTAGGTAGTGACTGAAAATATTTGTTTAGTTATTCAGAACTAAAAACTGAGTATAATTATCAAAATTTTCAGATTTCACCGACCAAAGCTGTAGAGGGCGAAATTCTTCAAAAAAAAAGTCTGCGACAGTATATATTTATCTTTTATAGTTTATACGTGAGCCGCGCTCAAAGTTGTGCAGTCAAAACCCATGGCGCTCGTGACCAGCTCTATTGAGGCTCTTAGTTGTTTATGTAATTCATTATGTACATTTTGTAATTATTGAAACGGGTCCAAAAAATTCATGGATATTCTACAAATTGTGGAGAAATTTTCCGCAATGAAATGGTTATTCATGACACAAGGACGAAAAATGCAGTTTTTCCTACGATTACGGATAATTGCCGTACGAGGCCAGTGGCATAGCATGAGTACAAAAAACATTTTCGTCCGTATGTCATATACTATTTTTTATTCGATTGTAAGAAAAAAAATACTCCTTTTTTCCTTTTGTGTTTAATACATTTTTGGTTTATTGTATTTATTTTAATTGAAAAATTTGATTGTAATCGATCGACCTCACGTCACTTTGACACAATCTAATCGAAATATCATAACACTTTGTTCCATTTGTTTATGGTCTTCATTATTTTGTTCATACTTGTTTACCATCCGAAAAGTACTTTTCGTTCTAGGATGAAATAGTTGTTTTCTTAACCAGTGCGGAATGTGATACATTCCCGCATGCGATTGCCGTTGCCCCAAACGACGCTGAGCGGAGTTCAGGCAAGCAATCGAGTTTGGAAAAGACAATTTCCGCATGAATTAGGAACATGATTTTTTCTACGACCTCGTATGAAATTAAAAACCAAAATTGAATATAACTAAAAAAAAGATACTTTGACAAAGTATGACGTTGACACATTGATAAACATCAATAATTGATTGTCATGACGAAAATGTGAAAGCCAAAGATAGTTTGATTGTTATCTGACATGATTTTTGAAATATGTGTAGTTGTTTAAAAAATATATATATTTTTGTAACGAAAAATTTAATGAACTAGTCGAACATGGATAAAATAGGATAATTTATAATTTGATAGTAATGTATAAATATTAAATATATGTCATTACCACTAGGTACATCTGAATAAATTTATGGATCTAAACGTCATTTCCAATTCCAGTTGGGTTTACTGTAACAGCAGAATAATTTATTAGATGTAAAATATAAGGTAATAATTTAGAAAATATTAAATTTCCTCACTAATGTGGGAACATTTTACTTTCTAACACTAGTGCGGGAAAGTGCCACTTTCTGAAATAAAATGCATGCGGGAAAGTGGCTGTTTAAACACGGTCGTAGAAAATAGTATATTATGACAAATGTAACACGAGTGCCTAACCGGGAGAATGGATGTTAAAGCGCACGGTGGCTGAGAATCTAAGTACACAAAAAAAAAAAAGACAAAGTTCGTGTATTTTTAAGACATTAATACATTGTATTAATTGTTAATTAGTAAATAAAGTATGAGAAGTGTTACCTGGACTTTCAATAACAACTACGAGTAGAGGTGTTTGTGTGGATACAAACACAAGTATAATAAATTGAAAAACAATATTACAATTTCATGGAAATTCTTAAAAATTCCTCTGCATTCTCATTTAATTATTATGTAGACAGACATTGTTTAAAAACTTTTTAAAATTTGGTAAAAGCATATTTCCGTTCATCTTAAAATCGTTTTTTTTCATGATCACAATGCTTCCTGTTAAAAGGAGGAGAAGAAATATACCTAAATACAAAATTTAAGTTGCCTATTTTTATTTATTTATTTATTTTTTTGGTTTGTATATTTTTTTGCTACCTAATTGATTGTACGCGAAGAACAAAAATTTCAAATTAATGTTATTCTTAGTATTAAACAAAGAGTAATTATAAAATACGTATATATTTTAGTACCCTACTTTAAAGTCACAAAAAATGTAATTTATTTACAGAAAATTAGACTTTGTTATCAGATTTGGTCAATAATAAAATAGTCCGACGCCGTGCCGGCCTCTACTGCTCTAAAAGCCGACTTATAAGTTTACCAACCACCCCCTGAAAAAATAAAACTGGAATTTATATTACTACCTTCTGCTACGCCTCTAACATTTTTGGCGTAATTCAGTAGGGACAATTTGTCACAGTAGGTCGCTGGCTAAACCTCAAATGTAAATTCGATCTATGATGTGTTCTCTTGATTAATATTTTATTAATGATCCCCTCCATAAGCTGGAGCAGTCTGTACATATAGTCTCTGGTATAAGTAAGCCTTTAAAGCACGCGCAACGAGTGAAGCGGAGTGTTTTTAACGTTGCAAGTGCTTTGTATCATACGCTATTTTTTTTATTATACCTGCATCAGGACTTGAGAAATAAAGCTGGAAATTAAAATTAAATCAAAATCATTTAAACTTAATATATTTCATGAAGTAGGCCACCTTAAGTTCTCACGTATTATTGAAATGGAGATGAATTGTTTCTTACAAGCTAGTTTGACAGTTTATTTAATTAACAATTTTCGTAGTTGAAAATGGTTACGATTAAAGAAAAAGTTTTACTTGAAATCGAAAATTTAGCTTTAATTTAATATTTTGATGTAATTTGAGAGATAAGTAAAAATTTTAATCCATTGAAATTATTTTAAAAGATTAAACACTGCGTGTAAACCAAAAAAAAATGTGCAAAATGATGGTCTTTTAATGACCGGTAAATCTAATTCCTTGATATTTTATTGTAAAAACTAGTTTCGCCGTAAAAAATTCTATAACTAAACAAAAGTACCATTTTTGTCAATTCCCTGAGTGAAAAATATTTAACAATATTGATTTATCAAAAACTCTGTCAACTTGTTTGAGGACTTGGTAACAAAGAGTTTTTTTTTTTCGGATTTTTTCCATTATAATTTACAACTTCTTTTAAATAAACATTATAAACAATTTGAGAATAATCGAATGTTTGCAAAAAATCCTTATATTTTCCTGAAAAGATTACAAAAAAAAATCATGAATACATGAATTTTCCGGACTCTCTCAACCGTACCGACCGAGCGTTCTGCTCGAAGACAAATCAGTTTAATTTGTCCTTAAGCGTGAAAGATTGCAGTTAATTGAGCTGAAAATGGTGGACATCAAAAAATTAATTAATGAAATATTTTTGCGAACCCTTGTATGGGATCAAACAAGTTCGTTACACCAAAATTGTAATTTAATTTAAAAACTGACAGGAAATAGCAAATTCTTGTGGAATTATTTTCTTGCCATAATGTCGTTTTTTTATCAAGGGATTTTCCAATAATAACAGTAATGTTGTTGTGTCCATATCATGACTGTTCGTCGACTTGCCAGAAAAACAACTGACTGAGAAATCCGCTTTGTAAAACGCATTCTATATGCACACAAACCTGTAATACTCGGTCTCGCTACAATACGCTCCGGACGTTCTCGCTCGCTGCCAGTTTGTGTACACGTATACTTAGAAACGACATTTAAAGTATATAACTTATAATTATTATGTTTGCTGTATGAAGTAGTTCTAATAATTTTCAAATTTTTAAGGTAGCACATAGGAGTCATAGAAAATATGTTACCGAAGTTCCAACACCAAATTAATTTTTTTTTCATTTTGACGGGTTGGGGTGCGAGAAAGAATTTTTAAAATGATTTTGATCTTTTGCTAGAATCGTTATGGAGTGCTACAACAACTTTTTCCAAAGTTCCGAAATGAAAATCAGATTTATATTTTTCGTTCCACCTTAATGTCCAGACTCTCTTACTATTTGATCAAATTTGTACGTAGCTTGTTTGCTGTTGGTATTTTTAATTAACCCAAAGCTGACTCAATCATTTGACCATATCGTATTTTTTTATTAAAAATAGGTGCAGGATTGCTTGGATGTTATGGTGTCTATATTTGCCTTTTTTGAACCCATTGATTATAATTCTTAAAATTTATTTCTAGACGATAATCTCTAATACTTACAATTAGATATTAAATGGCGATTCGACAAAAACCTATTTCTTCACCGCATGGGTGTGAATAAATAATTTAACCTCTTGACGTTCTAGCTATTATCGAGTAAAGGTAAGCGCACATTTGTACGCATCGAGAGCATCGGACTCATCGCACAAATTGTATTATTTCTGCTAATATCTCACTTTAATTCGGATTTTCTTTACGTATTTACGGAGTTACAGTCAAATTACACCACAAGCTAAGTTTTTTTGTGGTCGAGATGAGCAGTTGCACTCGCGTTGGAAGACGAAGAAAAGCAGAAGAAGCAAAGAAATAACGAAGATTTTAGGTTCATAATATAAATAAGAACAGGAAATTGTATGGAAAATTTCACACATTTGTCAATTTAGTATAGGATGATGCAAAATTATTATTAATAAACCATCCATTGTGATATGTTAGGTGACCCGAAGAAAAATAGTGAGTAGTAGGCTAGTTTGTACTAGATTAAGACTATTCCGAGCCAATTTCTGTTGCCTTGTCGCGCACTCACGCGGATTTCCGAATGATGTCATTGGTACGTATCGCACAGACGGATTTGATTTCATTTCAAAGAACCCTGAACGGAATTGCGCTCATGCGATGCGTCCAATGCGAATCAGTCTGCCTTGTCCCCTTGAAAAAGAATCAAAACTGTTTAAGCGATACATGCTAATGACGTCATCGAAAATCTGCGGAATGTGCGACATGTCTCAACAATAATCAGTTCGGAATAATCGTAATTTAGTACAAACTAACCTACTACTGACACTATTTTTTCGTCGGATCACCTAGCAGATTAAAATGTATGATGGTTTATTAATAAGACAGCCACACAAAAAAAAGTTCATTACCACGAACCAAAATACATGGATTTAGTGTATTTTTCGACGCTGCATTCGAATCCGTAGTTAAAAAAAGATTTATCATGTCGTTTTTTTTGCCAAAAACATCCCTTGAAATGGGGTAAAACTTTAAAAATAATGTAATGACCAAAATACATGGATCTAATGTATTTTTCGACGTATTGGTTCGTGGTAATGAACTTTTTTTTGTGTGGCTGTGTAATTTTGCGTCATCCTGTATTAAACATTTTCCATAAAATTTCCTCTTCACATTTATATTATGAACCCAAAATTTTTTCTTGCGCCCCCCTCCTTTCTTCGTCTTCCAATGCGAGTGCAACTGCAAATGACTCTTATTTTGAACTGGTCATCTCGACCACAAAAACAAAATTTAGCTTGAGTAATAATAACCCATGATGTGACTGGTAACTCCGTAAATACGTAAAGCAAATCCGAATTAATGTGAGATGTTGGCAAGAATAATACGATTTGTACGATGCGTCCGATGCTCTCGATACGTACAATTATTTTACGCTTACCTTAATTCTCCAACTTGGCCACTGTGATTATAACTTTCGTCGGTTTAAGTGATTGTCTATCCCAGAGTCTAATATATCGGATTTTCTTCAAATTGATTCTCGGTACTGTAATATTAATTTTTTCAATAAGGGCTCTTTTATTGTTTTCAGTTTTTCGCCATTTGTTTCCCGCTTCTTTTCGAAATTTTCCGTGGGAAAGGGAACTATTCGACCCATTTCATTCTAAAATCGTGTTTTCCGGCAAGCTTTTAAGTTATTTAAACATTATTTTATGTGAAATCTGAAAAAAAATTACAGTAAACGACTTATTAGAAATAAAAAAAGACTTCAAGGGACACTTTATTTTTTATCATCTACATCAATAATCTACATATATTCTACGCCTAAAAGGAATTTTTTGTAATAAAAATAGAATATTAAAAAAGTAGTGCATATTTAGAAGAAAAAATATGCCGCATAGTCTATTTTATATAGATGAATCTATTTCTATTTCATATTTCATATACATGAATTATATGCTGAGGATACCCCCTGAATCTGTAGGCCAAGGGTGGATATATGTCTAGTTTTTCGTAAAATGTAATTGCTATGAATTTGCCTTATTACAGAGTGAGTCAATAGTGCCGCCGACTTCGATATTTCGAGTTCTGTGATAGCTAAAAACTTGATTTAAAAACCTAAGTAAACTAGACAAAAGTCTATAACTGGAAATTATTTTCAAATATACAGGGTGAGCCAAGATGATTATACAAAAAGGAACTGCAAAATTCAGCAATAAAAATTAAAAATGAGGTTTTTTTTCAAATAATTCCATAAAAACATCACACCAGCAACAATCCAAAATTTGAAGTAAAGGATAATAAATGCTTTTAGAAGTATCACTCTGGAAATTTTATGAATAGTAGAAACCTCATTCCAAAGACGCTTAAAAATGTGTGTCAATTAAATTGGGCAACATGTGGAGCACTTTTTATAATATCTTTTCTTGAATTACAAAAAAAATATATTTTTAATATGTATATATAGCAGTTATTTACTGTTCAATAAATCGAAAATGGTTATAAATAGCCAAAGGGATGTACATATAAAAAATGTTCGTTTTTCAATTCTACATCACATCGTCAAAAAAATTGAGAAAATTCAGTTCAAATAGTTGTAAATTTTAAAATTATTTTGACCACCCTGTATACTTTTAGGAAGTGAAAATGCCTTAGTGTCATCACACAGATGTCTCATAACTGGTACTAATATATTTTTTTCTTAAAATCGATAATGTGATTCTTTTATTATAGACGTGTAAGTGGCATTATTTCAATTATAGGCTTTTTTTGTCTAGTTTATGTTTTTAAATCAAGTTTCTAGCTATCATAGAACTCGACATATCGAAGTCGGGCACAGTACTGCCCCACCCTGTATATTAGAAAATTCCACGGATCAATGTGCATATTATAAAATCTGACATTTGTTTCGTATTATGCATTTCTGAAAAAAATATATAAAAAATGATTATTCCGGTGTTCTGGTGTTTTCTAAGAATCACGCATCGGTGAGTGCGCGATTCGCACCGCGCAATAATGCGAAGCCGTAGCAGTTGAACGAATGATTTTTTTATTTTTATAACCGTGTTTTCTAAGAATCACGCATCCGTGGATTCGTAACACGCATAGCGCAACGAATGAATTTTATGTCTTTTCGTTTTGTGCCCTTGTGTCAATCATCTTGTGAACGTGAATACTGAATCACGCATTGTAGAAACATGCCCTTATCACTACAGCCGTGTTTTCTAAGAAACACGCATCCGTGGGTGCGCGACGCGCATAGCCCAATAGCATATGGAATCTTGGGTGGGTAGTGAAATGGCATGTTTCTACATGTCTGATTCAGTAGTCACGTTCACCAGATGGATATCATAACAACACAAAACGTAATTATATAAAATTCTTTCGTTAAGGTGATGTGATTTTGCACTAGCGCGCCATGCGTGTCGCACACCCATGAATGCGTGATTCTTAGATAACAGGGTTTAACCACCCACGTGTCTCCACGTTATTGCGCTATACGTGTCGCGCAACTACGAATATGCATAGCGCAATTGTGCGAAAGCGCAGCAGTTGAACGAATGATTTTATATACTTACGTGTACATGTAAAAACATGCCGTTTTCATTAACCACCCGAGTTTCCTTACGCTATTGCGCTATGCATGTGACGGATACGTGAATCTTAGAAAATAGGACTTAAAGCGGTATTTTCGTGGGTGCGCGACACGCATGGGGACTCTTGGGTGGTTTGTGAAAATGGCATGGTTCTACTATCTATGATTTAGTGTTCACTTTCACAAGATGGATGTCATAACAGCACAAAACGTAAACATATAAAATTCATTTGTTCAACTGCTGCGACTTCGCACTATTGCGCAGTACATGTCGCGCACCCACGGATGCATGATTCTTAGAAAACACAGCTTTACATTTTGTGCTGTTACGACTTCCATCTTGTGAACGTGAAAACTGAATCACACATTGTATAAACATGTCATTTTCACCAACAATAAAATACAGTTTAAACTCTATGAATCATGCACCCGTGGTGCGAAATGGCAGCAGTTGAACGAATGAATTTTATATATTTACGTTTTGTTCTGTTCTGACATCCATCTTGTGAATGTGGACCAGTGTTCGCACAATGAAAACGACATGTTTCTACAGTGTGTGATTCAGTGACTGACACATTAGGTGCGTTCGTTCTAACTGAGATCTCAGCTAATCTAAGTTGTTTTACAGTTACACTGCATAAATAAAGACATAATTTCATTTGTGTAGCCTCCGTAACCATAAAACTACTTATATTAACTGAGATCTCAGTTAGAAAGAACGCATCTATTGTAGAAACATGCCGCTTTCATTAACCACCTAAGTGATGATTCTTAGAAAATACAGATCTACGTTAGAATCCTTTCAAACATAATATGATAACAAATTACCTATAGTTTTCTCTATTTTACACTATTATTTTTATCTAAATGGGCTAATATAAAAATAGGTAGTTTATTTTTTTTAAAAGTCAATATGCATAGTTCTTTTCTTGATCATTACGAACTATCCATAACGCGTTGAAATTTCTGATTCACGATTTGTATCATTTTAAAGCAATAACTGACTTGATGATTTTTTTAAATATTTGTATGACTACAAAAATTTTACTGATATTTTCGCTAGTGCTGGCAGAAACCGGAAAAAAAGTGAAACCGGTTATTCGGTTTCTGATAAAACCGGGTTTCCAAATATGGATCAAAACCGGTTAATCGGGTAACCGAATAATCGATTAATCGGTTATCCGAATAATCGACTATCCGGATATCCAAAAACCGGTTAATCGGTTAACCAAAAACTGGTTAATCTGTTATTTGAAAATGGGTTAATCGAATACTTGAAAAACCGGAAAACAGATTGAATTGAGTTTATAATTTAGATTTTAGAAGACAAATTTTAATATTTTCATTTCAGTAGATCAGTAGTACTAGTATAAAAGAACTTGATACAATAAATTTATAGAACTATTATGTTCTAGTTATTTTGGCGAAAACATATAAACAGAAAACTGTCATGTTTGAAATTGCTAAAAAAGAAATAAAAGAATTTTTTCTCTAACTTTGAGAACGGAATCAGAGTAATCCGCTACCTCCCAATCTTTAATTCTACATAAATATTGACAGACGTTAAATGAAAAAAAAAAAAGTGTAAAGGATCGTTTTTCCTTTATTAAGCACCCGCGCGCGCGGCGACGCCATGCGAGCATGTCATACGAAAGCTACTGACTTTTTAGTGTTGTGATTGTTATTATTATGTTTGATTAATATTCGCAACACAAAAATGACAAAAGAAATATTCAGTGATATATAAATTCTAAACCAAACAGGCGTCGGTGGCCACCTGCCCGTCTGTAGTTTCATATTTCAACAATATTTGAAAGAAAAGAAATACATTAATTGATTATCTGAATATCCGGTTATTTGAATAACCGGTTATCCGAATAATCGGTTATTAGAATATTCGGTTACTCAACCAGTTATTTGAAAAACCGAAGTACCGGTTTTCTATTTTGTGCAAATCCGTGAATAACCCAAAACCGATTATCCGGTTATACAAAAAACCGGTTTCTGTTGCCAGCACCAGTTTTCTTACAATAACCCAGTGGCTGGGGAAAAATCGAGTCAATCGATAGAATATAAATAAAATTTTGTGTTTAGCGGTATCGAGGGTGCTCTTTCATTAAAGAGAAAAGTGGGGACAATCGGGAACCGGCCGCCATCTTGGAAAATGACTCCCGTTTCGCAGTTTTTCACAAATAACTCGGCTAATATTAAATATATTGATTAGAAGGCAGGGCCAAAATGAAAGTACCTATGTTAAATTAAGAACAAAATGGTTCCACTTGGGTTGTTCTACGTATCATAGTTGCTGAGTACATGTTAAAAGGATCAGAGAGTTGTTTTCATTTCACATTTTTTATGTATACGCGTCAAAACCACTTTTGCCAATGATCATCACCTGACACATATTTGTTTTGTGGCCTTGAAGTTTTAGAATGCAAATGTCATAACATTGTTAACTCGTGCTGAATCTTTCCTTGCGTGCAGTCGCATTTTTTAAAGATTACCGGAAAAAAATGGAGGTTGTCACATACACAACTTTTTCTTTCAATAAACTTTGATTACAAATAAAATACAACTCTTCAGTTTCCAGTTGTTCCCACAATCTTTAAAATGGAACTGCGCGCAGTAAAAAATTCAGCACGACCAGTCAACAATGAACTTGATTACAAAAAAAACAAGTCTTGACAGTTGTTCGCTAATCTTAAAAGAGACTCCGCATATGAGACCATCATAACTTTTTTGAATTAACAAATGGTTAGGTGATGATAAATAGAAACTACATAAAGGTATTAGTACTCGCGTGCAAATTCGACGGAAGTACGCTGACGCCAAAAACTATGAGTCCATACTAACGACTTCCAGTTGGCGCGGTAACCGGAAATTGAAAAAAAAATTTTTTAGTTACAGGACCAAAATCTAGCGCAAAATATTTGATTTGGTGTGTACAGTATTGTACTATAGTGGCAGATATTTCTATCGGTCGGTTTTTCAGCAATTTGCCACAAAGTGGCGAAAAATTGGATAAAAATTTTGAAATGTTGATAAAAAATAGTTGAAATTAAAAAAACCATCTGTCCAGCCAGCTTATGCTTCACACACACTAAAAAACTGTAACCTTGACTGGCAGACATTTTTGCCAAATTTTAACCCCCCCCCCCCCAAACCCCAAAAAGTTTCAAAAAAATGTACAGTTTTTCCTGTCTACTTTTTTCTTATAAATATTAAAAAACGTCCTTTGGATATGTTATTACAGTAGAAAATACGAAAAATTTGAACTTTGGTTCATCTTGATCCGTTCATAATTAATAAAGTTGTTAACAAAAAACCAACTTTTTTTCAACCGTGTCTTGCTCCAAATATTGCTATAATAGGACTATCATTTTTTGGTTTCTAAAAATCATTAAGGGATGGGACAATGATACGCAAGTTTCATTTTCTGTTTCTTTCAATGATTTCTCAGTGTTTTTGATTTTTCAAATTAGCATTTTCAATGGAGCAATAGTACGTCCGATTTCGATATGTCGAGTTCTATGATAGCTAGAAACTTGATTTAAAAACACATAAAATAGAAAAAATAATCTATAATCGGAAATTATTTTCGAAATACAGGGTGAGCCAAACTTGAGAAAATTCAGTTCAAATAGTTGTAAATTTAAAAATTATTTTTGGCCACCCTATATACTTTTAGGAAGTGAAAATGGCTGAGTGTCATCACACAGATGTCTCATAACCGGTACTAACATATTTTCTCTTAAAATTGACAATTGTGACTAGTGATTTTTTTAATATACACGTGTAAATGGCATAATTAAAAAAAAAATCATTACATCCAAATGGTTGGGAAAGAGTCAATAATAATACAGGAGTGGAAGAAGGCCATAAAGAGGTTTAAAAAAATGTTCTGATATACATGGCATTCCATTTTAAAAAATGTTACTTGACCCTGTAGAATCGTTTAGGCTCGCCCTGTATAATCGAAAATAATTTCTGGTTATAGACTTTTTTGTCTAGTTTATTTATGTTTTGAAATCAAGCTTCTAGCTATCATAGAACTCGACATATCGAAGTCGGAGGCACTATTGCCCCATTGAAAGGGCTGATTTGAAAAATCAAAAACACTGAGAAATCATTGAAATAAAAAGAAAATGAAGCTTGCATATCATTGTTCCATCCCTTAATGATTTTTAGAAACCAAAGAATGACAGTCCTATTATAGCAATATTTGGAGCAAGGCACAGTTGAAAAAAATTTGGTTTTTTGTTAATAACTTTATTAATTATGAATGGATCAAGATGAACCAAAACTCTAATTTTTCGTATTTTCTACTGCAATAATATATAATATCCAAAGGAGGTTTTTTAATATCCATAAGGAAAAAGTACAGACACGAGAAAGTGAATTTGTTTTTAACCTTTTAAGAGGTGATTTGGGGGGAGGGAAAAATTTGGCAAAAATGTCTGCCAGCCAAGGTTAGAATTTTTTAGTGCCTTGTGAACCATAAGCTGGCTGGGCGACGTTTTTTAAGTTTCAACTATTGTTTATCAATATTTCAAATTTTTATCAATTTTTCGCTATTTCGATGGCAAATTGCTCAAAAACCGACCGATAGAAATGTCTGCCACTATAGCACAGTACTGTACACACCAAAATTTTGCGCTAGGTTTTGGTCCGGTAACTAAAAATTTTTTTTATTTCAATTTCCGGTTACCGCACACCGACCGAAAGTTTTGTCTGCCAGCGTAATTGGGGTATATGGAGTACATATACTAATTACCTATACGGACAAATATCGGTAACCATTCGATCAAAAAAAAAAATGTTTCCCCCCTCCGTATCCGGCCACCATACCAAAAATTTCAAAAGAGAAAAAAGTACATGGTACTCATGGTCTCTTTGATTACCGACTGGCAGACGGTCAACCTTTCATCGTCGAATTTGCACGTTTAGACTATATCTGATACATTTAATATTTGCTCAGTATGATACCTAGGACAGCCCACGTACCTACCATTTTATTCGTAATTTAACAAACTTTCATTTTGATGACTGCCTTCTAATCGATAAATTTAATATTAGTTATTTGCGAAAAACTGCAAAAAAAGGAGTTATTTTCAAAAATGGCGGTCGGTTCCTGATAGTCCCCACTTTTATTATTTGTTTTTTTATGAAAGGATACCCTCGAAAATCTGTCCATAATGTTTCATTTCTATTTTATTGATCGACTTATTTGTTCCCCGGCGACTGGGTTACAAGAACAATACATTTTTATGATTGAATATCGTTTCACCTGGCAGATTTAAATACAGCTGAGATGAATTTCACCAATCTAAGTTCCCGTAAAGATTAATGTTGGGAAAACCAAAAAAAAAAAAAAAATCATTACATTTAAATCTGGTTCTTCTGAGATTCAGTCGAATTCTTGAACTCCAACGTTGTAAAATATTTACTTCGACAATTTAATCATGACCTCTACATTTCAAATGTGCCATCCGTTTTCTTTATATATTTGTTTTATTTTAATTTTATATCATTTTTTTAATATGATTGATGAGTTGGGGCATGGTAGTCGAGTAGGTAAAGCGCCTATAGCTGTATACTCGGTACCGAATGTCAGTGGTTCGAGTCCATCTTGGAGCAAGTTAGAAATTTTATTTATAATTTGTTTCGGACTAGGATGGGAGAAGGAATTGACGATGCCCTAGATGTGGTTCGGACTCCACAATAAACTGTAGAGCCTCGTTTCTCTTTATCGAACACAAATTCCTAGAATTTTTTAGGTGTTACTTCGATGACTTGAGAGGCGGTTAAGAAAACATAAAAAAAAAACATTTTGTTCGTCTCATACATAATATATGAGACATAATAGCTTTGTTCTCGATAACGGTTGAACCAATTTCGAATATATTTGAAATCAATCAATACTGAATTATTGAAGTACTCATACACGAGTTAATTTCCATGCCGCGAACGATGAAAAACAAATTGCGCATGCGTCGGACATCAAAACGTATTCAGGGTTGGTACCGCGAACAAAGCAATGACTAATAAGACAATTGTATTTCAATATTCGAATTCAACTATTTGCTCTGTATTTTCTGTCGCAAGAGTTAATGCTTTAATAGGTACCGAGGTACGTACCTATTATAATTAATATAATTTTTGAATGATAATTTTTTTTTTAATAAATTAAAAATTTAATCCATTATGTATAATGGTAATATCTATTCATGGTTGTTAATAAAGGCAATGTTATACTTTATTTAGTTCTTGGAAGATAAATGCAACCATATTTAACTGGAAAAGTGGAAAATCGGTAAAAATGTTTTACGATTTTCAACTCTGCAGTTAGATAGATCTGTAATAGTTAAGGACATTACTTATATTACATGTTGATAAAACTTTATGTACCTGAAGAGACACTTTTAAGTTGTTAACAACTCAGTTTACGGGTTTCAAGGTTAATAGTGTGTATCCCTTTTTTTATTATAGTAAAATGTGTAGGTATAAACTCAAAAAAGCTCATTTGCCATAATCCTTGCTTTCCGTTTTTGAATAAATTATTATGATTTTTGAAAAATTAAAAATACAACGAAAAGAGATAGGGATATATGGAATTAAATTAAAGAAATTAAAGTTGTTTCAATAAAGACAGAGATAGAACCAAAACTAAAACAGTTTGGATATAGATTTGAAAATTGAAAGATTTAAATTTGAAATTATTTCACATACATCCCGATTGCATAAACGTAACTAAATACTTGTTTTACGTAGTCCTGGTTTGAATTTAAATCTGATTTATTTTTAATATCAGTTTTGGTTTTCCCGCTTGATTTACTAAAACCAGGTTTAAGTCATTGTACTTATAAATAAGACACTGAGGTTTAAAGTTGCGTTTTTACCAGATATCTAGCTTAAATTTATAAATCGCTATTAAAATTTTTCTGTTAGTAATATCGAAAAACGAAAACATTGGGTTTATTCTAAATACTATATTGTATTTTTTTTCAATACAACAAAATACTAAATAATCGTATTTTGTTTCATAAAATGACACCATATAAAATATTCGTATTTTGTTGGTTTAAAAAAAATACGCACCGGTATTGCCTGTAATTTTATTTATTAAATCTATAAGTATGGGATTTAGAATGAACCCAATGTTTTCGTTTTTCGATATTATTATTAACAGAAACATTTCAAGAGCGATTTAAAGCTATCCTGGCGACGAGGGAGTGCTAACGCCGCTTTCAGCCATTTCAAGCATTGGTACAAAAATGGGTAAAAGGGCAACATGAAAAAATTCATAGAATTAGAAAATTCGATGTTACTAAATAATGTTTAAAAATAAGGAAAAGTAAAACAACTGCTTTTATGTAGAGACTTATTACATTAATCTATACTGATAGAAAGTATTGCTTCCTGAGAAAAACCGTATTCCAAATTATTTATTTATTTATTATTTATTTATTACTAGTACAACCATTCAACAGATTGAATCCAATTACAGAATGGGAATACATGATAATACCTAGAACAGGGGAATTTAACAGTTAAAATATAATATACTTACGACTAAGATACATAGTTAGAAATAATAGAAATTTTATACTTAGAGTTTTCAGTTTTTTTTATTGAGGCTACATTGCGTAGGGAGCCCTGTACGTTATTATATGCGTACACATTCGATGGAGTGGGAGAACTTTTTATATTTATTCTAGCTGTCGTAAATAAAAGTTGGATGTTCACGAGCGGATAATCTTGGCACATGAAAATTCAACATTGCAACGATTTGTGGATAATCTACCGCATTATGTAATATTTTGTGCAAAAAGATTACTTGTGTTTTTTCTATCCTGTAGGCTTTCAGTAAAAAATCTGTTAACATACAGGAGAAAACCTTCTTTATAACACAATATTTCAGAAATTTTCTTTGGACTTCTCTAAATTTTGATTATGGATATCATAGAGGGGCATCATATGGACGCATATTCAATTCGCGATCTCGCAAATGTAGAAAAGTGCAATTTTAATGTACAGGTGTTAAGTCGGCAGAGTTTCTAATAATGAACCCAAGAGCTTTAAGAGATTATTCATATGATCCACAAATGAGTGTTTTTGGTCGAACGTTACACCCAGATCTCGAAATGTTTCGGGTCTATTATTTAGAATAGAATTATTTAACGAGTAACAAAAAATAATTGTTTTATTGGAAAAGGTCATTACATTACTTTTGCTACATTTAAGGGTAATTTATTTGCAATGCACCAATCATTTATAATTACTAAGTCATCTTGTAACTTTTTACAGTCTTTGATACTTGATATTATAACCGATTTTCATTCATCTGCATACAATGGTTTTCTTCAAATCACAAACGTGAAATTAGTAAATTAAAATAAGCGTGGCCTTTGGAACGGTTTGCTGTAGACAGCTGGTGCAGAAATATAAGTATTGCCTTCGATTAGTAAGATATGATTTAAAAAAGTCTAGGAGATTCAGTGAGAATGCATAAGGATGGAGTTTCATAATGAGAATGTCATGGTCTAGTCTGTCAAATGCTTTAGAAATCTGTCTATAAAACATCACTCTGAGGTCCAGAAGCAATAGATTCAGCTAAAAATTGTGCTATCAAAGTGATTTCTGACAGTAGATCTTCCTTTAATTCCTTTGAATTGGCCAAGCGATTATGCATTATAATACATGTATTCATGTAATAAAATTATAAATACTTTTGAAAAATTGCTTACTATAGTAATTGGTCTATAGTTTTCAATATTAGCCCGTCATCTTTTTTAAAAATAGGTATAATTTTGACATTTTTCAAATGATTGGAAACTTGCAGAATTGATCGCTAAATTAAAAGAGTTTTCAGAGGTTTTGAAAAGATAGAAGGCAGTCTTTGATTAGAAATGCCTGAAGATCATTAGGACCTGTCGTAAATTTAGGCTTTAATTTTTTTAACACTATTGTAAACAGCCGATATAATAAAAGAACGTTTTAAGACCGGAAAATAGAAAATTTATCCAAATTATTGGCATCCGTCTATGTCTTGTGTCGCTTGTCATTGTTTTGACCGCATTTTCTCAAACCCGTTCAATGTAGAAATCTTAAATTTTACATATAATATCTGTACTTGCAAAGACGAACCCTATTAAATTTTCACGCAAAAATTTTTTTGCGTGAAATCAAAAATAAATTTCAAATCAAAATTGTTCTTAATGAGGAAATGTGCCGATAAGGACTTTGAAAATTTCAGTAGGTTAATCGTTACTTAGAAAAAGGTTTAAAATTAATTTCAATCCAAAAAAAATAAATAAATATCCGCAGCACTTCCTCATCATATCCAATTTGAAATAAATAAAATAAGTTATTTTATTTCTTTTATTTTGTTTGTCTCATTTGCCTCATTTATCTCATTTGTCTCGTTTATCTTATCTGCCTCATTTGTCCCATTTATATCATTTATCTCTTATCTTATTTATCCTATTTAACTTATTTATTTTGTTTATTTTGTTAATTTTAATTATTTTATATAAATAAATAAAATAGTGAAATATATTTCAATTAAATAAATTAATTCTTTCATATCAAATTAAATGTGATGATGATGTTGAGAAACTACTGTCGAGGTGCACCTAGTCGCGACCGATTTTTTAAAATTTATATTGCGGAACACTTTTCTTCGTGAAGCCAGTATTATCGTTATTTGAATTAAGCCCAGTTCAAATTTAAGTCTAAAATTCGTCGTTCAACTTCTAAAATTATTGTTTTCCGCAACCATCTAAGAAAGTTAACTGTTTTTTGTTTAACTCTTTGAGCGGAAAATACATATTTATTGGTCTAGCCCGGTTGAAAACGGTATCTGATAACAATTAAAAATGAACATAACCCAGCCTTCTGACGGTAAGTGTCTGACATCTGTCAGTTGAATTTTATAAATTTTGTTTTCAAACGATTTCGGATTAAAAAGTTTTTGACACTAGCAAGAATGGTTGCAGAAAAAATATTGTATGCAACACACCCGGAAAGCGTCTTTCGTGGACGAACTGATAATTTCAGGTCCGATCTTATTACGTAATGGTTACTCTTACTTCATTTTTATTTTATTCAAAATACTTACAGCTACTGATTTTTAAATTATTTTTCTTCGTGGTGCATATGTCAATAAATGAATTTCCTGATGACATGACTCAATTTAACCTGTCGAAATTGACGGTCATTTAAATCAAGTTTTAATTGGTAATTAACTTGGATTAAGTATAATTTTATGCAATCACATTCTTAACTAAAACTGGATTATGTTCAATTTGAACCAGGATTCTGAAAATCTGGTTAAAATTTTAAATCAAGTTGAGTATATAAATATAGCTTAACTATTTAAATTACTTTTATGCAATCGGCCTTTAATAGTGAAAACAAATGTTTCCCCATGTAATTTTTGAGCACGACCGCAATCTTGGATTGTCCTAATTATTAGCAACATGGATTGTGATGCATCAATAGAAAACTTTTTTGTTCTAACTTCATTAAACATGTTTGACGTTATAAGAAAATTAGAAAAAAAGTTTGCCTAATGCTTAGTCGGGTAATGTATTGCATTTTAGATCTTAGCTTTACACCCAATTTCTTTCGAATGACTTGACCTACATCCTGACCTAAAATAGGTCTCTATTTTAATTTTAATTTAATATTGAATTTTATATTTAGGCCAAATTTAGTCCTATCAAAATAACATAACCTGTAAAGGACAATAATTATTGTTAATGAGTTGTGAGAAATTCAAAAAAATATATTACAGGTTTTTTGAATAAATTTTATTACCAGACATGTATATTGTGGAAGATTTTTTTTAAGATACGTGTTTAATTTTTAAAATACCATAAATATAAACTATTTAAGATCTACTGTCAGTTTGAAAACTTGTATGCAAATAGGTTATGTTTATACTCCAAAATGAAAGGGTGTCGTGGCTGATGCAGATACTCTGTAAACAAATCAGACTGTTTAATTGGTTCAATTAGTTTTGACCTGGTTAGCTGTGATACAAGTAAAGTAATCCAAATTACTAGTAAAATATTACTATTATATCAGTCAGGTCATTCTGTGGGCAATAAAAATGTAGTGGAAGTTTGAGACACTCGTCTTACAAAATACGAGTATGTAAAGTTTTCCATTAGATACTGTTAGAATCACATCATTTGAATTTTAAATCATAAATGAGCAGGCTGTTTTAAATAGCGAATTACTCAACACAAACGAGCAAATTCAGATCATATCCGATACTAAAAGCGTTTTCCATTCGCCGAACTGGGACCATACTCGGGCAGCACTGACATTGCACTGGTTCTGTCAGAAATGGGATCTACTTAAATCCTAATGGAATAGGAGTTCAAATCCTCGGTATGTCTTTTTGCGTTTGGGGTGTGGAATGTGGAGGTTATATCACGGATTCACGAGCTTTCGCAAGCAAAATCATTTTTTTAAATGACTCAAGAATTCAATTCTTTTCAAGTGTTTTCGTGCGCTAGTTAAAAATGAATTTTTTTTCTGAAACCTCGAAAAAATATGCACTTTAAGCAAGAATTACTGCTCTAGTTACTGAATGGAATTTAAAAAAGGGCCCTGGCGTGACCAATGGAATATAAATGTTGCAATCAGTGCGCACTAGTTTTACCAATGGAAACGCTATAATGAGGGCTACCGTTTTTAGGCTCACCACTGACTAATAAGGTAGCTGTCAAAAGTTATTGTTAGGCGCGGAACAAGTTTATAGGATTTTATTATAATTATTTCGTACACTAGTAAATAAAAAAACTTGTTAATTATGCTTCAATGTTGTGCAGTTCCATTTATCTCGTAAACAAAAGGTGGATATATGTTTTCGAAAGACATAACTCCTTTGAAACATTCGTGTATTTGTAAGAAACATTTTAATCATGACCATTATGCGTTACCAAAGGAGCCTACCACAAAAAATCGTAAGTAATAATCATGCACATTCGTTGTTTTCATCATGCTCATGCTTGATATAACCTAACTTAAATGACATAAGACACCTATGTTAGGTACAATATTTTCCCTACTGAGCAAATTACTACTCTCCCCTTCTGTCATCATTGTGTTAAATGTTTTTCAACTAATTTTTATAAAAATTACTAAAAACCCGCGTTAAAAAGTCATAATAAACATTAACGTTCAATGACATTTACCTTACCCTACACTAGTACCTCTTGTGGTGAATTCAAGTGCGGTAGCCCTCATTAACAGCAATTATATGATCTACGCACTTATGATTTGTCAAAATGTATTAATACTACCCTTGAAATTCATTGCGCTTGACAGATACAGACAAATGTCATGCTCCACTTATTCTCAGCATAGAAAAAATTAAGTGTCTAAATGCATTTACAATATTGTGAAGATACATGTTTTTATTAACTGCATATTGTGTCTACAACATCCTTTAAGTACTACATCGTTTTGGTAAAAATTGCTTGTAAACGAAAATGTATTTATAATTTTTTAAATGAATCTGTAAATTGATATAAGTAATGTTCTAACTATTTGTGATCAAATGTTCATGTAATATAGCCTTTTTATCCCATACTGTAATTGTTTACAGATTCCCGATGGATTTTTTTACTCCAATAGTAACAATAAACGAAGCACCCCCTGAGGCATCGTCTAAATCTTCAAAAGTAAAAAAAATTAAAATAAAAATAGAAGGAAAAGATGAGGGAGAAATCTCAGCAGAGATAGTTAAGCAAAAAAGAGGCAGACCGAAAAAAGTGGTGGTAGATAGCGATGCGAAAGATAAGGATAAACAAGATAAGAAGGATAAAAAAGATAAAAAAGGTAAAAAAAACAAAAAGTACTAGCGATGAGGATGATCCTGCATGGATTTTAGAAGCAGATAAAAAGAAGAAGAAAAAGAAAAAGAAAAAAACGAGGGAAGTTAAGGAAGGTAAGAAAACTAAAAAAAGAAAAGAAAAAATCTCCTGAAAATAAAAAAAATATTGGAATCGAAAAACATATTGTAAAAGTAAAAATAGAACCACCAGATGTAAATGATGAAAACTGCGTAATCGAAATAAAGAGAGAAATCAAAGAAGAACCTATTGACCCTGATCTACCGGTAATGGTGCCATTATCAGAAGATGAATTGAAAGCAATGTTACCTTCAGATGTAGAAGATACCCGAACGTTTAAATGCCCTTTATGCAGCAAAGAAAAGCAAGATAAAACTGAGAGAACACCAAAAGAATTGAAACAGCATTATAAAACCGAACATCCAGGTAAGAGATTGAGACAGTCTCGCTTTTCTCTAGAAGTCCACCCTTGTGACATTTGCGGTAAGGAATTCAAAACTAGTGCTGCTGTTAAAGAGCACATTGAAACACATAGTAATTATTTTTATTGTGAAATCTGCAACTCGTCACATAAAAAAATCCTCGATCATATTATACATTTGCGTGTACATTCCGAAGCTGGTATGTTCCAGTGTCTAATGTGTAATCACAATACTCCAGATATAAATGTTATTACAGAACACGTAAATAATCATGACGATTTATTGAAATACTGGTGCCAGGCCTGCAAAAAAGGTTTCCAGATTTTGCCTTGGTTCCAGGAACACGATAATTACCATACAGGTTTGAAACCATTCGATTGTGAATTTTGTGGCAAATGTTTTCTGTATTCACGTTATTTGCATGCACACAAAATTAACATGCATAAGGAAGATATGAACTGCCCCAGTTTGCACGAATGTGTCATTTGCAAGAAGCAGTACCAACATAAAAATAGTTTAAAATTGCATATGAACTCTCACACAGGTAATTTTTCTATTTGTGATATTTGTGGGAAAATGTTGTCTAGCAAAGAGAAACTGAAATTCCACATAAGAACCCACACCGGATATAAACCATACAGTTGTACATACTGCGACAAATCTTTTACCAAAAAGCCTATTTTGGTGGAGCATGTAAGAATTCACACGGGTGAACGTCCATACGTTTGTGAGTATTGCACCAAAGCTTTTTCTCAAAGGTCTAGTTTAGTTATTCATATTAGGGGACATACTGGTGAAAGACCATATGTATGCCAATTTTGTACTAAAGGTTTCGTTGCTAAGGCTATGCTGAATATCCATTTGAAATCTTGTAAAGGATTAGCCATTGCAGCGATGTCTTAAGACGATTGTATTATTGTTATGTGTTAGTTAAAATGTATGTATCTGTATATTTCTTCATATCTTTTCGAATAATGCCAGGTGCCGAAATCATCATTGAGCGAAGAAGAAAAGAGGCATTGTACTGAAATAACCAAATACTGAAATGGTAACATTTTGCTCATGTTGGGCATTTCGATATTTGGTCATTGAAGTGAAGCTTTAATCCGTTGTGGCAATTTTTTCGAACTAGGAGTTACTTTTCTCTCGATATAACAGATACATAAAAATGAAAATAAGAAATAAAAGAAAATTGGTCATGTCTTGTAATCAAATGATGCGAAAATCTTTGTGTAGGAATTAAAATTAATGCAATTTATTGGCATGTTTTATTACAAAAAAAAAATCCGAATATGCTTAGTTTGCGTTTATTAGAATCATATAATATTTTGAAAATGGAGTTAAGTAGGGAAAAAAATCGGTAAATGTAGGTACTTTCAAAGTCGTACGCAGAATCGCATATTGTGAAATATTTCTTTTTTGTTTTTTTTTTTTAGAAAGAATGCTTTTATCTAACGTATAATAGTCGATTTCAATACCTATTGTTGAAAATAAAACAATTCTATGAGGACTTTAAATGTGGTATTGTAATTACAGATTCACATATTCTGGTACGGACAGAGCCCCAGGCCTCTGGTATTAGGACAAAAACTGTCACTGATTACTTGTGGGTTTTCAGGGTTCCCACCGAACCTGAAACGTAGAGGAAAATTGCTTTATATTTAAATTTAGGCGCTACCTCAAAAAAACTTGATTTTTATAATAACTTACTTATAAATATAGTAATATTAATATTTATTTTTTTTTTTTACTTTAAAATATATGACTATATTATTTAAGAGATGAGATGTGACAGGTGACATTAATGAATGACAACTATTTAACTGATTATCCAATGGCCATGATTACAAATGACAGCAAACGTCACTGCAGAGTTAATAGTACCTTTTGTCCTCGTGAGCGATTCTGACAACTTTTAAATTCCAATAGGCTTCCCATATAATTCATAAATGCATATCTTAAATTGGGAAGTCATAATCATAAACGTGTCACTTTCAGGATTAATAATAACGTGACAATATATTATGATTCCGTTGAAATTCAAACTTTAACCTCCTATAAAATTTAAAAGAAGGTCATGTATATTCTGAGTGCTCTTATTAAATACACTTTCCAACCGTCATATTTTGCCAAAATGGCGGCCAAAATCACGAGCTCATGCATCATGTGATCAACTGTTTTAAACTCACATATACCAATTTTAATTTTTGAAATTGTGTAGTGACTGCAAGGCATACTATGGCCTGGATCACATTGAAAATAGTACCAATGTTTTTATTTAAATAGCGAACCCATCATTTCAATTATCGAACGTGCAGAGTTGTCTAAGGTGGGGATTTCGCTGAATCAGAAGAAGTAGGCAAAGTAAGCATTTATTTTTTTGTTTCTAATGGGTATTAAAAAACCAAACACAACACAGAACGGCTGGTATTATCAACATTTTAAAAAGACCTATAACAAAGGGAGTTTTAGTGACAAGAAAATGTAATGCAAACAAAATATAAAAATTAGATAGTAATTCAGAATTCTATAGCTTAAATTTTATTGTCACTACTACTTCTCTTAAGTTAAAGGCCCCTTTAAAATGTTGACATTACCGACCGTTAGATATTTAAAATGGTTCTAACGACTATAATAATAATATACATTTTTAGGTCTTAATTTTTTGCTTTACCTAAATTTGCGGCAATGAAAATATTTGCTTTCATTTTATTTGAATGTAATCTTTAGAATAGTAATAAAATCCTAAAACTCTTTTTAATGTCATAGATACCATGTTTGCTTTGTTAAATACTCACAATAAACCAAAAATAAATGCCTACTTACTTCTCGCTTACTCTGCGAATCCCCAACTTTAAATATTGAAAAATGAGTATCATGTGAAATTTAAATTTTCGGTGGTATTTGAATGCTTCCCTCTGATTGAAATGTTAGATTACGACAGAGGTATGTATGTACTACTTGACAAACATTCCAAGGCACAGATATGCGCGAGGAATCAAAATGTATTGCATAACAATTCACAAAACACTAAACTACAGAATACAACAATTTCCTGAAAGTTACTTTTTGTAATAGTCTACCGTAAATAAACGTAAATTAAACGTTATGCGAATGACGGTCCTCATTCTAAACACCCTGGTCCTTTCCGAGTCATTATATCACTGACACGATTTGTTTGTCAAGTAGTACATGATTTCATTTGATATTTCATAATAAATTTTTTCTCTAACTGTATACGTCATTTGTCAATTTTTATTTTATTTACAAAATTCAGAAGAACAACCCCTATTATATAATGTTTTTAAGAAACAATTTGGTGTATAGACGAGCCGTTGGCTCCCTATTTACATAAGAAATATGGTACCGTTGGTACCGTTTTATATCATTTTTGATGTTATCTGTTATGTTTGCCTAGCTCACTATTAATAATTTTATTTTATTGTTTTTTGAACTCTTTCTCAATATCTAAAAAAAAAACTAACAAAAAGTTTAAAACTGAACATTTTGTAAATATTTTATTATTCTACAGAATACAAATCTATCCATTATCGTTGTGTTTAGTTATTTTTTCAGAAAGAAAACCTGCCTTATACCTTATTAAAAATGGAATATTTAAAAAAATTGTAAAATTTTCACTATGGATGAATTTGTGGTTCAAAAAATAATAGAAGAGCCTTACTTAAATTAGATAACTCAACTAACTCATTTACTAACAGTTCTGATGTCTCAAATATATACAAAATTTCATTAAATTGCCAGATGTGGGACATATACATAACACCTTTATTGTTTTTTATTATTATTATTAAATTGACAATTCTGTTATAATGTGGAATACGTATTTAATTTTATTTGGTTAAATTCATGCAGGTCTACCGAATAAATGACCGAATCCACGGTTTTTGACCAATTTATTTTTATTGCACATAACGTAATTGTCACAATTAAGCGGACTTAAATTTTTCTATGGTTTTATATAGCCAATAAAATAAACGAGAGAACTCAGTTTCGTCAGCATTTGCGCTTCGTGGAATATAAATCAATAAAATGTGGCTGTATTGTTGGTTGTCTATACACAATTTATGTTTTATACAATTTGTGCTTCGTAATAATCAGTATTTCATTTTATATTAGAAACCACTGAACCAAAGGATATTGTAATAATTATTGTCTTCGTAAAAAAAATGTAAACTAGTTTTTTAATTAGTATTGACATTATGTAAGGGTAAATTAATAATACGTGTAACATTTGCGAAGATAATTCTGTGTTGTACATAATTTATTCCTTAATCTTGCCATTTGTATTATTGCCCATAATATTAAAACAACTACATAGTTATAGAAAAGAATTCTTATTAAATCATTAATTATATATTGTGTATATTATCTATAGTAGGTATACTTAGTCGCAATCAAATATTAGTAGTAGGAAAATAAATAGGACGCTAGGTACCTACTTCATGTATTCTAGATCATTAAATATACCAATATTGTATATCTATCAGTTATTAGTCATCTAAAATATTGTATTATTTTTGTATTTCATTTGTTAGCATAAGTAATAAAATTCTTTTTCAAATTAATTATGTTGTTATTTTTAGATCCCTTCTTTAAGCAAGAAAAAGTAGGACATTAATATGAATGTCTAGTAATAACTTCAAAAACTGGATCAGTTTGTAACTGTTCAGGTTCATTGAAATTGTGAATGTTTTTTATTGTGATTTATTGGATCAAACAAATATTTACGATTACCTTGTTAATTCTAACCATGTTTTATTTTCAAATTATATAAATATAGTAATTGATGTAACTAGGTAATACCTATAATCCCGAAATTTCGGAATTGGAAACCAAAAAAACTGATTATGCTTCATATTCGGTTGGTATTCTTAGTATTGCTTTATATTTGGTTGGTATTGCTATTAATGCTAGTTATTGTTGGATGATGGTATAAATCATGACGAGTATTGTAGTAGGAACTCGCATATATCTATTTTTTTATAGAATAAAGTTTTGTTTACTTCTATTTGATTTTTAAAGCATAATCAGTTATTTTCCCTAGATTATTATGCATATTATATCAGAAAAATTTAAATCCAAAAATCAATCCCACAGTTCTGAGATTGTATTTCCTATTTGTAATCCATTTGAATCCATCTTATTATCAAAAGAAAAGTGAAAATTATTATGTCGCAAAGCTATTTTATGGCACAACTATTGCAATGAAAGAATTTTGTAAAACAGACTTATCCCCTCATTTTGGTAATAAAATAATTATAAAGCTGTGCATAATTTCCAAGAAATTGAAGTGTGAGCGGTATGATGTTTATTTTAATATTTCCTTTTACCACCAGTCTTAGCTAACCTAAGTTGTTTTACGGTTACGGAGACTATCAAAAGAAGTTATTATTTTATTTACTCATTATAACAGTAAAACATGTTAGCTAAGACTGATGGTAAAAGGAACAACTAATGTGGCAAACTCTGCTTTATGTTAAAATATTGACTTAATTTATTAGTTTACTGTTTTTTATTTGTCTGCAATTTATTTGAATTTTAATATTTCTCTTCAGTATTATACTTTTTATGTTCTAGCCTTGTTTTTTGCTGATACATTGTAAACTATTGCTTTTGGTGTTTAATTTGATTTTGTTGGCATCAAGAAGTCCAAAACGGATATCATTTTAGTCAAGACTAGACAATCGTCTCCCAAAATAATTGTCAGCTGGTACAGTGAATTGCCAAAAGAGAGTTCAAGATGCAGCCAAAGATAATCTAATTATTTAAGGTGTTCCAGTGTAGGAGATTAAATCTCCCGTGAATTGGAAAAACCGAGTAAGTCACAGTTTTAGTAAACATTGTATTAAGTGCATATTACATTGTGGTAGCTTTTTCCAAGTTATTCATATTTTAACGTGATAATCAAAACGTTAATGTACTATACGCCGTGCAACTTCCTAGCAAATAAATTTATTTCCTATTATACAATACATAGTAAATTTAAAATAGAAAAACATGTAACATTTGCTATTTTATTATTAATGTATAATACCTTTATTTACTATAGCAGAACCTAGGTATTTAGTATTTCGTTAATGATTTACTAGGTTTAAGCAGCAAAATAAAATGTTGGACATATACTTGTTTAGTGAACTAAACACAGAAATCAGGCTTTCCACAACTTTACTTTTTTTGAGTTATAGGTTTTTTCAACTCACGGGAGAAATTTACTACAGCAGCAATGAGTACTATGAAAATTTACCATGGCAAATGGTTTGAAAACAATTTCTGAAACTATTTACGAGTATACCCGAAACCATAATCGAGATATCACGGCCGTCGGCCTGTAATCAAAATAGTCCAAAAGCGATGTCAGTATTGAATAACTAATAACTAATAACTGAAGAGAACAGAAAATCTTGGTTTGTATCTGCTATTTCTTGAAAGCGGATCTTAATGATTTTTTTAAACTTATTTAACGCCAATCTACTTCCGCTGTCACTGACATTAGTAGGTAATCTCGTCCCCTAACCTGGAAATTTGTTGTAGGACAAAGATTTTTAACTTTCTGACATCGCAAATACACACTCACAATTTTACATTCTTTTCAAAAGATGATGACGCAAGCAGCTCCACTCGTCGACTTTGTCCAGAATAGTTTTGAACCCAGGGTGTCTGGGCGGAAGTACTCGTCATTATCCTTCACACCACCGAGCCGATCCCTTAATAATGATAAGAATATGATTTTTGCAGATTGATCTGGTCGTCTTATCACATGTATATTATGTCTAGATACGAAGTCATGATGAAAGCGCCAAGGAATCAACTGCTAATTAAACATCATCAGTTTTTCTTCTTAGGGTTCACGGTCATAGTAATAAAACAATTATTTATGAATATTGAACGTATAATCTTGATTTTAGAATAATGAAAAAATGAAAATTTCTTATAAAATCGTGACAGAATTTGCTTTTGTTCAGACCAAGTGGTTTTGATTTTCATTGTGGTAAATCAAGGCTGTTGTCGATATTCATCATCACTACTTTATTGCTGCAGTCGTGAATCATTTGCCAGCATGTAGCGATTCTAATTAAATTTGTATCCATCCAACATTTGCCATCTGCCTCAGATGAGACTCGAACACAGGAGAGATAGTCGACAATTTCATGTAGGCACTGCCGTTGTGTGGAATAAGCTTTAAGCTTACAAATCTCAAAATATCTTACAAATAAAATTCGCCAGATAATAGTTTCATCGCAGATTGCATTTCTGTTAGCATCTTCGCTTATCAAAACATCAAATGAGAAATGTCAGTCAAACGATATTTCAATGTCATTTCAAAACACTGTTTTGACAACTCAATGAACGTCTTTAAAATTCTTGAAAGAACAAACCTATATGTTGGCACCCAAATTTGCATGTGGTGATCAAATAGTATCTATTGATCTATCATTAAAAGACCATACTTTTTGCGCTGAAACCAGCATGGCTAACAGATATGATAATAAAAGAGGGACCGTTGTAATGCACCTTTATGTGTAGTTGTAATGTACGCAGCAGACGTTTTGGGGTACGTATGTACATGCGAACGGAGATTGTAATGTGATATTTTCGCAAGCATATACAATGTCAAAAGTGAGACGTTCTTTACTGGCTATCTTTATCTGAATCTTTTGAAATAGTGAACAATGTAAATATGGCAAATGGCCCTGGTCTTCTTCTTGTCAAGAAATTTAAAGACGTTTTAAGAGTGTTTTCACCATGTATCCAACTAAAATCTATAAATCGCTGTTAAAATTTTTCTGTTAGTATTAAAAAACGAAAACAAATGATTCATCTTAAATACCATAGATCTGGTATATAAAATTACAAGCAATACTGTAGCGTATTTTTTTTATTAACAGTAAATACGTTTATTTAGTTTCATAAAATAACCAAATAAAATATATCCACAGTATTGCCTGTTATTTTATATATTAAATCCATATGGTACTTAAGATGAATTATTTGTATTCATTTTTTGTTCTCATCAATAGAAAATATTTAACAGCGATTTAAAATTAAGTGAAAATCCAATTTGCGTAATATTAACAAGTGCCTAAGTGATGAATGTGCGGATGACTTAGAACAATAACATGCGTATGGAAATGTCTTTGGATGTAGAACGGTTGTTTTCAAAATACGCTTTAATATTTACATCCTGGCGTAGAAGTTTAGTAGATCATACTATAGAAGATTTATTAATGATGCAAGTGTACGTTGACAACCAAACCATAAACAACTAACTGTTAATGTACATTATATAACAGGTATGTAAGTCTTTGTAAATTACACCATGCTCCTCACCGACGCCAGTCAATTTCTTACAACGGTTCGTCTATTTCAATAGCTCAAGTTAAAGGGGAACTGTATTTTTACATATTAAAAGAAGCATAGTTTATAAAAATCGTTTCATATTTGTTGGTTGCATGTGTATGTTACTAAATCATATTATTATTATTTCAATTGCAGATTTTTATTTTGTTATTTAGGCATTAGTAAGTATTTTTTGTTTAGTTTTTCTTTGTGTCAGCGCTGCGTTCGCCTTCCGATTAGATATTGTAAAGGAAGTTATAAGCAGTAATTGTTTTTCTTTGGCTGTAAACAGAGAGGCTACTACCAGTATTAAATTATGTAAATAAATTCTGTGTAAAAATGTTTCTAAGGTGGAAGAATCCCAAGCATCTCGGGAAGCAGGGTACTATCATTTTTCATTTTTCCCACTTTTAAATAATACAGCTAATTTTCGATATACCAGGTGTAAATGACACCTAGCTCATCTCCTTTATTTTCATTGTTTATATAGAGCTAAATTGATGAAATTTTGATGTGCTGTTATGTACGTAAAACTGCAATAGAAGACAATATTTTCAGTTTTTATGCACTTCCGGTTTCGCCGAAAATTACCCCAACTTTCTTATTTTAAATGGAACACCCTGTATATTATTACATTTTTTGGACTCTGTGATGAATTCTGAATATAGCAGTATATTTTATTTTTGATTTTTTATTTGTTTTTTTGGCGAAAATTTTAATTTTTGATTTACAAAAAATGTCACAATTACAAACGTTGAATTACTGTTTTGTGGTAAATATTCTCTTACATAGGAGCCTTCAAAAGTGAGAAAATCGATTTTTCTATAAAATGTATAGTTACTTGTCAAATCTCAAAATGGTGGCTCATCACGATATTTAGAAAATACATCTTTTTACGATTAAAAAAATCAAAATTCTTCTAAATAAATAAATACGTATTATAGCACACTATTTTGTGTATCAGGTTTTGTGTACTACATTATAATACCTATTTATTTAGAAGAATTTTGATTTTTCTACTGTGAATTCTTATGGAATTGCTAAATTATGGGCACTGTAATCGTAAAAACATGTATTTTCTAAATATCATTATGAGCCACCATTTTGAGGTTTGACAAGTATGCATTTTTTTTAGAAAAACCTATTTTCTCACGTTTGAGGGCTCCTATGTAAAAGAGTATTTATCATAAAACAGTAATTTAATTTTTGCAATAGTAAGAAACCCCATCAAAAACATTTTTTGAAAATCACTCTAAATCAAAAATTTAAATTTTTGTTAAAAAAAAGAAATAATAAAAAATCAATAAAAAGTATTCTGATCTTCGAGTTTTTGTGGGGTTATACGTCGAATGGGAAAATCAACAACACTTTATTGATTTTAATGACGTTTCGAAAAAATTTATTTTTTCATTTTCAAGGTTCACAGCAATTTATAGAACACAATAATTATTTTCTTGTATAATAACCAAGTTGTACTTAAACTACTTATATTCATTACGTTGTTTGTGTCTAAAATACAGAAGTTTGTTACGAAACACGATCTCATAATTGTTATAAAATAAATCATAATAAATTAAAAAGGTTTTTTAACAAAAGTTAAAACTTATGAAATAAGTGAGATAATACACATACACGTTAAAATAGTTACTAAAGTAATGAGTTCTTTTAGTGAATTCAATCTGCGATATGATAGCCGAGTGGTGGGGTGTAAAATGCCTCGCACACAAAAATAGGTAGGTACACAAAAAACGATTGTAATATTATTATACTTACGTTTTAAAATTATTATTTTGTCCTAAAATACTAAAATATATAGAATTAAGACCTTCTATATCTGTGCGTTTATTTACGCCGTTTTTGTGTTTTTTTTAATTTCTATCATTTCTAATAGTAATCTTTTTTTTAAATTGCTTTCCGTACCTAATATTCTACAATTATCAAAATTAAAATTGTGGTCAGGTTTCTGTAGAATGTGTTCCACTAATGCTGTGTGTGTTGTTTTACTGGTAGTTTTTGATGTTCTTACGTCATATTCATGCTCCTTAATTCTATCTTTGAGATATATCTTTGTCTGACCAATATATACACTATTACAATTAGTATGGTTCCAATTGATTTCGTACACTACAGTTGATTTATCCAATTTGGGTGTTTGTGATTTTAGTCTTTTGTAACACTGCGAAATTGTATTCATTCATTTTTTATAGGCTACGGCGATGTTATAAGTAAGGGCACGTAATAATTTTTCCGAAAATGAGTTAATGTATGGAATTTTAAAATATGTTTTTTTAACATTTGTTCTTACGTTATTCTTGGATTCACCTGTATTATGTGTTACTTCATTTCTAATTTGTCTTAAAAGTTTTTCAGGATAGTGATTATTCAGGAAAAGTTTTGATTAAATCAATGTTTTTTTAATGGAAAATTTCATTAGATAAATTAATTGCAATAGATTTAACAGTAATTAATGTAATAAAAGGCAAATGGTGGTTGTATAAGTTTCTAACATACGCCATCTCAGAAGATGTTCTTTTAAACTTAATAACTTTTTGTTTGACTAGTATTTATTGCATTTTTGAAGAGCAATACTACGAACAAATATTTGGCTTGGCAATGGGTAACCCGCTCTTCCCAATTTGTGCCGATTTAGTCTTGTCAACACTGCATGAAAAGTGTCTTTCAAAATTATCTTTTTACACTCCATTTTATAAAAGATATGTCGATGATATCATTATGGCAATTCCATCAAAAAAAGATGACGAAATTTTCAGTACTTTTAATGAATTTCATCAGAAAATTAAATTTACTTTAGAAAATGAATTTGAACAAAAAAATCTCGATACCCTTTTAATACGAAACAAGAACAATGTTATTATAACAAACGTATTTAAAACCGACAAAATCAGAGAGGTACTTAAATTTTCATTCCAACCACAGTTTTAAGTAAAAAATTAATATTATTAGAAATTTAACATACAGGGTAATTAATTTATCTAATGAAATTTTCCATCAAAAAAATATTGATTTAATCAAAAAATTCCTGAATAATAACAACTATCCTGAAAAACGTCTAAGACAAATTATAAATGAAGTAACACATAATACAGACGAATCCAAGAACAACGTAAGAACAAATGTTCAAAAAACATATTTTAAAATTCCGTATTTAACTCACTTTGAATGATAACATCGCTATAGCCTATAAAAATGAAAATACAATTTCGCAGTGTTACACAAGACTAAAATCACAAACACCCAAATTGGATAAATCAAATGTAGTGTACGAAATCAATTGCAACCATACTAATTGTAATAGTGTATATATTGGCCAGACAAAGAGATATCTCAAAGATAGAATTAAAGAGCATGAATATGACGTAAGAACATTAAAAAGTACCAACAAAACAACAGACACAGCATTAGTGGAACACATTCTACAGAAACCTGACCACAATTTTGAATTTGATAATTGTAGAATTTTAGGTACGGAATGCAATTTAAAAAAAGATTATTATTAGAAATGATAGAAATTACAAAAAACAAAAATATCGTAAATAAACGCACAGATATGAGATTTTAGTATTTTAGGACAAAATAATAATTTTGAAACGTAAATATAATAATATTATAATCATTTTTTGTGGACCTATCTATTTTTGTGTGCGAGGCATTTTACACCCCACCACTCGGCTATCATATTGCAGACTGAATTCACTAAAGGAACTCATTACTATAGTAACTATTTTAACGTGTATGTGTATTGTATTAAGTTTTAACTTTTGTTAAAAAAAACATTTTAATTTATTATAAGATTTATTTTATAATAATTATGAGATCGTGTTTCATAACAAACTCCTGTATTTTAGACACAAACAACATTATTAATGTAGTAGTAGATACTACTTATTTTACTACAAGTAGGCCACAATGGGCCCTTTACCTAGGACCTACAGTTAGCTGGATGAACACTCTACTTAACTAACCACCGCCTGGGCTGGGACGAAGATCTATATACCTTAAGGTTGTCTTTAAGTATAGTTTCTCATGAAAAACTTCCATACCTCACCCCACATTAAATGTAAGTAGATTAAGTACAACTTTGTTATTATACAAGAAAATAATTATTGTGTTTTATAAATTGCAGTGAGCCTTGAAAATGAAAAAATATTTTTTCGAAACGTCGGCATTAAAGACAATAAGTGTTGTTGATTTTCCCATTCGACCTATAACCCTACAAAAAGAGATCAGAATTTAAAAAGAAGGTCGCTACATCTCATAATAAAAAGGTATACTGTTATATTCAGAATTCATCACAGATTCCAAAAAATGCAATATTGTACAGGATGTTCCATTTAAAATAAGAAAGTTGAGGTGAAAAAATTTCATATGAAAATGCGAACAAGTGCATAAAAATTGAAAATACTGCTTATAATGCATCATTCTTACAGCCGCAACCCGTATATGAAACCAACCCATATCTCATAAACATAGGATTTTAGAAGGCTTGGAAATTATATAGGCCAGTGTACCACTGGTGACACACGACGGCTACAAGTGATATTCTCAATGTACCTCGTCGTCGCGAACGTGTTAAGTGGTGGCACATGTTTTTTGAAACACACTGTATAAGCTTGATTTTCTGTATAGGGTTACAAATAATACATATTTTTCAACAAGTTCCTGAAAAAACATATAGATACCTATTATTATGTTGGCAATTCACCTAATGACGAATATTTATCGTGTATTAGAAATATTACAAATTTTAGACTTTTTTTTTGTTTTATTTCATTTGTTGTTTTTTTATAGATATCATGTTATAGGTATGGTTAATTGGCATGTAAAAGTTTATATTATACATATTTATTTATGTTTATTATGTATGCTATGTTTTTTTATCAAAATTATAGGGTTGCCAAGATTGCCATTTCAAAGAATTGTTCTTAATTTGTATTCAAATTAAGTTTTTATTTAACCAATGATTAACAAAGGGAACCTATCAAGATCTCAAAAACACAGAGAAGATGGAGATCAAAATTTAAGTGATATTCATTTAGCATTCAATACGCAGGGTGAGAGTGTAACAAAAAATGATGTCATAAATTTAATGGCAGATTCTGATCAGATTATAACACATTTTAACTTTTCAAACAATTTTTCTTAAAGAAACCTCAAAGTTGAAATTGAAAGAAAGGTTATTTGTTGTCTTTTGAGTCGTAGATATCTTAATTTGGTACTGCAAAATTGTAGCAGCTCAATAACAAATTATTCGTATACCTATTGTAACTAAAGTAAAATTATGTTTTTAGTCTTTCCACACTGGTTTTGGGTTTTAAGATTATTGATGAAGGCGGAATTTTAAATATCTTTAAACGAAATTAATTAAAGGATTTTGGGTACATATACATACGTGTAACAGAATCACTTTACTTCTGACAAAATTATAATAAAACAAAAATGACTTTGGTTCTTTTTTTTTTGAATTTTGTGTTTATGTATCTAAACCGTTTATTATAATTTTGGTAAAAGTAAATTAGTTATTTTTAAAGTCCATTATTATATTTCATTTAATGATAATGGGTATTTACAAAAACCTCTCGGAATACTCTGCCAACCTCAGTCCTAGTTTATCTAAACTTTTTAAAGCAAGACGGAAATAGTATCAAAGCTTTCAGAGCTACTAATCGTAAAAGCCCAATATCTAAAATTCCACTATATTAACTTTTACTACATGACCCCAAAAACTGAATAGGTATTTCTTGAGAAGTAGGAAAAAGTAAGAACAAATAATTTTTTTAAAATAATTTAGTGAATTTATTTACCATAGGTGTACATGTAAAAAATTCCAATCTTTTTAATATGAGAGAAACTGGATGTAATTTGTTAACTACTATGGTACTAAAACTAATATTTTATTGTACCAAATTTATAGGTTATGTACAGATACTAAATATGTAGCAAGTAGCCTTTTATTTCTTTCAACTTTGAAAACCTATAACTTTGAGACCCATATTTTCAGTTTTCAAAACAGAAAAAAGTTTTCAGAGGCATAAGGAATTCTGCTTCGATAATGATTATCCCTTGTCCGTTATGTGATATTCCACTGAGCTTTAAAAATGTATTTAAATATTGGTGTCATATTTGTTGTAGAGAATTCATTCACCGAAAAAACTTCGCCGAAGTCTCATTTGGATAAGTATCTTTGCAGTAAAGAATTCTCCATAAGGCGATATTTGCAGGAAGAACGACCCTCAGTGGTATAGAAAGAACTGACTGGAATTAGAACACATTTTTGTAGAAAAATAATACTATTATTTTTTTTTAGTCAACTTTCATAACTTCCGGTGACATCGGAAGTAACACCAAGTGTCTTTATAGTTTAAGACGCTGAGGAAATATTAATAAATTTGGTTTATATTCTCTTTTTTTTCCACAAATAACGTTAAGGTTAGTTCTCCTTATAATGCCACAAGTAAAAGCTGATTATTTTCTAATACATGAAACATCATCCATTAACCGGCCTCGTCGCCAGGATTGCCAACATAAAACTTAAAATCGCTATTAAAATGTTTCTATTGTTGAGAACGAAAAACGAAAACAAATGAATCATCTTAAATATACGGATTTAATATATAAAATTACAGGCAATAGTGTGCGTATTTTTTTTTTAATATTTTATTTGGTTTCATTTTATAAAACTAAATAATCGTATTCCCTATTAATAGGAAAAAAAACACATCGGTATTGCCTGTAATTTTTTATATATTTAGGGCCGATCTTTCTATCTCACATTAAATCTATTTGATGAATAAGTTCCATGGAAACAGTTGTTGATACAATTGTATCCAAGGAAACTATGTACCAAATACATTTAACATTGAAGCTGGAAAGATCGGCTCTAAATCTATATGGTATTTAGGATGAATCATTTGTTTTCGTTTTTTAATATTACTAGCAGAAACATTTTAAGAGCGGTTTATAGATTTAAGTTGTATACTTGGATAAAACGCAGGCCTAAAAGGAACTAAGGAAATCACTGTTAAAGGAGCAGGAATATAATTATTATCAGATCACATAATTTCTAAGGGAGTACCCATGTTAGAAATTTTCTTGATAGAAACTTATTTATTTCTAACATTATAATATTACGTAAATAAAAATATGTAATTACAATTTTTTTTTATTTTTTTTTTTTTATTTGAAGATGTAGTTTTTATAATTGCGAAACCGGTGATATTTGAGCTGTCTAACAAATCATCGTTTACAGAATTGAGAAATAATGAATGCCAGAAATAAAAACTCTAACATGGTTTATACATAGATGGCGAACATATTTTTACTAAAAATGTATGCGTTGGAAAGCAAACATTATACACAGCCAGAAGTCTGAAAAATGACCCATTTTATTTTTTATCAAGGTCCATTTTATTAAAAAAAAAAAACAGCTATATAATTTAAACGACCCCGGTAGTCCGGTTTTACTTCGCGGGATGCTCTGTTGTGTTTCAGAGCTAGCTAGCAGTTGATGTCGTGGGTTACATTTTAGGTCCTATATACTAAAAGCAACGCTCACTATAAATGAATAAAATGGTTTTAATTTTTAGAATATCTAGTTCTAGATTTTTCTGGAGACATCACTATTGACAGATTTGTCAACCTGCCCACTCCCCACGTTTTTTCACAGTGTTGCTGGAACACAGATTTTACATCGAGCACAGCCTAGCACAATTAGTTTTACGGTTAGCACACCCTTACGTAATAAATAAATAGAGGTTGTATTTGGAGAGACCAAATAGACGGTAGCCCTCAAATTTACATTTTTTGGAAACTTTGACACAAATGGCCTATAGCAGAGTTTGGCACAATCACTCCCAAAGCTAGCGCATTTAAAGGGTTAACTGTTTAGTCCTCCCCCCCGCCATAACGCCCTATTTGTTTAAAATTTAGGAACACAATGCCCACACCTAAAATAGCACAAGGCTTTAGCAAATAATGGCTAATAATTTCGGGGGAGCGATTGCGCAAGCAACCCCCCCCGTGCATATTGAATTTTCGAAACTGGCACAAATAGCCCACAGTAAGCACAATCTGTCTCAACCATTTTCAAAGTTACTCATCTACAACGAGTTAATGTAAAAGAGGCTAGTGTCAATTTGACCGCTTTCCCCAAATGACTGACCATTATCTACTAGTATCAATGTTTTAATGTTACCAGCCTTGCTAGTGCTATGCTAGGTGTGAGAATTGCGTTCCTAAATTTTAAACAAATAGGACATGACTGGGTGGGGCTGAGAAGAAAAATGTAAACCCTTTATATAACCACCCTTGTGAATGTGTAGCTTTGGGAGTGATTGTGTCAAACTGTGCTTGCTATAGGTTATTTGTGGTAGAGTTCCAAAACAATGTGAAATGAGGGGATGTTAATCTGCATCCCCCCGCCAAATACGACCCTTATTTATTATGTAAGGGTGTGCTAGGCTGTGATCGATGTAAAATGCTTGTGCCGACAAAACTAGGGTGAAAAAGTAACGGGGGGGGGGGGGCAAGTTGACAGTGGACTCGTAAATTATTTCTTAAAGTTGTTGAACCGGATTTAGATACAACAATACCAGTAATATCTTACCCTTGACAGATTTAAAATAATATTGTTCCCCAAATTCTATAATGTTAAGATTTTTATGCAGTAAATTAAACAGATAGTTTGAGAAGCAAAACTGGTGTGCAATATTTCTCTTGTTATGACATAAGATACAACATATTTATATAGCCTAAGCGTCCTTTGCATCCTTGGTTGTAAATTAGCCGTCCACTTTTCAAGCGCGGATCCAAGGGGGACAATGGGTGCAATTGCCCCCCCCCCTTGGTCTGTAAAAGAGAAGTCTTATTAAAGATGGTAATGACTTTACTTTTCGAAAATTCACATAGATCTTGTTTAAAAAATATAAATACTTTTGGTAATATTGTATATTAGAGAAATTTTTTTCCTGACGTACCTACCGACATTTCGAAATATTGAGGCTCAAAGTGCCAACATGTCGAGTTTTTTCATTGCCTATTGCAGTATTTATTCACAATTTTTTTTAGTTTATTAATATCAATAGTGATTCTTGAGTAGTTTTAAATAGGTACCCTAATTCAGTTTAATAATGTGCCTGCTATATTCGTTGAAAAATACACCAAAATACAATATTCCAAACTGTTTTGCAGGTTATCAGCCGAACCTAGGGAAGGACCATTTTGGTTTTACGGCTCTCATCTCCGTGGTGGATACGCCATAATTTATTTCAATAAAATTTGTTTCATATTCTATAGCTTGCTTGTTGGTTGAAATTAACAAATATTTATGTAAAGTTAGGTTATATTTTGGTGCATATAGCAGGAAATATTATTAATGTGAATATGTTGGAGTGTTTAAAAGTATTCAAAGAATCCTTATGGATATTAATAAATTTTAAAAAATGTGAATATACTATAATAGGCGGTGAGAAAATGTGACATGTTTGCATTTTAAGCCCTAATATTTTGGAAAAGTATAGCCGCGCGGAATTTTTTTTTTTTTCGAAATTTCTGATTTGTGTTCAGCAGGCAAAAATGAGTATATTAGGAAAACAATTTTACGGCCATTCTCTTATATACAACATTATCATCAGTTTTAAATACTGCTTTGATTCATTGAAATTACCATAAAAAAAATAAATGTTCTCAAAACGCCTGTATTTTTTTTTATTATACACCATTTCTGGTATATCTTATTTGGTACCTATTATTCAATATTTGTGTCAAGTGCCCTTTCCCGTAGGAAGCTCCTAGATCCGCCCTTACTACTTTTAAAATACAAATACAAATGTAACTGCAACTTTCTACGACTATGTGGCAATTTAATTTAATTGTCCAAAAAATTATTTTTTTTTAATTTGTTCGGTTTAAGGTTATATTTATACATTTTTTTTACAAATATTACAATTTTATTCAACGTGTTTTTCTTTTAAATAGTTATAATTTATGTACTTTTATCTCATATTTTTTATATTACATGAAATAAAGTTAATATAAAATATATAAAATAATATCATAATTTAATTGAAATTGACATAATATTTTCCTAATATCCTCATGTACAGTCGACAATATCAAAGTGAACCAACATTACAGTCGCATTCATGTGGTAGCATGAAAGTTGTTGGGGGCGCTAAATTAGGTGTAATTTTATCTTTCCTTTCATCTTGCTCTGTTGTACATCTAGAGTTTCAGCCAAACGACACAGAATTGTGTTTTTTTATTACTATTTAACATCGGCTCATTTCCACCACTAACTGCCGATGCCAGGAGATGAGCTCATCAGTGGTAGTGTAAACACTGGAACCTCTAACCTGGAAATTTTGCCAAACCCCACTCTGTCGTGGGTAGGGATCTTTAACGTGCTCAAATCGCAGATACACCGAACCCACTCATCTACTATACTTGATCGACTCTGTTGGTACCGGATTTGACCCTGGGTAGTTTAGTGAAAGGACGCGCTGCTATTTGTCACACCACGAGTAACATTAAATCATTTTCAAGATTGTCATCTGTACATTACATTTTATATTTTATTTTATATGAATTATAATTTATAATTGTTTTCGACAATTCAGGGAATATAGATTGTTAATATTTATTAATTTATTATATTGCAAATTATATGAAAGTATGCATTTATCTTTTTTAATTAGTCAAGCACAAAAGTTTTGATAAACAATTATGTAACCTTCAATTTGCATATACATAATGCTGTATTTTGTAAAGGTCCATTTTAACTATAGTGGTAAGATAATATGTTTTCTTGTATATGTAGTGAAAAGAGTAACTGACTACTGCAAAAAAGATCCATGTCTTTTTTTATCATTATTGTAATGTTTTCAGAATAGCAAGCTTTTGTAAATTAAATGTTTCTTTTTATTTTTATAATAAATATGTTTGTTATGCTTATTTGAAAATTATTCTTTATATGATGTTTTGTATTAATATAATATAATTTTAGGATTTCGGAAATAAATAACGACCAAAGAAATGAAGAGGAGGAAATTGTGATAACCTTTGTAGATGGAGACGAACCGGTTGAATTTATTAAACTGGAATATGAAAATTTAGAAAATGTAACTTTTGTAGATGATAAAAATGTATTAATAGAAAATAATCCCAACATAATATCAAACTCAATTATGCAAGAGACAAAAATGGAAGCGAAAACTGAAGAGGAACTTCTGGAAGAAATGGATGTTTTGATGCCATTGCTTAAACAAAAACGTTCGAGAATTATATATAAAAAAGGAAATACGCGAGTCAGAAAGAAAGAGACAGTAGACGATCATGCTTTATGTGCTATTTGTGGAAAAATTGGTTCGAGCAAGAAACATTAGTAAACATTTAAGCAATCACGGCAATCATAAATGCTCTGCATGTTCTTCTCGTTTTAAATCTGCCGAGGAATTAGAAAAACACAAAGAAGTCCATTTAGACAATGAGTATCCATGCGTAATATGTGACGTAAGTTTCAAAACTGCCATAGAATTTGCCCTCCATAATCATAAACATGTAAATTTGTATCATTGTCCTCTTTGTAATTTCAATACCAAGGCCAAAAGTTCAATATGTGGTCATATTAAGAGACACGAAGGACAATACAAGTATCATTGCACGATCTGTGGAAAAGGATTCATCGGCAAAGCCTTGCTCGCCACGCACGAGGAAATTCATTTGGACATAAAGCAATATAATTGTGATCTTTGTAATAAGAAATTTTCTGTTAAACGATACCTCGACGTCCATCGTCAATTGAACCATAAAAAAGAACTCTACGGAATTGAGGAATTATTCCAATGTGATGTATGTGGAAGGGAATTTACTTTCGAAAAAGAGCTTGCGAAGACATCAAAAGTGTCATTCATCAAATTGGTGAGGATCGCACTGTTGAATGTAAAGTTTGTCACAAAATCATTGCAAACAATTATAACCTTAAGCTGCATATGAGGATCCATACGGGCGAGAAGAATTACTGTTGCGATTTATGCGGTAAGGCTTTTTCTGCATATAAATATTGGAAGAAACATAAGTTGACCCATGAAAAGAAAAAAGCAGTGGAGAAATTTGAAGATATTGATGAAGTTGAGGAAATTGAAGAAGCTGATGAAGTTGAAGAAATTGAAGAAGTTGAAGAAGTGAGTGAAGTAGAACTGGAGGATTTTAAACTTGAATCGCCAATTATGATGGAAATATCAGAATAATTAACGTCGAAGGTTAATCCTTGCGAGTTTGTTGTTCATGATGAAATGAAAAACGAGTCTGTTCCTCGCAAATTCTTTTTAATTGCTACAGGTTTCTGAATAAATATTTGTTTCACATCCTAGTCTGGTTGCCGAGGATGTGAAACAAATATTTTATTCACAAAACTAGTACCAATTAAAAATAATTTGTGAAAAATGGACTCGTTTTTCATTTCATCATGAATAATTAATCTGATAGTTCTATTAATTACTACAACCTTTCAACGATTCAATGAGGTTTGAAATAATAATAAACTTTTAAAATATCCTACTGAAATGTGGAAACTTTAAAAAATACACTTAACTGTCTCTTTTGGCCGTAATTTGATACAGTAGTGAAAAGATGCATACAGATGGTGTATAATTTGAGTGTAGAACAACAAATCAGAACCCTGTATATACGGATGTTGCGGAAATAGGTGCAAATGTTTGCAGGTAGATTCCTTGAAAAAATTTAGATTTTTTTGTATTACTTTTTTTTAAATTGCCCCTCCTGGGTAGCTACACCTGCTAAAGGGTACTTCAAAATCTCATTTTAAATTCTCCTTGAATCAGCTTGAATTGATTTGAAGCAAAATTTGATAAACAGTGGCTTAATAGAAGACTTTTCTGTGAAGATGTTCTCTTATGGGGGGTAAATTAAACCAATACTTATAATTTTTTTAAACAGAATTTTTTTAACAATAATTAAAAATGTTTAAAAGAAAATACTAGAAAAATTGATTTATTAACAAACTTTTTTTCTCTTGCAAAATTCTGTAAAATCAAACGTGTTTGATTAAGGGAACTAAAATGCCATATCATGTTCAAAAAAGTTACTAGGTACTAAATTGTTTTTCATATTGTTAGTAAATGTTTCTCCAATTTTATTCAGGTTAGAAATAGTGTTAACAGAATCACAAATAGGGCAAGAACAGTAATTAATCAAATTAAAATTTTATAGTCTTCAACAAAGGTCCAGAAAAAAATTAAATGTCAAAAAACTTTACTTCTTTATGTTGACCAATCTAGAGAAAAGAATTTAAAACAAAATTTTGATACAATCTTTAGAAGGGTATAACTTGTTGAGGAAGGGTAATTTTTAAAGGTTTGTATGAGCAATCCCACTAAAATATTTGCATCTATTTCCAGAACACCTTCTATACTTTACAAATTATTGCAAAATGCGGAAAAATAATAATCGGTGTTAGTATCTTAATATTTCACTATTTTATTAGGATATTGAAGTTAATTATTAATAGAAAAATAATATTTTGGATAAGAATTGGCCGTGGCAAGCGTTTATTCAACCATATTGGCATCTTCTGAATTATATTGTTATTATTACTTTTAATATTAAATATGTATGCCAAATATATTTTTTTGTTACATAAAATAAATTATGTTGTACGACCCATAGCAGGGTGTTTTTAAAAGTAATGATTAAAAAAGATGCTTACTTAAATAAAATACTTAATATTTCAAAGCGGGCTCTCTGCCCGTCTATTAAACCTGAAAAATCTTATCATTGTTCTGAAAGAGGCTCGCTCCTTCATTAAACTTGCTAATTGCAAGATTTTCTAAATAGGTGCTATATTACGAGGTGCCGAATTTAGTTTATGTTTAAAACTTGTATCTATCAGTTTACGAACCATATTAGTGTGACGTCACATAATTATGGACCACGTTAGTTGTTACGTCATGTAATTAATAATAATTATACAACCTACGTGAAAGAGTCATGACACAGTGGTTGCCTATATGTAACACTGAAAGTTGACTCTTATGCTCATGAACATAAGTGACTTTTTTGACGGTTAAAACAGCAGAGAATTTTATTTTTTCTCCCTCAAAAGAAATATTTAAGAATTTTCACCATGCACAATATGTTAGGATATATACAATACGGTGCACTATAAAAATGTTGTTAATAATAATAGAAATAAAGTTATTGTAATGCGCAATACTTGTATATATTCTAAAATATTTTGTATATGGTGGATGCTAAGTAAAAGTTCTCAAATATTTATTTCAAGGAAGAAAAAAATAGTCTGTGCTGTGTTCTAACCGTTAAAAATGGCGCTTTTATGTTCATGAACATATGGATCTAGTTCTAGTGTTAGATATAGACAACCAGTGTGCCATGACTCTTTCACGTAGGTTGTATAATTATTATTAATTATATGACGTAACAACTAACGTGGTCCATTGTTTATGCAAAATAAAAATATTTAATTATACTCTTACGGAAAAGAAAGGAAGCTTAATCATCCCTATTAGGCAACGACACAAACCTATTAACTATTTAAGGCATAAGTGTAACCAATAGCGTTGCTTGTTGTTAACTGAAGATGTCGATTGCGCTTAACTTCTTTTATGGGTACAGTATAAGTAAGATTTTGTGTTATTCTACCACGTTATAAACTAACTAAAATATTAAATGGAGCTATTTCAAGTACCCTTCCATACAGTGTTATTTGACTTACTTTTGTATTATAATTTAAAGTTATGTTAATTTGATATAATGTTACCTAAAATATGTACAATAAGCACGCTTATGTTGGTATTATACAAGTGACTATAATAGTGACTACATTTTACTACTATTAAATAATTTATTCTAATTATTTTTAAAATAATTGTTTTGTTGGTAAATAAATAACCCTAAGTTTAGTATTATTTTCATTGTTAAGCCATTATAAATATTGTAAATACAAGTTTATATTGTTATAAATTATATTAAATAATAATAATAACCTGTATATTTTCTAATCCGATATTAACTGAAAAATCATTTTTGGTATTAAAAATTCATACAAAATTCGCCGAATAGTTTTTAAGGGTGTAACAGAGAATACAGTAAAATATGTTTTTTTTATTGTTTCAAATTTCAGCCACTTTCGGTTGCAACTTGATAGAATGAAAGGAGAATATCATTTATTTTCGGTTTATTTTAAATATTTAAAAAATCGAACATGGCATGATATTTAAAATGATGTTATTATTATTTTCACGATTATAATATGAATTTCAAGTTATCAATTTTCATATTAAATCATGTGTTAGCAACGAGATTAGGGATTTAAAATTTAACATCAAAATTAACAATAATTAAAAATATAGTGTTAGAATAGTAGCACATTTTATATGAATTTAAATATTATACAATTAGGTCAGGCGCCAGGTATTTAAATATGGAAATAATTCCAGGAAATCTGGATTTTGTTTTAATCGCTTCAGTTATACCTCCCGGTATCCATACTAAGTTCTCCCTCGATGTGACGAAATGGCGCCGAAATTTAGTTTTTCGTGAATATCTCCTAAAATATGAACTTTTTGGCAGAAACAGTTATTACCAATATAAATCCTCATTAAATTATCTACAAGAAAGGTGCTTAGTACTTTTTTCTAAAGTTAAACGTTTCGGAAACACAGTCGCGCGCAATTTGATACTTTTTGCTCGACTATGGTAAAACAGTGTTTTTGACTTACAGTACCTACCAGTTTCGGTGCAATATGTGTAACTTCTCGTCTTATGGACTATAAGACAATTGTAAATAATTAAGCATTCAATATTTAATACTCGTTTCCACGCCACCTTGCGGTGGAGTACATGGCGCGTTTCTTTTTCAGTGGTATCCTCTATAGGCCTACTCCACTATATGAATTCAAGTTTATTCTATTTTTCTTCGCTTTGACGATGAATGCTAATTTTGTTGGTTTTCCATAAGAACATAGTGAGATTGTGGACACTCCTCCCTCTCACTATTCTTCTGAAGCGATGTGGTCTTCTGTCTCCTAGTACATTAAACGCTCTAGTAGAACGTCTGTTTTCTGCCCTGCATCCTTTTAACTGTGAAGAATATTGTGTTGAGAAAGGAATGTAAAGCCGAATTCTTGACGGTGGCAATTGGAGCCAAACCATATTTTGGAGTTTCTCCATCCCCAGTCTAGTGGGTTGTTGTTATTTCCATACCATTTTTTGACTTGATGGTATGTTCTAAGATATTGCTGACGTGCCGCTGTCCGAGTGCCTCGTAAGCTTGCCTTCACTCGGACAGTGGCACGTCAGCATTCTCTTAGAACATACCATTAAGTTAAAAACTGATATGGAAAGAACAGGAATCCACTAGACTGGGAATGGAAACACTCCAAATATGGTTTGGTTTCAATTCCCATCGCCAAGGATACGGCTCCGCAGTAGCAGAAAAGTGGGTCACCGTTGCTCTACCATTTGCATTAATTTTCTAGGACAATCCTGTACCAACATTGAAAATGTGGATTATTTACTATTACCTTATGGTCCATAAAACGAGAAATTACACATATCGCACCGAAACTGGTAGGTATTACAAGTAAAAAACACTTTTTTCCCATATAATAGTTGCGCAAAAATATCGAAATTCAAGCGACTGTATCTCCGAAATGGTTAACTTTAGGAAAAAAGTATTAAGCGTCTTGTAGAATTTAATTAATTAATTAATTAATATTGGTAATAAGTATTTCTACCAAAAAGTTAATATTTTTAGTAGAATTCGTGAAAATCTAAATATCGGCTCCATTTCGTCAATATGCCGACTAACGCCGACATCGTAGGAAGGGGAAAACTTAGTATGGTTAGCGGGATATGTAATTATAGTTAAGGTATCAAGGGTGTTATAAGGATAGTAACGTACCGACCTCGGTACGTTATTATTCTTATATTCTATCCTTATATTATATTAATGCGTTATAAATTTAATAATGCCCTAGGGCGTTATTTCTCATTTAATGTATCTCAAAATATGGTTATTATTGCAAGATAACAGACTAGTAGGACATTAAAGCGCTTAAAACAAATTTCAGATTTGGAACCATTTCCTTATTCGGCATTTCTTACTCTTTGATGCCTGGCTTGTGTGGTTTTTTAAATATTTATAATGAAACCAAAATAAATGCTTTCCTTCCACTCGAGTCGTCATAGACTTTTTTAAAACCTTTTGCACATTTCATTAAGAAAATGAATATTTTTGTCAATATAATTATTCAGAACCCGAGAAATAGCAGTTGTTAATAGATTTGTTCCAGCAAATAATCACAAACGGTTTGATGAACTGTTTGAATGCGCATGTGTAAACATCAACTAGTCGGGAATAAGTTGACTATTTATGCTGCTGGAATGTAAGTTTTGCTTCTCTTCATCTCTTCTGCTTTTACGCACTTTCTCAGCTCGCCGCATGACATTTGATTGAAATTTATAAATAACATAACCTAATAGCTCTGTTTTTGTAATCATTTTGAATCATTTGTGTTTAAATTTCCCAAAACAATAGTTTTAGAAGACGTAGCGAATTATTTCTATCTTTATGCAAACTATTATATTCAGAAATACGTTTATAATTAAAATAATTTTAAACGACATTTTATATTTAAACTGTGCATGACCAGGTTAAAATCCACGGAGAATCCGAGAATTCTCAAACCGTTTGAAATCGGTTAGAAACTAACAGTTGACTTGCCGGAACAATGAACTAGCAGTCAGAATCCCCGATTATTGTCTGTTGGACAGTTTGAAACCGTTTCTGACTGCTGCTGAAACAAACCAGTTTTAAGAATCACACCTATTTTTTAGATACGAATATCCAGAATTTAGTTTCTATGCAAATGTGTGTCATGAAATAGTACCTATTTCGTTAATAACTTCCTATAGGTTTGCATATCATAAAATTAACAAACAATTGTCATTAAAATAACATCAGTTTTAGAATAAAAGTTTCTTTAGGTAAGTATGTGGTAAACCAACATTAAGAATTAACCGCAAACCACACAAAAAATAATATAAACTTTACATTAATTTCCATAACATAATCAATATAGCTAATTAATGATTTAAAATAACCAGTTTACATGCATTTCTACAAAGTTCTCAATTTTATTTAAATCATTTCAAGAGTAACACATCATATATGTTATAATTTTGGTTATAGCAAAAACAATCATCAATATAATTTTATTACGAAATTAGATTCCAAATGCTTAGTATATGAGATTATCAATATTATCATAGTCACAATATGATAGTTTTTACTACACAAGGACTTAAAACATATTATGATAATCCTATGTAATTGGCATCCAAAACCAATATCGTGATAAAATTGACATTGTTTTTTTGCATAAACCCTTCAATCGTTTAGTTCGCCTAGTTGTTTGAAAGTTTCATCGTAGTTTACCCATTGAAGATGTAATGAAATGAGAATGCGATTATTCAAATAATCATTGGCCATTCCATTTATTTATTTATGCAGTTTAGAGTTATACAGTCAAGAGAAATGGAAGTTTATGTGGCTATTTGAAGTAGATATTAGATTTAAAATTTCATGATTCTAATAAAATTACATATTTTCTTACTTATGAATATAACCTTTTTTATTTACTAGAAATCTAATAAAAGTTATATAAAGTATTGAATACATGTGTAAATCAATTCTAATTTGTGGACTATGATTAGGCACATAATATGAATAAAAAAACTATATAATTTCTATTTTGTATACTTTGTTATACCTGATATTTTATATTCATGTAAATAAAAAACGTGTATTGCAACCTGGTTGCATGCACCTTGTCACCCCCACCACTCCAACTTTGAAATTTTAAATGGTAGCGCCAAAAACATCAATGAATTGTCTACTGAAAGTGGAATGTTACTATTGCATAACAATATATCGCTTACTCTTTCGGTTAATGTTGAGTGTTGAATTATTTAATTAAGTATTCAAAAATTTGAATCACCAAGTTCCAAACAATAATACATATGATCTTCGAACTCATTTTGTAAACGTTCAAAAGTTACGCAGCGATATTCTTCGCCACTCACGCATTAATCTTTCTTGTAATCATTCTAAGAGGTTAGGTGGCGTTACGTAGAACACAGATTTTAAATGATCTCCAAAGAAAAAGTTTAATGGGGTAAATATCGGACGAATCCGCTGGTCATTGAATTGATCCTCTGGGTCCAATCTATGTATTGGGGAAAGCGTTATTTAAATACTGATTACTATTGGCAGTAGGTGGTTCTCATTTTGAACAATTGATAAACTATTTTTACATGTAATATAGTTTACGTTAAATAGATAAAATAGTATTTTTTTAATATTAAGAAGACGATGCGCTATACACAAGTTATTATTCATAGTTACATGTCAGTTCAGTAGGCTTTTCGATGATACTTATTCACTCACTATAGAGTATCATTTAAAATTTCAAAGTTGGTGTGGCTCGGTACATGCAACCAGGTTGCAATACACGACGTTTCATGTTCCCTTTTTTTACTTATATAAATATATAAAATTTCAAATAATTTTCATCTATCCAAAATATTTAAGGTGGGGATTATGGCGCGCGCACCCGGTATTGTAAATATATGTACAGTTCATTTCAAACTAATTTGCGACATAAAAAACGTCGGCTTCTCTGATATCTTTACCTTAGTCAAAGAAGCCGATGTTTTTTATGTTGCAAATAAGTTTGAAATAAACTATACATTTACATACATATATGTACATAGTATACGTAGGTATTATTTTGTTTAGTTGTAGTCTTAGTTAAATTTTTTAGATTTGTAACTGAAGAAGAATAAAATTAATATATAAACTATTTTTTTTTTATTTGTTTTCTTGAATTTTTCGTTTTGTTTTATATATGTATTACATTTTTACAGACTGCCTAGACTCGATAACTGAGAAATCAGTACTAGAGGAATCGTATTTGACTTGGATTAAAATATGATTCCGACTTTTTTAGAATAAATTACGATGGATAGCTGGTGCTGCAAACTAATTTTGATGTAAAATTGTGTAAAATTCGGACCTGATATTCAAATAGAAGGAGTGTAGACAATTTATCCTTTTAATTCTTAATATTTTATTATATTATCTTCTAAAACTTTTTGTTTAAAAATATAGTTGTTTTAGAAGGATAACAATTTTTAGGATAAAAGATGTCCGACGAGAATTTGGGTACATGAGCTTAACAGGCAATTATAAAATGAAATTTCTTTATTTAATAACGAGTATTAACTCTCCTAGCTCTGATTGCACTCTCAAGTCTATGTTGCATGACTTGAATTACGTGATGGATGGCCTCCTGAGAAATGTTATTCCACTCTTCCTGTAGTGCATCTTTAAGTTACTTCAATGTTAATAACTGCCGATGATGTTGCCTGATCAATCTTCCCAGCATATCCCATACGTGTTTAATGGGACTTAGGTCAGGACTACGTGCTGGCCATTCAAGGGCTTCAATTCCGACGTCATTGGGTTAGTTTCTAACAATTTTGGCCGCATGCGGACGAGCATTATCGTGCATTAAAAGGAATTGCTTACCAATAAACCCCGCGAAAACCACCACATTCTCTTCCAAAATGTCATTGCTATACCTTCTAGCCGTTAAAGCACCTCCATCTACGAACACAAGCGCTGTGCGATTCGCGTAAGATATGCCAGCCCACACCATTACAGACCCACCACCGAAGTTCACCCTCTCATTAAAGTTGCATTGCGGGTATCTTTATCCACGCATTCTCCACACTCTTGCTCTTTCATCTGGAGACCTCAGGGAAAATCGGACTCATCGAAGAAAAGAACACTGCTCCAATGCCCGATATTCCAATTGAATGTTCGCGCCCAAAATTGAGCCTGGATATACGATGACTGCGGAGGAGCTTGGAGTCTATTGCTAGTCTTCTAGCATAAATTTGCATAAATAAATTTGTTTCAACTAGCCTAACAGTTCTATCGCTGACGTTGATCTGACGCACTTCTTGCAATTCATTCCTTACTTGACCGGCAGTCATATGTCCATCTCGCAGGATAGAAATCACGATGGAGCGATCATCGCGAGGAGTTGTGCTTCGATTTCTTCCAGATCCCTTCTGTGGTAATCACTGGTTTCTCGAAAGCGAACTGCCCTGTGGACACTGGATCAAGGAAAACCCAATCTTTCAGCGACGTCGCGGATGCTAAAGCCATCATCAGTTAAAGCAACTGCTCTACCGGAATCTTCCGAGGATAAGGGCATTTTCGAAAATTAGCAGAATGCAAGCCAATATTAAAGAATGATTTCCCTTAGCGATTAAAAATGTTAAAATTCGTCAGTTTTTAAAATGTTAAGGAAAAGAAAAAGTAAACAAAAAAAGCTGCAAGAATGCAAAACAAAAATGATTCTACATATTTTGTGTACACAGAAGAATTTTAATTAAAAACATACCAATTTTTCTTACCGTCTCACTTTTTGTGCCGGTCAGTGTATTTACAAAAAATAATTGAGTATTAATTAAAGAGTACTTTGATTTAACTTTTTCTTTTTTTATATGTTGTTGGAAAAAGTTTCTTTATATTAAAGGGAACACTGACAAAAATTAACATCTCAAAATTTCAAATAATTTGTTTAACTTTTCGAGTTTAATCGACAACAACCTTAAAAGTGCAGTTAGAAAAATGGCATTTACTTTTTATTATTGTTAAAATAATATACATATCAGTATGCCGAAATCGTTACCGAATACAAAATTTTACTTATTCAACTGAATTGCATAGACCGTACGATGTGACTATCTCTTATTAAAAGGTAAAATTACAAAACAATTCTTTCTCATTTTGTATATCTGTATCTCAGAGGTAAAGAGTATTAAGTCATCAAATAAAAATTATTGTTCAGGAGAGCGAGAAAACGTTTGCAGATCAAAATGAAATTATACCTCGCAGATGTTGTAATTTGGAAACTTTTATTTTCGTTTGTGGAATTATGATTTAGCGAGGATAATTATAGAATAGAATTTTATTTCCTCCATTTAACAAATACATTTTAATAGAATACATAAAAAAAGATAAAATAGAACAATTTCCTTAAGTATATAATTAACAATCATATATTTCATTTGTTAATGGAAAATTACCTTAGAATACATGAGGAAATATCAAATAAATGAGCACATAGTGTAATAGACTTTATTCAAAGTTAGTTTGATTATTTTCAGAGATGCTGTAGAAGGTGTAGGGTAATGTAATAAAAGTTTTAGTTCCTTTTTCATAGTTCTCAAATTGCAGTTTTTAGTTATTCTCTGTGGTAAGTGATTAAATATCCTCGTTCCATTATACAAGGCACCGTTTCTATTTTTATTGTAATAATATGCAGGAAGCAATAATTTTTTATTGAATCTTGTAGAATAATTGTGTGTCGGAAGGTGTTTTTAAGAGATCCATGTTTTTGTAAATTAACGTGACTATTTTGTAAATATACAAATTTTTTACAGTAAAGATATTTAAATTCTTAAAATAAAAACGACATGAATCTCTAGGTTTTAAGTTACATAACAAGCGGATTACTCGTTTTTGATTTTATAAAGAGAGAATGAGTTAGAGTAGAGCCTCCCCAAATTCAATTCCGTATTGTAGCATGCTGTGAAAGTATGATTAATAAACTGAGAGTGCGAGTTGAAATCCTAATTCCCATCTTACTTGTACCTATTGCATAAACCGATTTCCTGAGTTTATCATTCAGCTCCGAGATGTGAGTGTGCCAATTAATGTCCCGGTCGATATATATATTCCCAAAAACTTTATATTTTCAGTAGCTTTAATGTCTCCAAAATCTGAACCTATGTTGCTTGTGGAACTGATTTAGATATTTGGAAAGATATATTGTTTGTTTTTTTCAAAGTTTAGTATAAGTTTATTCGAATGAAACCACTCGTTGTTTAGGACGCTAGTATTGTCAGCAAAAAAGATAAAGTTGCAGATGGAAAGTTATATACTAGGTCATTTATGTAGACAATAATTTAAATGGGGAATTAATTTCAATCGATATTCAAAACAACAGTGGTCTTGAGTATCTATGGCTAAAATTAAAATTGTTTAGGAAAAAATCTTGCTTTAGGTGTACTTTATCGGCCACCACATTCAAATATCACAGATTGTATAGAAGCACTTATAACTTATACCAAATTATAACAGCAAATGATGACGTCATTATTTTGGGAGATGTCAATATAAATATGTTACAACTCGATAATGTCCTGTCTGAATTTTTTGAAAGTTTTGGATTTACACAGGTCGTAAATGAACCTACTCGTATTACCCAACAATCTTCTAGTCTTATAGATCCCATTTTTATAAATAACATAGATTTAGTAACTGAAACAAGCACTGTAAATGCAGATCTGGTTTCGGACCATAAATTAGTGTTATGTAAATTAAAGATAAGTCATACAACGTATAAACAAAAAATAATTACTCACCGCTATTTCAAAAACTTTAACTCAGAGGTATTTTATAATGATTTGTTAAATATTGCATGGGAGGAAATATTGTACTTAAGAAATATAGATGATAAAGTTGAGTTTTTAACACGTAATATTATCGACCTGTTCGACATTCACGCCCCTATTAAAATTTCTCGTGTTAACAAACCCCATGCCCCCTGGCTGACAGATACTTTAAAGTTAATTTTTAAAGAACGCGACAGGGCCTTAACTAAATACAATCTGCAAAAAAGCGATGAAAAACTGGAATCACTATAAACACCTGCGTAATTATGCTCTCGCATCAGTAAGGAGAGAAAAGTTACATATTTAGATTTTCTTCAAAATCAGAAAAACAAAAAGAAATCTGGAAAGGTTTAAAAGTCATGAATATACGCTTTTAAAAATTGTATTACATTACCAGATAACTTACAAAACCCATCAGAGATAAATGATTTTTTCATTTCTGTATTTACTAGAAATAGCTCAACAGACGCTGCAGACTTTTATAGAAATACCAAGTTTCGTGACAATCTGCTGTTTGAATTTAAACTTACCGACTTAAAAGAAATAAATAAAATCATTTCATCTTTAAAATCAAATGCGTGCGGTGAGGATCAAATATCTTTGGAAATGATTAAATTGTGTCTTCCAGTTATTGCTCCGTTTTTAGTACATATTTTTAATATATGCCTAGAAACTGGTTATTTTCCAGCAAAGTGGAAAATTTCCCTTATTCGGCCGCTGCCAAAGATAAATGATCCTAAAACACTTTCTGATTTACGTCCCATTAGTCTCCTACCGGTTTTATCAAAAATATTAGAAAAAATTGTACAAAATCAAATTAAAACATACTTGTCTGCGAACGTGTTACTTCCTGTACACTCAATCTGGTTTTCGTGCAGGACATAGTACAACTACAGCATTATTAAACTTACTTGATAATATATTACAGGCCCGTGATAACAAACTTGCTATAGCTTTGATTTCGCTAGACTTTTCCAAAGCTTTCGACACCATTGATCATAATTTATTATGTATTAAGTTGGCTTATTATGGTTTTGACGCAAAATCAGTACGCTTTTTTTGAATCATATTTATATAATCGTCACCAACAAGTATCTGTTTCCCAGCAAACATCCACTGCGCAATTAGTTACTTCGGGTGTTCCGCAGGGTTCCATCCTTGGTCCACTGTTATTTTTATTATACACTGCGGATATTTTGAGTTTTATTCAACATTCACATATTCAATCATATGCAGATGACACACTGGTATTACACTCCTTCCAACCATCTGAAACTCAATTGGCATCACATAAAATTAATCAAGACCTTAATTCAATCTGTACTTATGCAGCCAAACATAATTTAAAATTAAACCCTAATAAAAGTGTAGTTATGTTATTTTGTTCCAATAATAAGCGGATGGATATAAAAAATGAATTAAAACTAAAAATAGACAATACTTTGCTGATATTTTCCCAGAATTCAAAAATACTAGGAGTAATATTTGATGAAAAACTACGATTTTATTCTCACATTTCTAAATTAACTCAAAAAGTCTATATTAAAATGAAAGTCTTATATGCAAACAGATATATAATGAATTACAAACTTAGAAAAAAACTGTGTGAATCCTTAATCATACCTGTGTTTGATTATTGTGACATTGTATACTTTCCCTGCTTAGATGTGCTTACTCAAAACCGTATACAAAGGGTACAAAATCTCTGTTGTCGATTTATATACAATCTGCGGAAATTTGACCATGTAACTCATAAATTTACAGAGCTCAAATGGCTAAAAATGGCAGATCATGCTAAATATCATTATTTAACATTTATTCATAGACTGCTGTTGACCTCCACTCCAGATTACCTTAGGGAAAAACTTGTGTCCAGAAGCTCTATTCACAATGTTAACATCAGGTTTAATAACATGTTCACAATGCCCCAACATAACACAGCTATTTTTCAAAGATCTTTTTCATACAATGCAGTAAAATTGTACAATGGTATATCAGAAAATTTTAAATTAATGTCACTGCAGCAATTTAAAATCTCTTTAAAAAATGACTTATTAAATGGACGAATAAATAAATAAAAGTAACGTTAGTTTTTATGTGAAAAATTTCTTTACTTTTAAATTTTTATTTTGTTTATACATGTAATAAAATAGATATAGGTTTATTTTCCGAACGCACTGCATATTACAAATTTACAGATGTTATTAGTTTAGGAAATAACGTAATATAATCTATAGTTTTAAGATTAGTTTAAATCTGTTAAATAATTGCCTCTGTTTTTTTACATTGGCATCCTTAAAATGCGCGGTTAAGTGTAAGAATAGCCTTGGCTAAACTTCGCCGAGCATTCCCCAACATCTAAAACATATTATTATTGTAAATACAATCTTTTTTTTGTATTTATTTCACTATTAATAAAGACGTTTTATTATTATTATTATTATTATTATTATTATTTATGTACAATAAGAAGAGTACAGGTCCCAAAATTGATCCCTGAGGCACACCACATCTTAAGCCAGCTGTGTAGTATACCTCTAATTGCGTAATACTCCAATTTTGCTAATATATTATGGTCCACACAGTCGAATGCTTTAGACAGATATTGCCATAACATGTTCTTTGTTCTCCAAAATTCTGCTTATTTTATCAATCAGTGATAAGATTGCATCAGTTGTGCTGATATCTTTTTGAAAGCCAAATTGGCATTTTGTTATATGATTCTTAGAAATCTAATTTGTTAGCTAATCTTTGATAATGTTTTCAAGAATTTTTGAGAAGGATGTTAGCAGAGATATCGGACGATAATTTGTAGACAGATGTTTCTCTCGGTTTTTGTATAGATGTTTAATATACGCAAGTTTAAATTTTGTTGGAAATATTCCTGTGGACAATAAAGAAATAAGCCAGCGGCTTTTTAATTAAATCTATGTGCTGTTTGATTAAACATACTGAAATTTCGGAAAACACTTGACTTTTTTTGTTTCAATTTATATACTGCACTTTTTACGTCCTTTTCTGTCACAGGAAGAATAATGAATTTGAACTATTGAAGTTAAACTTTTTGTAAATACTTTTGTGGACAGGTATTGGTAGCAATATTTCGCGTCATATGGAAGACATCTTCACTATAGAGGGAACAAAATTTATTTGCCACTTTCTGCTGGTTTTGAGATGATATTTCCGTCGTTACGTTTTAGTGCAATATTTTGTTTGATTATATTATTGTGTTTTATTTTATTATTTATGAAGTTCCAAGTTATTTTTATTTTATTGTCCAACGTATTTAATGTAGATAAAAAACAATTTTTTTTCCGTAGTTTTTATGACTTAATATCGCATAGTAACATTTAACAAAATTTATGAAGTCAATATTTATTTTCTGCTATGCTGTTTTTGTGTTATTGGAGTACGTGTGTTTATGTTTGCATGATGTTTTTATTCCTATTGTAAGCCATTCGTTTTTGCGTTTATTTATAGAGTCTTTAACTAGGTTTTTTTAAATCTATATTCAAAGCAGAATGTTAATTTATCAGAAAAAAGGTATTTTATCTATTTCATATAATGATGTCCAATCAATTTTTACAAGGCGATTTTGAAAATTTGAGTTGTTTTGGAGAGGCGTTACTAATGAATGCCAATTATACGAGCCCTAACAATTATATGTTGGGACAAACTATTATTTTTCAGAAACGTGCTTGATTACTTAAATACGTACGATGAATCTTCATTAAATTTTAAAGCTGCTTATAACAACATATTTTGTTTCATTTTAATTTAGATTTTTTCAAATTTAACTTCTTACTTTTTTATTACCGTTAGTTTAGATATTTAATGTTGAAATATGTTGACAATTAAATATTGGGACAAGTATAAACGGTGTTTGTTATTTAAGGTACCAATGAGTGTCTAATACAAGTAGACGCTGACACAATATAGGTAGTGCTTCGATTTGATAATTCAGAACTCAAATGTCACTCTCAGTTTGTATTGTTTTTATATTGTTGTAGCCAGTATCTCGTTAACTTTTTGAAAAAATGGGACGCAGTACGCTACTGATAAAAATGTGCGTGAAATTATTATCTGGCAATACCATTTTGGCAACACAATGCGTAATATGTCACGTGACTTATCTGTAGCAATGACCACTATTGATAATGTAATTAAAAGACATGGTGAAAGTGGTAATATTGACGTTTGTGGAGCAAGAGTTCGTGAAGGTCCAAAACTGCCTGAAAAAATTTGAGCTAGTTAGTTAAAGTTTGCAATTCACAAAGAAGTACGTAAAGAGAGATCACTGCACGTTGAAATCAAGAATCTGGATTGAGCGTTTCTCGAGAATCTTATTGAAAATATATTCACATGTGCTTTTATAAGGTATGCGAATTTTCCTAAGATATGCAGTATTTTGTATCTACCATGTTGAATTTTGTAGGCTAAGGAAAAACCGCCCTTAACTAAAACTCAAACGCAAGTACTGTACACTTAGGCAAAATCTAAGCTTTCATGGACTGAAAAAGATTGGGAAAAAGTTGTTTTCAGCTTTGAATCCAAATTCCAAGTGTGCATGGGAGACTACCGCAAAAGGGGTAATTAGGAATAAGAAAGAAGCAAATAATGCTTGCCCTAAAAGGACTGTAAAATTTCCCAAATGTGTTATGGTTGGGGATGTTTATCTGCAATGTTCCCAACTTCTTTGTAGATTCCTGATTCCAATGTGCAGCGATCTCTCTTAACGTACTTCTTCTTCCTGAAATTTCTTTCGGAGACAGTTTTGGACCTTCCAGAACTTTTGGGCCACGAATGTCAATATTCTCACTTTCAGCATGTTTTTTAATTACATTATAACCAGTGCTCTTTGCTACAGATAATTCACGTGAAATATCACGCATTGTCTTGCCAGTATGGTATTGCTGGATAATAATTTCACACACTTTTTAGTCAGCAGCTTTTCCGCGTTCCATTTTTTTCAAAAAGTTAGCGAGATACTGGCTACAACAATATAAAAACAATACAAACTGCGAGTTTGTATTTGAGTTCTGAGTTGTCAAGCCAAAGCACCCACTGTATTGTGTCAGCGCCTACTTATACATGTATTAGATGCTCATTGATACCTTAAATACTAAACAGCCTTTATACTTATCTCAATATTTAGTTGTCAGCATATTTCAATACTAAATAACTAAACAAACGATAATAAAAAAATAAAAGTTAATTTTGAGAAATTCTAAGTTAAAATGAAAGCAAATATGTTGTTATATGCAGTTTTAAAGTAATCAAGCACGTTTCTGAAAATTAACAGTCTGTCCCTACATATAGTTGTTAAGGCTCGTAAACAGCCAAATGCAAGGTGATATTGGTCCCGTAATATACAAGTTGATCAAGTTTCTGATGTTATGCCCGTAAAAAAAGTGGGATGCAAGGGTAGAAGCAGAGTTACCTGTCAAAAATGTAAAGTACACCTGTATTTTTATGCGAAAAGCAATTGCTTTGTAGTTTCATACAAATTAAATATGTATTAAAGTGCAGCTGTACCTACCCCATTGGGAACATATTTTTCTTAATTTTAAATAAATAGTTTGTCTTAGAATGTTTTATATGTTTTATTTAAACCTTCAAATATATCTTAAAAAAAAAATTGTAATGTTAAAAAAAAGAAAAATGAAATCATGCAATGGAAGGTTAACAAGGTTCGATTACTGCTCGTAAGAAGAACCAAGAAGAAACTTACGAGAGATCAGTCTACATTATAAGAAAATATAAATGGAGTAAACATAAACAATAAAAAATGTGCATACTGCACCCTGTATGAAAATAAATACTAAATAAGTAACACTGTCATAAAATCAAATAAAAGCTACACATATTATACACACCATATTCCCAAGGTTCGATTACTGCTCGTAAGAAGAACCAAGAAGAAATAGGAGAAATCAGGCTACATTATAAGAAAATATAAATGGAGTAAACATAAATAAAAAATTTGCATACTACACCCTGTATGAAAATAAATACTAAACCTCGACCACTATTACTAAGTACTCGACGTCTATTGAGCCACCAATAGCAGTATGATTGGTTTCTGAAATAAAAACGTTTTTATATTATAAATAAAGTGCTATTAAAATTTAAAATACCTGCAATTTCGAATTAAGGCCTGTCAATTTTGTTTAAATTATTTCATGGATATTTATCAGACATAGTAACAATATCTTCGAATAATCCTCTCGAACGGTATTCGATACAACTGGACCTTAGTCCGAGTCAGATTCGGACGACGAAGAGTCATCCCCCACATAAATATTCAGTGGCTCTACTATCATGTCCATTACAATGTCAAGCTAACACATTTTTTCCTCTTGGCTTTGCACATGACGAATTATTCTCTTCCCTAAGGACACTATTACGTGACCCTTTTGCAAACCTATAGTGCCAAACACAATAATTACATTACAACACGTAGAAATAAAACCTTGGTTTACTCACCGAAAGCCAATTTCTGTTATCAATATCCTCAAAGTACCCCGTTTTAGACGAGGTAGATGTTCATCTGAATGCACCACCGCTAACATTTTATTCAGAGTTGGTGGTGCGTTCGTTTCAAAAAACGAATGAATCACACGTCTGAAGGTACTTTTAGTTCCGTCATCGATGTTATCCAAAATTATTTTTTGTCTGTGGTACACTTTCGGTGACTAAAGTTGGTGTGTTTCTTTATATTCACGAAGAATGTTGTAAACACTTGCAGCACACACACCTAAATTAATATGCATAATAATATAAATATAAACTATAATAAATATAAACAATCTAAAAATACCTTAATAGTAAAAATATACTTCAATGCACTGATGAGCAACCTCATAAAATACAAAAATTAAAATTACCTGATGGCTTTTCAACAAACTCGACGACTTCTCTCCTAGGTTTATCCGGGTTGTCTCCAGTATAAGTCTTATAAATGTTGAAAATATGTTGTTTGTCTTCAAGCGAAAAATGCCTGGATGTCCGTTTTTTTTTCGGTGGACAAATAACCGCTTGAGCCATAATTGTTGGTATTTATCCCTGAAAAAAAAATGTGGTTATAAGATATAATCAATATTAATCGTTTTCATTACGTATCTTAATATAAATAAAAATCTTTGTTTAGCGTTAAAAAGCACTATTTATTAGGTAAATGTGAATAACAGCAAATAGAAACAACGAATTGCAACAAATAACTGTAATCTCCACAAGACACCAAAACAAAACGTATTTGACAGTCAAGAAGCTGTCAAGTTATGAATATCTTGTGATAAGGGTTTTAAAAATACGACCAATAGAAAAATTGTATTCGAATTTGGCGTAATTTATGGGGCGGGACATAATTCTATTTGTTCGTTAAAGGGAGTAGAGGTGTATTGTAATATGATACAAAAATGAAAAAAATTCTTTAATTTGTCTGAGAATTTCAGGCGTATTATAATACGCCTGCCACTTGTTTGTTTTATTGTCAACATGAACTTGCGCGCATTGTTTTAGAATCCGACTAGATGAAATGCGTCGTATATATAATACGACTGACGGTACGCCAGGCGAGTTGTAAGTGCCGTTTCACATGGAACGTATGGTCAGCACTGACCGTCAGGACGTATAAGATAGTACCATGAATTCAAATGAACATTTCCAGATGGAGCGCGTATGATCAGTCCGTACGAATAAATACGCCGGGCCTACGTCGAGCTCGAGCGGCGACGTATCGTCAGCGGACTGACGAGCAATGTGATTAAATGATCTATTTCACATTTGAACTGATGGTCGGTTGCGTACAGATTCCGGTGTTGTCAGTTGTCGATAGTTCCGACTACTTGTGCAAGTGGCGTAATCTTGTATTCTGCAGTCTGCACCCCAAATAAATTAAAATATGTGTGATTAAAAAACAACTGAAGAAAATAGAGAATAAATAATTAATTATATTTTAATTAGACTTTCAATTATTCGTCCATTCCCGTCACTTCCAGGTCCCAACACCTACCGGATAATGGAGGTTCTACCATAACGTAGGTGCATTATTATTTACCTAAGACATACTGACAGTCTTTCCACTGATGAAATTGACACTATAACTGTATTCGTCAAAAGATTTGATTGACATACGAAAATAGTTAAAAAATTTTCGTTCGTCTTCTCTTAAATTCGAACATAATGTAACAAAGGCACCTTTTAGATACCTCGCGCTAATAATAGGATGTACCCATAATCTCATTTTTTTCTCTCTTCTCCGTTTAATCAGCAAAACAACGGCAACAGCGACTGCCCGGTGTCGAAGATACATTTTGATAACTGACGGCGTTTTAACTGCATGTGAAAGTAGTACGTCGAACGGGACAGTCAGCGCTGACGGTCAGTACTGACGGTCAGTGCTGACCGTACGTTCCATGTGAAACGGCACTAAGTATGTAAAACGATGTCTTTCATTGTTTCATTTCAGTGTTGTTTTGGTTCATGTTGACAGTAAGACTAACAAGTGGCAGGCGTATATACGCCTGAAATTCTCAGTCAAATTAAAGATTTTTTTCATTTTTGTATCATATTACAATATGCCTAGTCGTATTGAAAAGACCTAGGGGTATTATAATAAGACTGATATTACAATATGCCTACGACATATATACATCGAATTTATCTTTGTATCAATACATTTTTAGTTGGAAATAAACCATTTTAAATTCATATCGTTTTAAGGTTTATTTGTTAAGTATAGCAACTTAACACTAACACACACATATACAGTTTTTAACTAGCGATCACAAGAGTAAAAGTATATTACTAATATTAATGCACCCACTAAAACATTTGCTACCTTCCAGCCGCAACGGTGGTTTCATCCACGTTAATCCAGACGTATGTCTCATTCAGTTTAGAATAATTGTTTTGTTTAATACAGTCACATCTCTGTGATATATATATTTTTTCTGTGTCGTTTCCGAAGGCACCTCGCTATAATGCCCATATGATTTTGCAAAATTTATCTAAATAGTGGATTATTTGTAATAGTACCACTCCACACACTTATTATGACGGTCTAAGGAAGTGTGTCTCTTAATGTTTGCTCTGACGGTGTCACGAAAGCACTTTTTACAGCTTATACAATATAATTCTGTGCTGTTAAATTGCAACTCCGAGAAATCACTAAACCACAAGTTCGCTTTATCCTCTGAAGGAATTGAACAAGATATTTTAAAAAAGTTTACCTCCGTTGTCTTTAATTTCGTACCGGTTATATATCTATTTGTTATTCATTTATAAACATTTTATAAATATTACGTATTTAGAGTATATCCAACGGGGTAGTAGGCGTAAACGGAATAACCAAGGTGGATCCGCCTATATCTATCTATGCATTGCAATTGGACACTCGACAATAATAAGCATCCCCGTTAAGATGACGGTGAGTAAGTAATTGTTTTTATAGCTGCAAGCCGTCCAGATAAAAACCTTTAATTTTTTGTTCCCATTTTTATAAAGAAAATAATACATACGAATATTTTATCATTTCATATTGTTTGAGACTGTTTCATCAATAACTTCTACAGCTTAACCGATTTTAGCAATCTTGGTCTTAAATTATAGATAGAAGACTGCTTTAAAAGATATACCTAGGTGAATTAATGAAAAATTCAAAAAACAAATGTTAGCTGGTTTTAAAAAATTACGATATTTTAAGTCGTCCGGCATTTTTGATTAATTGTTTTTTACAAATTGAATACATGTCTGTAATCGGCAAGATCTCAGCTTTGATTTGTGCTAAGCATTAAAAAAATCGAATATTAAAGATTTAGAAGCATATTTCGTTTTTGGTGTGTCTAATCTCTTTCGAACCCTTTACTATATTTGCAGTAACTCTTCTACTGCTTAATCGATTTTAACGATCTTGATTTTAAACTAAAGACACAAAATTGCTTTAAGAAATAGTCCTAGCCGAATGTATAAATGTTAAAAAAATGTCAGCTGATTTTAAACCTGCCACTTGATTTCACTCTTTTTTTTACAAATTAAACACGTGACTAATTGGCAAAATCTTATCTTTGATTTAAGCCTAACATAAAAAAATCGAATAATAAACAAGAAAGTTATAAGCGAAGTATGTGATGGGGTACAAATCATTTTGCCATCTGGTTTCTAGAGGTTTCTGTTGAATATGAAGCGAAAGGCAATTAGTTCCTAGGGAAATAATATTAATAGATTTTTATTTTTATACATGGGTTTAATTTCAACTTATCCACACTGAAGGTCAAATGTTATAAATGTAACCTTTTGATTTTGTAGACAATATACAGAATAATTTATTTTTCAGGTTAGTACCATATCTACCAAATTGTAATCATGTTAGTACAAAAACATATAAATGTACAAAGCTATCAATACAAGATATAAAACTATTTCAAATAGCCTTTTACAATTCAGAAAACAAAGTAGCTGAGGATACTTTTATTATTAAATATATTACTCAAGGACCTCCAAAGCGTAGAAGACCTAGAAACCAGCTCGGCACAAAAAAGGAAATTTATACAAAATATTTCGTACCAACATTTAAAACAGAGGCTGGCGTTTTCTTGATTCAAGTATGTCAACAAGCTTTTATACAAATTTTAGGAATTTCTAAGGCAAGGGTCCAACGATTATCAACATTGCAACTGAAAACTGGAGAAGCGCCTCGAGAACGACGGGGAGGAGATACTCGCAGCAAAAATTTTATTAAAAAGCGGAACGCCCTAAAAGAGTTTCTTGAACACTTGTATCCTGAAGATGAAAAACAAGATGTAGCTTGTGACCAAAATATTAAGAAATTGTGGAAGCAGTATAACTTACAGTGTAATCCATCATTAGGAGTTAAGTATTCTTATTTTAGAAAATATTATATTATACTCACAAATATTTAGATTTTTAAAATGTTGTTTATTATGTCATATCAATTGTTTCAAAAATCGAGTTAAGTATTCTTATTTTAAAAGACATTATATATTATATTATACCTAATTACACTTACAAATCTTTATATTTTTCAACTGTCGTTTATTATGTCATATCATTATTTCCAACTTAATTTCAGGATTTTACTTAATCAATTTATACTTTTTGTCGTCGAATAATACATATGCAGTTGTAGTTATTTTCAATAAAAGCGATATTTGTTTCATAAAATTATGGAAAATGATTTTTTTATTACTACCTATCGTAAATTAGAAAATTGTCTCTTATGATGGTTGTATGTGCGAAACTCAGATGCAGCGACTGCGGGAGCCGCGTGTGCATATCACACACACACACACACACACACACACACACACAAACTTGCGGTTATGGTGGTTTATGTAAACATTTTGCGATAGTAAGTCATATACAAAATAGTAAATTAAAATATCCGTACTGGGTGTTTATTTTCGACTTAATTTTCGTGTTAAGTGCGTGTGGTATTCCACAGTGGGTATTATAGAAAGAACATTTTCGTTATTTCTGGAAAAAATATTATTCTGAGTGGTCATTACTTACGAGACAACAAGATCGCAAGTTCCTATGCTAAAAAACGACTTGAGAATAATATAAAGAATGAAATAAATACGTGATAAACAGGTACCTATGGTTAACTGTAGATGAAATCTCTGATTCAAGAATAACAAAGAGGACAATGTGTTAATTCGAATTTCAAATCCAAATGGGCCGTCGAACCCATATTTGCTGGCCAGTAAAAGGTTAACAAGCAGTAATACGGAAACATGGCTGCAAGCGACGTAGCGTTTTATTATAATAAATATTTCAAACAAGTTAAATCAGTAATATTCGCATTCAACTCCAAGACTTTAACATTATAAAAGAAATTTCAAAACGTGTTAAGTAAATCCGGATATTAAAAAGCTGCATGATTTTAAAGAGTGCTTAAGTGTTGGAAGTGCTACTAACTCCCAACAATATTTTGCATACACGAATATTACATCTTTGGATGTAGAACATTCATTTTCAAAATACACGTCGAAGTCTGCAGCAAAGCCTAGAAATTTATCAATTACTACAGAAGTTTAATTAATGATGCAGGTGAATGCTAAGAACCACAAACAGCCATTCATGAACAAGAAATAAGGGGTAAGTCCTTGTAATTAGTTGGACTTGCATTGAATGGTCACGGTAACCTGGCACGTCGCTGGAATTCACACCTTCAGACGTTTTCACTTATGACCTATGGACCAAATTTTGTTTAGATAGCTTTTATAGTCGTTTGAGAAAAATAAAAAAATATATACATGTGGTCGTTTTCAGCCTACCCCCTAAACGTATCTCCAGACTAATTGGAATATCGTTTTGAAATTTTGGTGGAATGGGTTTTCGGAAAAAACCTACCAATCTAAAATATTTTTGAATTTTCACCGCATCTGGTTATACCGGAAGTTGATATCAACTTTATTATTTTACATAGAACATTTTTAGATTCCTCATCAAAATTAAGTTTCAGTTTTATAATAAAATCCTACCCTGAATCTTAGCTGGCTTTGTGTTATTACAATTTTTTTAAAATTTGTTGCATTTGCAACGTCTCCCTTTATTACGGTTATCTTCAAAACTGATTGATAATAATTAATGACTTTTTGTTATTTTCGTAATATTTTAATAAGCTATCAAACCGTCAGAAAACGTTTTGAAAAACAAATTAAAAATGGAATTAAAAACATGTCTTGAATGTCATAAATTTAAAATCTAAGAAACTTAATTTTTTTAAATAGCACCCCATATGTTTTTTTATACCGTTACATTACTCGTTTAATACTTAGTAAAAAGTATAAGGCACTATGCCGCTAAAATATCTTGTGATAAAATAAAAAAAACTGATTTAGTACAAATTTTTTATTATTTTACAAATATTTTTATTTAATTAAGTTAACACTATAACACAAAAAATAAACAATAAAAAAATTATTACAGAAATTGTTGGAATTATTATCCATTTACTTCCAAACAGAATAGTAGCTGGTGCTGTGGAAAATACATTAAGGGCCTTCTGCACAATCATTGATGGCCCATCATCGGCCATCGTCGTGGTTGGCCATTGTTCGAGCCATTCTCGACATTCACTCGACGAGCTTCAACTTTCTACTACGCACAAAATGATGGGCCATTGTGTGGACACACGTCGGCCTGATTCCTTTGATATGTGTTAAAAAAAAAACGACACAAATGCCATTATCAGCGATGATTCGCCATCATACGCCATCCTAAACCATGGCTCATCGTCATGATGGTCGATGATGGGCCATTGCGTAGAGGATTCTTTACGTTGCTATGGATACGTGTATTCGAATTCCATGTAAAGGTCAAATGTAAAGGTGGCATTCTTTATAAAGATAAAATAGTTCCAGAATAACTTCATGTGAATACATTGTTGCACCAAACGTTTAAAAATTTCAGTCAAAGTTTAGTAAACAAATAATGAACTAAAACTATAAATCTCGCATTACAAACCAGCAAAACTATCCGGAATCAACTACTCGTCACGTTCTGCTGATTAATGAAGTTTAAATTTGTAGCATAACCTGGGATGTACCTAAAAAGTAAATAATGGATGAAAAAAATAATAAAACAAACTAAAATAAGGTGGTGGGGGAATATTGCCAGCAATACTACGTGATTCTCTGGAGCCGACTTAGCAATCTAATATGTTTTACATAGCATCAGCCTACTGTTCTGTTTATTTGGAAGTAAATGGACAACAATTCGAACAGTTATTAATTTCTGTTATATTTTTTTGTTATTGTTTAGTTTTTTGTTACAATATTAATTTAATTAAATAAAAACATTTGTAAAATAAAAAAAATATTATTAAATCAGTTTTATTTATTTTTTCACAACATGTAAATTTTAGCGGCATAGCGCCTTATACTTTTGTTTTATGGATTTTGTGTAACTGTATAAAAAAAATATAGGGTGCTATTTAATATAATGAAGTTTTTTTAGATTTTAAATTTATGACATTCGACATGTTTTTAATTTAATTTTTAATTTCTTTTCAGAAAATTTTCTGACATTGAGAAGGTTCCACACCCTTCTTAATGTTTACAAATTTAAAAAAAAAACAGTTGAGAACCAAGGTAAGGTTGTATTATCAAACTTACCCTTAATTTTGATGAGGAATCTAAACATGTAAGAAAAACGGAGATTCTATTTAAAATAACAAATTTGATGTCAACTTCTGGTATAACCGGATGTGATAAAAAATCGAAAATATTTTAGAATGGTAGGTTTTTTCTGAAAATCCATCCACCAAAATTTCTAAACGATATTCCAATTCAGTCCGGAGATACATCTAGGGGGTAGGCTGAAACCTAACAATTTGGACACCCTGTATCTCGAAAATTAGTTTCACGAGTTCTATCAATTCATCCCGGATCACCCTATATACTTTGAAATATCGAATGCTGAAAACGTTATATGTATATGGATATTATAAAATGGTAAGCACAATGGAATAGTTACATATTTTCTTATTTAATGTTCTTGATTTCAAATTAAATTTTTGATAGATATAAAACTAGTTTAATGATTTTATAGACATTGTTGTAAAACTCTCGTCATTATTCTGATTGTGTCTTTCTGAAATCGTTTGTTTTTTGTGTTTTTATAAACTGGCTAACGAACGTTGTCCAAAGTCAAAATATGGAAGAAATTTATTTATTTATAAAAGAGTAATATTCTATTTTACTAATATAAAGTGTAATTAGTGATGAGTGTGTATACAGTATGCGGTACAGTATTAGAAATTGCATACCAAATAATTTTGTAATTTCTTGCATAAAATGTTAAGAATTTAAAAAATATAACATTTATTTTTAGGTAATTATTATTAATATATATTTTTTATTGGATATCTTTTTGTTCTTTTTTGTCTTATTGGGCCTAGCACTGAGAAGTAATAATAAAATGTAGATAGGAGTCGATTTTTTACAGTAACTAGAAATAAACTTCTTAAACTGTTAAATAAATGTATACTTGGTGATATATATAATGTTATATATTATACTCTATTTTATGAAAAAATGAATAATAATTTATATTTTAGGCATGGTCTAACAAAAGTTAAAAGTTCTTACCGGAATGACAAATCTTTTAAAAGGTCGAAAAATACTAAACAGAAATCAGCCATTAAAGAAAAGAAACTTACCACAAGAAAAACTAAATATGTTCCGAAACAAAAACCCAATCAAAGGGCAAGAAGCTGGACATGTAAAATTTGCTTTGATGAATTTACTTCAAGAAAAAAATCTTTTTGACCACAGAAAATTAATCCACGAGGACACAGATGATATTATGACAAGTGAGGAAGCCGAAAAATTTATATACGATGAGGAACTCGATTTTTATACATGTAATAATTGCTCAGCAGAATTCCAGACTAAAGAAGAAGTAGAAAGGCATTATGAAACACACGAAGAAAAATATGATTGTGAAGTTTGTAACAAAACTGTTTCGGGGGCTTTGAACTTTTCATCCCATTTGCAGCAACACAGAGATGATAAACATTTTCCTTGTCCATTATGTTCACACATTACCAGTAGAAAATCAGCCATGTTAATTCATATAGTACGCCTGCATTTCAGAAAATATGATTTTCAATGTCAGTCGTGTGGAAAATGTTTCAATGATGCCTCCACCTTTAAAGAACATGAAAATTTTCATTTGGGTGTAAAACCCTTTATCTGCGTTGTATGCAATAAAGATTTCGTATATTCTCGATATTTAGTCGCACATCAAGTTCGAAATCACAGGGTGCGTGTGTTGGACAAGGAATCCAAAACTCAGTGCCACATGTGTTCAAAAATTTTTGCCAGGAATGAAACCCTGGTAAAGCATGTACTAAATAAACATTTATCATATCACGAAGGACCGGCTGAAAAAAAGCATTTATGCGATGTGTGTGGTCAAGGATTTTCTAGGACTGATAAACTTAAAATTCACTACAGAAAGCATACTGGAGAAAAACCCTACTCCTGCGTTTATTGTAGTAAAAGTTTTATAAAAAAGGATTACTTGATTATGCATGAACGCATACATAATGGAGAAAAGCCCTACGTTTGTGATATTTGTGGAAAAAGCTTTAATCAGGGAGCTCCATTAAGAATCCATATGCGCAGTCATACTGGCGAACGACCTTACATATGTCCTCATTGTAATACAGGGTGTGTTTCGAAAGGTGCTTTAAACGCACATATTAAAAGTTGCTTAAATTCATTTTAACGAGAATCATTTTTTAAACCAATAATAATTTAAGTCAGAATATAGATCTCTAAATCTATTGAGGAGAATAGGATAAAGCATTACATCCCAAACTGAGAACACTTATGACGTGACGTAAATAACAGGGTAGTACTGGGAAGCGATATACAGATTTTCCTACATAAAATGTTATTATATGTATAATGCAACAGTGTATCTTATCTTATACATGCTCTAAATTGCTAAAGTAATAAGTCGCGGCCTCAAACCAGCGTGTCACAATTGGTTCTGGAGGCAGTTGTATGCGTGAATGTATACAAAACAACCATGCGCGGTGGGGGGCTTCTTGAAACCCTCTTTTACATTTAAAATTAGTACGTCTGTCACTCGGTGTGAGGCGTGTGCCAAGCAAGTTTCACGGAGACACCTATAGTGTTTTGTAACAAATGGCCAGTCAGTTTCGTATACGCTGCGGCATCTGTAATAAATAATAAAAATTTGTCCTTATTTTGTTCATAACAGTCCTCCCCACAATAGTTCTAAACTCGTACGTACAGTCTGACCGGCGAAAGAAGGTTTGCGGAAAAAATGTGCTTTCTGCATTCCATTCTCCATAAAGCGTAAATGGAATAAATAAATTATCGTATGACAAATGTTTGATCGTTTGCATCCACACCTACTTATTGGGAAATATACTGTACTTCTAGTATATGGTTTTGCAGAAAGCTGTCTACTTATCGGTAATGCTTGCCACGCGGGCCTTCTTTCCTCGGCTGGAAAGTACAAGAGTGGACACACTAGCTGCGTTTATCTGTTCCAACACTTTGGACGCTAGCAAATAGCTTCTTGTGATATATATATATATATATATATATATATATATATATATATATATATATATATATACATACATACATATAATATGGCTCCGTGATCTAGAGGTAACGTATTTCTCGAAACCTCGGGGTCCCGGATTCGAATCCCGGCCGTGGCACTGAGATTTTTCTGTGAGATTAATCGTAGTATACTCGGATATTGGATGTATGTCCGTTGCCTCTTAATGTGTAACCCTCTCCCGCACAATATCATTTAAGACATCTTAGTGTAGTGGAACTATACAGTTGGGTTTTCGCATATTGTCCCCCTACACGTTTTATAAATTCCCTGAATACCAGATTGCCTAATTACTTCCAGGGAATGTTACACTCATCATAAACTTAAGTCCATCTTGATTTGTCTTTGTTAGTTTTCAATAATTAATATTTGGTGCTTTTTCGTCACCCCATATTATGTCACACGCCGACTTCATCTACATTTTGTAGTCTATACAGGCTACACTAAACAGAAAATATTGTGTATATCATAAATAAAAACAACAATCAGAAAATCTGGTCTATATCGTAAATAAAAACCGTTTTTACATTCGCTCCCTATACGTACAACACCACGACTAAATAATTGTCAAACTGAATTCGTCGGCACGGGAATCACAGCTCCTGGCGAATCCGATCAATGAAAAATAAGATTTTCAAGGTGACCACTTGAAACTAGAAATTCTGTAACTCATGTATAGTGTGGAAAGAGCTGCATAGTGCTGACTCCTGATCTTTTATTGCATGGCATTTGGAGTATTCAAAAAACTCGGCAAATTATTTCGTAGTAAATTGCATTGCAGTATCATCAAAAAATAAGACAAAAAACATTACATGCTAGACACTAATAAATAAGTATCTATCCAAGCACTGGCGGTCAAAAAAATATATTTTTTTTGTAACGTGTACCTGAATATCATATCCCCCTGGAATAAAGCCTTCTGATTACGGAAATGACAGGCAAAAAGTAACAGGTAACGTTTTCTTGTTACATTAATAACATTATTGGCAAGAATAACATTATTGTTAATTTTACTAATCAATTTATTGCTATATATCAATGATGTATATGACATATATTAGGCTTACATAGATATATCTACAAAGATAGAGAATAATCTCTGAAAAACATGTGCTCAATTAGTTTTTTTCTTTTGTGGGGGGTCAAATCGTCCCGCTTTAAGAACTAACAGTAATCACCCATCATGGCTGGATCCCATCGTCCTTGATAACGAATTTCCATTGTCTTGATATCTTGATGAAATCTTTTTCCTTGCTCGTCGCTAACCGCACCCAAATTTTCACGAAAAAATTTGAATGAGAATGCAAGTGAATTTTTAAAGACATACGGCAACCAAACGTTTGGTACAAATCTAAAAGTTCGCCCTCAAGTTGCTTGTAGTTTTCATCCTTCTTATTCTCTAAAAAATCCCCTGACTATGCTTACAAATGGGTTCCTGTTTGTTGAGTGTTCCTTTAAAATCTGCATCGTCAAGCAATTTTTGTAATTTGAGGACCAATAAAAATGCGTTCATTAAGTTTAACGTCATTTAATTGGGGAAAAAGTTCTTTTAAGTATATAAATCCTTCACCCTCTTTATTCATAGCCTTCACAAAATTTTTCATTAGCCCAAATTTAATATGAAGAGGTGGCAAAAAAACATTTTTAGGGTCTACAAGGGGCACATATTTAACATTACTAGTTCCTGGTTCGAGGTTCAAATAATTTCCTTTCCGGCCAAATTCTTTTCACATAATGTTATTTTACTGCACGACTGTCCCACAAACAAAGAAAACAGCAATATTTTGTAAAGCCTCCTTGAAGCCCTACTAAAATAGCTATTACTTTTAAATCCCCACATATTTGTGATTTGTATTTGTTGTAATTAATTTTACTTAAAATGGTGCTCATACTATCATCCTCTTTCATTGTTACTGAATGGGCAATTGGTATAATAGATGGTTTTAAATTTCTATTATGTAGTAATACAGCATTTAAACTGTATTTGGAGGAATCTATGAATAAGCGACACTCAGAAAGGGAATGCTCGATATTAAGTTCCTGCATTAAACCATCAATATCAATACACGCACATAATGAATTTTCCATATTATAAAATGCGGAAAACTGTTGCATTTCTTAAGTCGTAATATTTGTTTCTTTATCCAGTAAATTCCACTCCTTAAGTCGGGAATCAAGAAGTTCTGCTTGTTGTTTTGACAGCCCCAAGTCACCTACCAAATCATTCAGTTCATTTTGAGCAATTAATTGAGGGTCAATAAAACTTTCTGAAATATACAAAAGGTCGGCACACTGGTCTGGGCTGTCTGAGGAGTCGTTACTATTTCGATTACCTCCCAAAAATAATATTTTGCCAGTCTAAAGGCGCAGTTGGCACTAGTAAGTCTGATGCATTGTCAAGACCAGGTCGCATATTTCCAAAATATACTAGAGTATAGCGCGCGACACTCCCATGACCTTTTTTATTGGTTAGTTCATAGTAATTAATAAAGACACTATAAAAATGACCATCTTTTAAAAGAAGGATTATCTACAATTATTTCGATAAGTGGCAGCTAATATTATTAGTATTAATTAATTTTGCCTCTAACAAAATTTATATACCGGATGTCAATGAAATTATTAGACAAGTCATATCACCCAGAGCTTTCTAGATATAAAATTGAGATTTGGAGGACATAATATAAAGGGGAAAATACAAATTTTTCAATATTTGTCACATTTCTGTCATTTTCGGTTTCGCCAGAAATGACCTCAACTATAAAATTGAATTGAAAGGCTAGTAGAGGAGCGTTGTAATGATGTATATTTTATATAAGGTGCTCTAGGCATGTATACTATGAACTAACCAATAAAAAAGTCATGGGCGTGTCGCGCGCTGTACTCTAGTATATTTAGAAAATACGCGAGCAGGTCTTAGGGCTATTTGATTTTTTGTTTTTCTTTTATTATTTTTTGTCTGTACTCATGTGGAGATGTACTAAATACCTAAATTTCAAGTAATAATACTATAAAAAAAGACAAATAAAATAAATATCAGACAAGAACAAATTTATGTAAAAACAATTCAAATACGATGTTTCATAGTTCCTATCACCATGCATATTTTCTGAAATAAATTATTTGAAAATTGCAATATGCATCAATTTAACTTTTCATAATTATTACTTCACACTCCTCCAAAATGTATAGGGATGGAGGCATCAGATAGGTGAGTCAGAATGCCCATTTGTTTACTACACGTATATAATAGTTTTTTGCTTTATTCATTTCTATCATTAATTTTGGAGTTATATGATTCCTGGACGTAAATTTTACAGATAATTGTATTTATTGACTTTGGATACTTTTTTATAGGCTGATGGCATTATTTATACAAGATTTATGATATTCAGATTATGTCTTATTGAAAACGTTAATAATTGTTTGTTTTAATAATGATCTAAATATTAATTTTCTTACACACTTTTTTTAGGTTACTTATTAATATTACGTCACTGATCAGTGATCACTTTTGTGTATATTAGTTAACTGAATGCTTATATTTTAGTAGATATCTATTTATATATAACATATTTGTGTTGTTTTGTATTGTATTTTGGTTTTAAAAATAAAAGAACTATTTTTCATCTTTTTGTTGTTATTCTGTATAATATATGTTATCGTGTTGAAATGAAAGCCTATGTTTTTTTATAGATGAAACAGAACTATTATTAATTAAGAAATACAGTGCTTTTATTGTTGGTTTAGTGTAGCTTCAAATCAAAATATTCATTTCCTTATAGTTTGTACCTTATTATTTACCGATCATCTTGTTCACGTAATTCAATATTATGCTCAAAAAGTCAAAATTTAGAATTTTTTATTTTAGTTCTTTTAAAATTAGCAACGAGGCACCGATTTGTTTCAATAAAATTTAAAAAATAATTACTATTTTGGAATGAGACATTAGGCTTTTAACAACTACGTGGTAACAGATAATATATTCTTTACGAATTTTTATTTATCTGTCAAAGTTTTTTCTAAAAGCTAATCCAAGGATTTTAAAATTGAATCCGATAGAGAAACGGTCATATTACAGAGACGTTGTCATAAACAACATAAACACATATACCTAACATTTCTTTCTGACCACCCCGATAAACATGAATTTCTTTCCAAATCATCGTACAAAAATTTTATTTAGTTTCAGTTTACAAACCATAAAAATCAGTAGTTTTCTCGATTTAACTTTTTTTCATCGAGAGAAATAAATTTCGTCTGTTTATAAATACATGTATGTTCATCGTGTCTAAATTTGGTAGGACAATAAATTTTGTTGATCCGAAAAAAATATATAAAAATTCCATTTGTGTTAAGTCATCCAGGTAGGCTCTACATGCCTTCTGAATCTCTGGTGTAGATTAGAATTTACTACAAATTTAGAGACGTTTCCAAAAGATAGCTGGAATCGCTACAAATATGGTGAGATATGAATATTTATAATAAATCTACTACATTTGACCTACCCTAAGAATTAGGAGATGCTAATGATATTAATAATTATTTCATATCCTCTAGCCAATCTATAAGTCATGTTGATAAAGATACAATGTCTTTCTTAAAAACAATGTAAAACCTAATACCTCTGAATTGAATTCCCCTGTGTCTGAGGATCTAGTTCATAAAACCTTACTTTCAGTAACGTCTAAATCATCGGGCTCTGATTATATATCTATAATTATGCTTATATATTGTTGTCCTACCATTTTGCCTTACTTAACTCATATAATTAATTTCTGTATTCAAACTAGTGTATTTCCCGCTAATTGGAAATTAGCACACGTATTACCTTTGCCCAAAATTAATAATCCTAAAGAATTTAAAGACCTTCGGCCAATAAGTATACTACCAGTACTCTCTAAATTTTGGAAAATTTTTGAACTCTCAGATTAAAGTTTATCTTAAAAACTCCGAACTGTTACTTCAGAACCAATCTGGTTTCAGAGCAAATCGCAGTTGTACAGCCGTACTTAAGGACGCGGATAATATTCTGTTGAAGACTGATAAAGATAATTTAACTATCCTCGTCTTACTTGATCATTTAAAAGCCTTCAACAGAATCAACCATGACCTTCTCCTGGCGATGCTACATTATTTGGGTTTTGGTGGGAATGCAGTCTTGTTGTTAAAAAAATTATTTAGGTAACAGGCAACAAAGCATTAAAATTGGTAACCGACTATCTGCTTTCACTGATGTTGTCTCGGGGGTACCACAAGGTTCAATATTGGTACTATTGTTGTTTGCATTATAAACTTCAAATTTTAAGAATAGCTTGAGGTATTGTAGTTATTTCTATGCAGACGATACCCAAATTTATTATACGTCTTCAACGTATTCAAAACACTTGTATATGTTTTATTTTTGAGCTCAGGAAATACGATCACATTTTCTCAAAATACCAGAAATTAAACTGGCTGAACATACGACAAAAAAGAGATTTGCATATCTGTTGTCTGATTCACAAAATTTGCAAAGTTGAATCGCCTTCATACCTGGTAAATAAAATCACGTTTAGAGCAGATGTACATAATATTAACATCAGGCATAACAATATCTATACATAGAACTTCCTTGTTACAAAGTTCGTTCTCATATTATGCTTCTAAATACTATAATAAAATTCCTCCTGAACTAAAAGCATTATCTCCTAATGATTTTAAAAAGAAACTAAAAATTATACTGCTTAAAGACCTAATAAAATTCCATGATCTACTATTATAATTATTATTAGTATTTTTTTCCTTTTTGTAATTATTGATCTGTTGTACTATTTTTCTTCAAATTTGTTGTATTTATATTTTTGTACACATTATTGTGTAATAAATGTATTAATTTGAAATATTTATTATGTATATAACTATGTATGTGTATATGTTGATATGCATGTATATATTTTCTATTGTAATACTATTCATTTTTCATTTTGTTTTTCTCTTATGTACCCATTATAGGTATCCTATAGGTTGCCTTACTTATGCTAATTTATTTTAGCTGTAAACGATATTTTTATTAATGGTGAGGATAAGTGTAAGAATGGAACTTGTTCCACACTCTGCCTTTTGGCATTTTTTTTTTAATTTTTGTAAATTCTCTGTCATTTGTTTCTCATATGCCAATAAAAACCATTTATTATTATTATCATCAGCAACAATCCAATATGTATTTCGTCCAAAAGGACCTGAATTTGCATAAAAACATTTTGAATTTCTATCCACAATGATCTATAAATTACATATTTTCTTGATATGGATTATGGTCCTCAAGGACAATAGTACCTACCTACCAACATAATATATTATGTACTCCTAACGCCTCATAAAAAATGAGCTATAATTATTGTTTATGATTATGTGACAAGTATATTTAAGTTATAAAATATAGTAACCTTTTTTGGGGTAGACAAAAGTGTTTACTGAAGATAAATAAAGGGTATCTATCAAATGGCTGTGCAATTAGTTGCGATATATGAATGTAATACTGCAAATACTATCTTATTTATATTTATTCACTGACGTAGTGCTTGCGGGGGAATAAATATCTAACCATGAGGAATTATGAGGACTAAGAATAGCAAAAAAAAAAATTTATTTGTACTAAACTTTTCGTCAATTTGTTCATTGCATTTGGTTAGGTTAATGCCCCCTTGACAAGCATCGCGCCACCTATATACATACATGTATATAGTAAGTATTACTTTTTGCAAATAAAATTACAATAAATTATTTACTAATAGTTTCTTTTTTTAGGTTTTTCCCCGCCTTAGAAGTGGAGTTGAAAGTAGGCGATGGTGATTGTGATTTACTGAATTTATATAAGAAGGAGAAAAAGAAATCACCTGAAAAATACTTACCACTTAAAAAGAAGATTAAAGAAGAAGTGGACGATGAATATACTCCGCCAGGATACAAAAAGAAATTCAAAATGAAAACCTCCAGTCCAACCAAGCCAAAACAAAAAAAATTGAAAAAACAGGAACATAAAATTTGGACTTGCAGAAGATGTCTTTTAGAATTCGAGACTAGAAGAGATCTAACTGAACACACAAAAATCCATCACGTTGAGGAACCAAAGGATCAACATACCTTCAAATATGACGAAGAACAAGACTTATATACTTGTAATACCTGTTCAGCAGAGTACCAATCAAAAGAAGAAGTCGAAAATCATATTACGAAAATACATGAAGAATTTTACACATGTGAAATTTGCAAACATACTTCGACAAAAGCCTACAGTTTTGCCGTTCATATGAAAGGTCACACTAATGATGACACTTACACATGTCCGTTATGTAACTATAATACACCTCGAAGAACATGTCTTCAAACCCATATAAACAGAGTACACTACCACAAATTTTACTACACATGCCCAACTTGTGGCAAAGGCTTTAATGACTCAGTTATTTTCAAAGAACACAACAATGAACACCTGGGTATAAAACCATTCATTTGCGTCGTATGTAACAAAGAATTCGTTTACTCCAGATATATGCTTATTCATCAAACGAGATACCACACTGTTCATATTGAAGGTACTCTTCACAAAACTCAGTGCAGTATATGCTTGAAAGTGTTCAGCAAAGTAGCTACTTTGCTAAAGCACATCACCACAAAACATAGCAACACAGGCGATGACAAACCTGAAAAGAGGCATTTGTGTGATATGTGTGGTAAAGGATTTGGTACTTCTGATAAATTAAAAATACATTACCGAATACATACAGGAGATAAGCCTTTTGCTTGCAGATACTGCGATAAGAAATTCACAAAAAAAGATTATTTGGTAATGCACGAAAGAGTGCATACAGGAGAGAAGCCCTATCCTTGCGAATATTGTGGAAAATGTTTTAATCAGGCAGCTTCTTTAAGGATCCATGTTCGTGGACATACGGGGGGAAAGACCATACGTTTGTCAGTTTTGTAATGGGGGTTATATTTCTCGAGGATCACTAAATTTGCATATGAAGATATGTAATGGGATCACTGCCTAACATTGGTTCTGATAATAAAATATGATGTTCCCCATTACCTCTTTATAGATTATTTTTATCTGGAGTAATAAAGTAATGCATATATATGTATGAAGATCTGTAGTTAGGAATAATAGCAAATATATAAAATAGAATTTACCGTAGTATATATTTATTAAATTGTACGAATAACTTTTAGGAGCAGAGCGACATGAATGTGCATGCTATTATTTTAGTAGAGAAATTATTTACAAATTTAAAGAAAAATATTTAACAAATTATACTGAAATAGTTTAATATTGTTTTTTAAAGATTACCTTTTGAATCTAAAAGTGAAAAGCTTAATTTTTTTCTACGTATTGTGTAAACTCTTTTGAAAACTATAGAAAACAGTAATGGAAACGGTTATTTTGTCATAGTCGATATTAGTAAAAACTGAACGAGTTTTATATTTTATAATTTTATTTGTTAAATAATGTAATCCACACATAATAATAGTAATAATAGTAACAATCTTTTAAAAATTAATTAAATATTTGTTGTCTATTTTACTGTAAAGTAAATGTTTTTCTAAGTTCATGTATTATATATTTTTTGTATAATCTATTCTATTACGACCGTTTTGTCTCTTTGGTGCATTGGAAATCTAACGTAACTGTACGCGTTGGTAATAATTAGATTTATTGCTGCTTTTGTAAAAGTTATCAATTTAGGTTAGGTTTATTTTAATTTGGTGTTAATATTTTTTATAATAGTTGATGTAGGTATTTATTTTTATATGATTGTAATGGAATATTGTTACAAAAACTAGTAACTGAACCTCTGTTGCCTGATATAAGGTTGAAATAATAAATGCACTAATTATGTAAATTAAAGATGTAACCATATTCTCAGTGGATTAATCACGGAAAGAATTATTTCTGAGCTCAATCATAGTCAATCCACAATTTGAATTTAAATAAATATTTTAATTCTGGTATTTATTCAGTCACTAAAAATAAAAAAAAAAACAAATTCCTATGTAAGGCGCCAATAAAGTTTCGGATCGATCTTCTATTTAACCTCTATGTAATTAATACTTCTTTCCGTAATATAGGACAGATGGCTAGAAAAATATATGAATAGTATGTCACATACGCAACTTGGTCTTAACTAGGCTGTAAACAAAGGTGTATATAATAATTTTTATATTATATTACATACCTATTTTATTATTTCTTACGATGACATCACATTACCGGATTAACCTGTCAACTACACTTCCGGCTATTCCATATAATGAGCATTGTATTATAACATATATTCGAAGTAGTTAAACAAGGCCCATTCTGGCTCAATTCCCATGTACTTATGGGACTACGTCGAAAATTTTTATTGTTCTGGAGGGGCGTGGCTAGTAGGCGGGTTAGCTGAGGCGTTCGTAGATCCTAGATCCTGTGGTTATGTTCTGGGAGTGAGGAGTAAGGGGTAAAAAATTTATGATGATGATGATCATGGATGATCGTCGTCATGATGATGATGATGAAGATCGTGAAGATCTTGATCATCGTGATCAAGCTATTATCTATGGTATTGGTCAAAGCCTCTTAGCTCCCACTCTCCCGATACTAACATCTAGGTTCTAGGATCGCCCACGTGCACACTCCCAGGGTCAATAATAATAATGGAGACGAGACGAGGGCGCCAGTGTTGGCGTGTTCCTACCCGCCATCTAGTTTTTATAATTACTTTAGAATCCTCCCCAATCTATCAATCATCCACAAGCTATTAGTTATTTTCTATTTTTTCTTGGAACTGGTAACCATCTCAATTTTGAAATTTATTACCCATTAGACAACACCTATCAGCAGACACATTATCTGTGCCCCCTACTCCTCACCCCCAGGACATAACCTATAGGATCTAGGATCTACGAACGCCCAGCTAACTCTCCCACTAGAAATATACCTAGCCACGCCCCTCCGGAAAATAAAAATTTTCGACGTAATCATAAAAAATTACATGGGAAATTGAGCCAGAATTGGCCTTGTTTAACTACTTTTCGATAAACTCTGAACGAAACAATTATTAATCAAATTGTAGTAAAATCTTTGTTTGGGTATTTAAGTACAAATTATTTCACAGCAACTGGTTTCTACTTGTGCTACTTGAACTGATCGGCTTCCTAACTAGATGCGCTAGCAACTGTAAAGTATGCGTAAAACGATAATTATTACATATTGTGCTTAACTAAAATAGAAACTGGGATAGATCATTGAATCACACCACCGTTTCTTTATCGACGTTGTAATAATGATAGTTAGGCCCCCACGTTCTCTAGATTGTGACCGAAGTTTACTGAAAACTTAAGACATATTTTATTGCGATATAATATTCCAGTCAGATTTAAGGAATCAACCCATGCAATGTTTGTTAATGTTTTGTAACCAGAAAACATTTGTATTGAAAATTTTTTGCAGCATCAGGTATGTTTCTATGCTTGTCTCCGTGAGTGATGTTCGCTGTGGTGAAAAAATATGCTTATATTATGAGAACGACCGTTCGACATCTATTGATGTAATACAGGCATACTTAAAATAGTCTTTGAACGCATTTAACGAATCTGGAGATGCACCATCACAAATTTGTTTTAATCTGGTAAAACCGGTGTCTTGCTTTAACACGCATACGAACTTTTCTGTAACGCGCTCATTTTTTTTTGTCACCTATAGCGTGTAGCAGTCTATTTATTTCGTCCACTATTTGCAATGACTGCAAACGACAACGCACTGTTTTATAAGTTTTTTTAAGGCGTCATGTAATCTTTTATAGTTCTTGTGAATAGTTTTTAAAGCTGTTTCGACGGAAATACCTTCGTTTGGCCTTCCTTAATAGTTTCAGCCTCATCAGGATTGAATTGTAGTATCACAACTTTTATTTGTTGTAAATATACAACATAATAAAAAGCTGCCTTCAACCATATTCACCAACGTGTAAGAATCGGTTGTGGTGGTTCGGGAATACTGGGACACTTGCTATGAAATACGCGAAAATGTTTAAGACATTTAAGAAACACTTTTTTGTACTTGCTATTAATGCATCTACCTCTGGAAAACCTTGTCGAATAGTTTCTGCCACAAGATGTAAAGCATGCATACACGTAACATGTACCAACTTACAACTGTGTTCTTGAAGACAACGGCCTAATAAACGCATTGTCACAAACACCAACAGTTGAGTTGTTGACAGGTCAAAGTGCCGTGTATTTTTTAATACACATTCTCACGGCTCGCTTCGGTATTTGGTATTTGTCCGCCAGTCGTTGTCCCTAAACACCTAATGTCACACCATTGAACCGCCGCACGACTTGCCAGCTTTAATTATGAAGAACGAACTCTGAAACATGCGACGTAATAAATAAGATAAGTATTATTACAAAATCACTAAAAACAATGTTTAAATCTTAATTTTCTAATTGTATGAAATCATCAATTAATGACTATTTTAGGGAATTTACCATTTAAAGGTGAAATATATATATTGTTATCGTTATCACCTATCACCGTTGTTAATCTCACTTTTGACACAAAAACTTTTACATTTTCATTATTGTGAATACAGAGGAGTCCACTTATGTTAAAATTTTCTTCCAGGAGAATCATGTTGAAGATTTCATATAGTTCACTGTAAAGTAAATACCCGTCAGCGTATTACTTATATTTTTGGCCTCCAAATGGCGCGAGCTATATCAGTTTGAATATGTTTGCTAATTTCGGGCTGAGCCAGAAACTTTTTTCATCTTGATATTGAGGCACACAATGGGCATATAATAAATTTGTAATGTATTCATTGTCGGTATTATGGAAATACCACGGTACTGGCTTATAGTAGAGCCGCTGTAAGATTACAACTTCCTTCTTAAAGAGTTAAAGCCGTAAAAATAATTTTGTTCGTTTCAATTGTCAGCAGACAAGTTGTGCATAGGTATACGCATAAGCGACTTATTTACAACTAATTTGTTGGATAATTGTATCGTAGGATTAAAACGAATAAAATAAATAAAATTATTAATGGCTTTGAGTTTGAAGAAAGTTACAATCTTACAGCAGCAGCCCAACTATACCCCCTGTTCGATTACAAGCAATGACACGAAGTTCAAACTTTTGAATTCATGGTTGACGATTGATACTGAGCAAACAAGAATATTTGACATACAGATAATTTGTGTATCATTCATAATTTTCAGAAATTATGATTAGTTTTCCAATATTTTGAGAGACTATCACAAATTTGTTATTTAGAAAGATTCTATCATCCCCATAAATAATATCTGGAAATTCGAAAAATAATAGACGAATATGCAATATTAGCAGAAATGGTAATAATAAGCAAAGAGTATTTTGAATCGTGTAAAATGCTTTTATTAATTTATTACATTACGGAATCGCCTAGGTGGTACGATGGACAGTGGCGCGTCTATTTTTCGCTGTTTTAGGATAGAATATTGTAACACATTTTTTGACAAAACTGATTTTTTTTCCCATAAAAAGGAAAGGTCTTTACGCATTAAGATAATAAATTTTTTAATAGTTTCAAAAACTGTTTTACGTTCATAAATCAAATCGATCAGATGATAATCAAAAAAGACTATTACAGAAATGTTTTTGTTTCTTTACTAACCATATTCGTGGACTTATATTTGCATTGACAGAAATTTATGGCGAAATTGTAATGAATGAGGAATGGGTGGTGTGAACGAATGATATCACTCCAGTTTCAAATTTCCATAATAGTTTATTACTTCATATATTACATACATGTACTCATTTTAAATTTAGTTTATCTCCAACAGGTTTTTTAGATAAAAAATCCACGAAGGTTGCAATTTATCACTATAATTTTATTTATTCATTGTCTATGTATAGGCATCAGCAAGATCATACAGGTATATTATATATCTTTAAACAATAAAAACATCTGTTGATTATTAAATTACAGTTGAATAATACCTATTAAAGTAGATGTAGTTAATTTAGAACTGAAAGTATGGTAATTTAATTAAACTGCCACATTATTATGTTATCTAGAATGTGTACAATCTCATTAGGTTAAGTGTATTTTTAATGGACTGTTATATACACAATATTTATTTATAATAAAATGTATGTGTTAAAAGTTCAATTATTTTTTATTTTTGTTAAAGAAAATTGTATAAATATTATTTAGCTAGAAGAAAGTATACGGATCTAAAGAAATGAAAATTTGCCACTGAAAATTTCTAAATAATTGTTCGCTACATAAAAATTACAATAAATAATTTCACAAAATATGTATTTTATTCTCTCTTTCTATAAGTGTCCGTTTATTATTATTAATTTGAAATCTAGTACAACAATCTTTTCAAAGACATGTAGTTTGAATCCAATCCCATCGAGCATGTTTTGTACGCTCTTCAGAGACAAGTCTCATCTAAAACCAGTGGCGATTGGTGAAACTTACGTTGTCATATCTTACTATTGAAGCATGGGACCCAAGCGGTACTTTATGGTATAACTATCAAGACTAAATGAAGAAGCTTTGCAAAAATAATTGCGATTGAAATTTGCGAAAAAAAAGTTGAAAAAATTGTGTACCCGTGAAAATATATCGATAGATTTCTAATTCCATTAAAAAAATATTGCTTTTCTTTAAAATTACACTGTTTTGAAGAAATTTTATTTTAGATTCATTTTTCACTACAAATTTCAAAAAAGGTACAACTTTTAAGAAAAAATCATTATTTTTGATGAAATCTGAATTCTGTCGATATATTTTCCACAAGATTCTGAAAAAAATGTTTTATAAATATTTTACAAATTATTGTTTAAAAAGTAACCCGGCGAGGCACACCATTTTTTTCAACTGTTTTTCGAAAATTTCAATCGAAGTTTTTTTTCTGCAAAACTTCTTCATTTAGTTTTGATAGTTATGCCTTAAAGTATCGTTTGGGTCCCATGTACCAATACTAAGGTATGACATAATCTAAATTTCACCAGCCGCCACTAGGTAAAACTCAATTCACAAAAAATATTGATGCTTTGGTAATCGCCCTTTAGGAAGAATAGAGCACACTTCCAGGCAACTTGATTGAAAATGTTGTTGGAAGAATGCCACGACGTTGTCAGGCAGTAAAGTGCTCGATATGCTTCAAGTTGTCACTCCGTGGGACCCAATATGCTAAAAGCTGTCATATGGCAAAATCGAGAGCTATTATTGTCTTAAATAGTTTAAATTCAAATTTGTCCTGTGCAAAAAGGCACCATTCAAAATTTTCGAGGTAATAACATTGAGGGATAACCGATATAATTTTCTATATTCTGCCAAAATTTGGAAATGATATATGTGGCAGTAGTGTAAAAAAAATCAAATCATTTTCAAAAAGCATTGTCTCATGTAGATTTCCAACTTTAAACGTTCATATCTTCGTTCGAGATGAAGTCAGAATTTATTCATTTGGCCACTTTTTTTCCTTTCACAAGAATTTCCTCAAAAATGAAGCCTTAAATCAAAAAAAAATCATTATCTTGCAAAGTTGATTTGTCATCATCCTTTGTGATTACTATGATGCCTCGTTCATAATTTTATCGTTAATAATAAGCCAGATATAGTAATTAATAAGAAACAATAACAAAATCATATATCCCGTGTGCCTCTGTACACTGTGATGCTCTCGATCACCCCCTGATAAAAGATTTTCTTACATTGAAAAATACATTTTGCTGTCCTCTAATAAAATTGGCGGTGTTTTGTATTTGGTCCCACAGTTCTTCTCTTGAATTGATAGTATTTGCATAGACTAAGGACTTCATATGTCCCCACACATAAGAATCCAAAGGATTATAATCAGGACTCCTTGGTGACCAAGCAAATTCACTTTCTCGTTCGATCCATCTGTAAGGGACAGTCACATCAAGATGATTTCTGAGAAATGGAGAAATGATAGGGAGCTCCATCTTTCACAAGCCACATTCTGCTCTTTATGTCCAGCATGAAATGACTGCCCATTTAAATTTGGAGGAAGGACAAATGGTCCTAATAAATGATCGCCGATAATACCACACCAAACGTTAATCTTAAATTCGTGCTGAAAATGCCCTTCTTTAACGGCATGAGGATTTTTATTTTCCAGTAATGGCTATTTCTCCAATTAAAAATGCGCCAACGAGTTAAAGTTGCTTCATAGGCAAATAAAATGTTCTTAACAAAATTTCGATCTCTGTTGTGTTTATTGATAAGAAATTGGCAAAATTCTAACCTTCGTAGAAGATCCCTTGGAAGTAAATTTTGTACAGGAGTGAAGTGATATGGGTAGAAGCGTTCTTTGCGTAAGACTCTTACGCAGATTGTTTACTCACTCCTGTTGCTGCTGATAAACGACATGAGCTGATTTGAGGATCTTCAACCACACGAACTAAAATTTCTAGTTCTTGATCTGGAGCAATTCGTTTCGGTCTTCCTACATCATTTTTGTGGCGCAATGAACCCGTTTCTTCCAAACGACGAAACAGATGTTGGAAAATCTTATGATTTGGCTGCCTTCTATTTGGAAATTGCAGTATTTCCCAGCTGCAGTACGCCCGCTAAAATTATTTTGTGCGTAAACACATATATCCCTCCCTTATATCGAGGCATTTTAAATAGAGGTTAAACAACTTGATAAATTAACACGAGTAACACAAGAACAAAGTGAAATGACTAAATGACGTACATGACAGAACTAAGACGTAATCAAAGCACACTTTTCAATAAATACAATTTGTTTTATTAAATTTGAATTTGTCTTTAAAAAAATTATTGAAATCTTTAACGGCAGTTTCCTCGAAAACGGTTAGAGTTATCAAGTCCTACTAAGTGTACCTTTTTTACGTGGAAATGACGACCTCATCGGATTTTCTAGTCAGAAGTACCACAAGGTTTCGTCAAAAAAAAAAATGAGAAGTATTCATCATCAGATACAGCTCCTGCGGCGCCCTCTATGGTCTAACGTGATGTGATACATAAATTATTGTTTCTTAGATTAAAAAATGTTCCTTTACCAGATTTGGTGAAGATCGGTCAAGAGGTTGTTGAGTTATTGCAAAAAAAAAAACGAAAAAAATAATTTCAACTTTGACATCCTGTATCTTTTTCCACAGTAACATTTTACTAAAGGACATTTGGTTATATCCTCATATTTTGATCTAAAGAAAGTACCCTTGAACTATGGCCCATTATTAATGGTCCACCCTGTATAAAAGAAAAACGATTAAACGTTCTTTTCAAACAAAGAGACTAAAGTCTGATTAATTAAAGTTTCAGAATTTTGACTAATATTTGAAAATGTAATCCTATCAATTTGTCATTACTAAATATAATAAAATTATATTCTTTCGTACAAAAAAAAACTTTTTTATTTCTTAAATTGTGATGTATCTGGATGTGATAGAAAAAGATCTAAATCATATTTGAAATTACAGTGACATATTTAGACAGTAGGACCTATTGAAATTCAAACCCCAAGGAGCTTAAATTTGTAGTGTTATTTATCATTTATTTGTCTGGGATAACGCATAATTAAATCAATAATATTGTTATTTTTTCTGATTATTTCTATTTTTCGGAAAAACAAATAATAATACGCCTTTATTCATTAACAAATAGTCACAAATAGTTATTTATATAAGGTTACCAACTTAATTCACACAGAATAGAGTACAAATGAAAAACGATTATAAATATATTTAAAAATCTTATAAAGTAATTACTAAAATAATTATAATTATGTTATTACTTAATAGTTATATATTATTTTATTTATTATTTAACAGATGATGTTTATAATATAACAAAACTATACCCTCAACTTATCGGGCAAAATTTACCAGCGACAGGAGAGGGGGTGATGGAGAGCTCTACAGATTACAGCGGCACACGAGATGATTAATTTTGTTATTGTTTCTTATTAATTACTTACATCTCGCTTATTCTTAACGATAAAATTATGAGCGAAACATCATAGTAATCAGAAAGGGCACAATAACTCTGCAAGACAAGGATTTAAGGATTCGTTTTTGAGAAAATCGTTGTGAATGGAAAAAAAGTAGCAAAATGAAATAAAATTTGACGGCATCTCGAACGGAGATATGTGCGTTTAGAGTTAGAAATCTACATAAGAGACAAAGCTTTTGAAAATGATTTTCTTATACCTAAACGGCCACAGATATAGTTTTCAAATTTCTGGCAGAGTATAGAAAATTATATTGGCTATCCATCCATGTTATTAACTCGAAATTTTTGAATAGTGTCCTTTTGCACAGGTTAATTTTTGGACGATTTTGAATGGAATCTGTTTAGGGCATTAACTTTCGATTTTGCCATATGCCACCTGCTTTTAACATTTTGGAGCCCACGTAATCATTTTTTATGCGATTTTCTGAACAGCAAGCACTATGAGTTATTTCGTTGGGAAAAATAGAAAAACCATAGATTTGGGCAATTGGTACTGGTCCTGGTATTATTTCACAATTTTCTTCATTTTTTAATCTCGGTGAAAATAACTACTGTTTGTCAAAGTTTACTTTAGATCAGCAGTATATTAATTAAAGGTTAGTATAAAGCACTTGATACAAATGCAGTTTATTTATCTAATGTTAATTTTATTTCAGGAAATTGACAAATGACGTGGGGGAGAATAGAGAGACTGATAATAAAATGAAAACGCGACGAAAAGCTCTTGCTGTTAAATATGAAATAAGCGACGACGAAGAGCTAAGGAAACAAGAAAGGTCTATTCAAGAATCTGAGGAAGACGGTGAAAGTGATTATGAATATATTCCATTAAAAAGGAAAAAACAAAAATTATCGACGGATGTGGTAGAAATCGTTCCCAAAAAGAAAAGAAACTACGATCTTAACAAGAAGTGGCCATGTAAGAAGTGTGGTCAAGTTTTTCCAACTAAGAGAACATTAGTAGCGCATAGAAAGAATGAACATATTAAAATAGATATTGATGAGCACACATATAAATTTGATGAAGTTCAGGAACTTTATGTTTGCAGCACATGTTCCGCGGAATATCAAGAACAAGATGAAATAGAGAAACATATTAAAACACACGAAGAAAACTTTGAATGCACTGTATGTAATGAAAAGTTTAAGAAGGCCTATGATTTCGGAACGCATAATGTAACACATAGTCAAGATAAAATGTTTCGCTGCCCCTTATGTACTTATAAAACTCCTAAGCGAACCGGTCTCTTAATTCATATAAATTATGTTCACTTAAAGAAATTTTCTTACATATGTGAAACGTGCGGCAAGGGCTTTAACGACGCAGTTTTATACAAGGAGCATAATAATGAACATTTGGGTATAAGGCCATTTTCTTGTATAGTCTGTACAAAAAGTTTCACGTATTCCAGATACTTACTAACTCACCAAATAAGATCTCATCGAGTAGGTATCGACGGACAACTACTCCCGAACCAATGTATGGTTTGTAATAAGGTTTTTAGCAAGTTAGCTACCCTGGAAAAACATTACGAAGAAAAACATGTAAAGAATCAACTACCTCATGAGAAAAAACATCTTTGCGATACTTGCGGCAAAGGATTCTCTCAGAAAAATAAACTTCGCATACATTACAGAGTTCACACTGGTTTTAAACCTTACACTTGTACGTACTGCGCGAAAAGTTTCACAAAAAAAGATTATTTAGTAATGCACGAGAGAGTGCATAGTGGAGAAAAACCTTATTCTTGTGAATACTGTGGCAAATGTTTCAGTCAGGGAGCACCTCTTAGAATCCATCTTAGAACACATACCGGTGAAAGACCTTATGTGTGCCAGTTTTGCACGTCTGGGTTTACTTCAAGAGGTGCTCTTAATATGCATTGTAAAAGTTGCACAGGATAAGTTTAGTAAAACATAATTTATATTATTTTTATTATAATAGTTAAAATTGTTTTGTTAATCATCTTTTGTTTAAACATTATAGTAGTAGAGATTATATATTATCATATATTATTGAAACATTTTTTTTATATTACAAAAACAAATACACTTCATGTTTACACATATGCTTTCACCGTAACATTTCCATTTTTGTTATTTTGTAAGGGGTCTGCACACATTGAAACATGTTGCGATACACGCATCGACTCCTCGTGAAACTTGCATCAGATTCAGTCATAGGCACCGACTTTTGAAAATTTAGCCGGGTGCTCACCGATAGAACATAATGCGTCGTACGCCGTACGAAATTTTTTCTGAAAATGAAGGCGGCTTGTGAAAACGCATTTTGTGATACCTCAGGCAATTTAAAAAAAAAAACTTTTTTCCAAAATTTTTAAATTTTTACAGAAATTTGTCTCTGCACTACTGCTGATTTTCCTAGGCAACTAGGCCACAATTGTTTTTACCTAGGTACCTACAGTTTAGCGTGAAATCCACGGCTTGGGTATGTCTGCCTGCACTGCTGGCAAAATGACAAGCCTTCTGGGTAGACTGCCAAGACCCTCCACCTGGGCTCGCCTCGCCGCCTGCTGGCGGGCTAATGGGCTAAAGAATAAATTTTATGAACGATGAACAAAACCGAGCCATCCCAGTTAACATGTTACTTCTATGAATATTGTTGAAGACGTTTTTTTATCAATTAAAACTTTTTTGTGACTTCTTTGAGGATTATTAACATCCATTAGATTTATGAATGTCAGTCACAAAATAACTCTTAGATATGACCTCAAGGAGTAACTGTTAATTTCTAAAATAATCACTACATTTAAGCACGTTTTAAGAGGTTAAATGTTACCTCTTATAGATTTCACAATGAATACTTTTTTTTATACATTCCTTATGGTGGTGTACAGTATATGCAATATGTATTTCTTCATAATCTGTTACAGGCCGTATGGATAACAGCTCTTGCTCCTTATATTGTCCTGATACTCTTGGCATGGGCAGTTTCCCTGCCGACGGCATGATTTTAATTCTCATGCACTTTGCAACGTGATATAATACAAGCAGGGGTCAGGCTTTCACACTTTACTTCTTTTAATATTGTGATATTTCAATACATTTTAAAAGCATTGGTTGTAACGGTCCATTTTAGGAAATGAGTAATTTGGATCACTTTCGTCGGAAATTAAATAAAATGTTTCAAATCATACATTAAATTCCAGATTTGATTAGAATAATATAGTTAACATTATTGTATTATTACCCCTGTAGCGTGGCGTTACTGGACTACTGGATCATGCCTGATGTTTTTATAACTAGTGCGCACGTTTGTGAAACTATGTTTTTTCGGACAGTGTTTCTGGCGCGAAAAGGGGACGCTCGGTAGCCACGGCCCCGAGTGGATGTATGGTGAGACGAGCGACCGCCACGGCCCAGAATGGATCGCCAGCTGGAGGTTCCTTATGTTGTTTACGTTGAAGTATGTTATCTTGTCTGGAGACAATGCCGAGCCACGAGCAAAGTAGGTTGTGAGTATTGATATATTGAGTGTGTCCTCTTGAAGAGACGTTAGATTGCAATCCTCTGCGTTGGATAGGTGGAGTTGCCTTGCAATTTGTTTGAAGGTTGTGAGTAAAAAGAAAAACTCAAGAAATATGTAAGCTGTGTCACATCAGCTGGTCAGATCATCCTCATTAAAATTATATTCTAACTAGGTACCTAGCAACGAAATAAGTCTACCTGTGTTAGCTGGAAGTACCCACTGGGTAATTCTAATAAATTGATTTGCATTGATTGGCAAATCGGTCCGTTTACTGAACTTTAGGTGTAAAGCCTTGTGAACTATTTTATTTATGATTAATTTTATGTACACATTTTTTTTCCGTCTTTTTAGGGTGGCGCGTAACAAAATATTTAAAACCCATTTGGACAATTTTTCCTGTTTCATTTGGCGATTGCCGACTGCGTTTTTTTTATGTCTTTAGTTTTAAGTTTTTTAAAGTTTGTCTGGTCAATTACTAGCTTGCTCCGCCCGGAAAAGAGAGCAAGAAATCATGCTAATTTGTAATATTTGTATTTGTTTAGAGATTTTGTATTATTTCAGTAAATAAGTATGACTTATTAAATTCAATAATCGGGCAATAAAACGCCTTGGTACATGTTACCAAAATTTGTTAACACAGACCAGTTCTTGATAAAATATGGACATTGTAGCCCGAAAAAACAATCGCGCCCTAAAAATTATGAATTTTTTAGAGAACAAATTCTAACTTTTTTCTTTGATACACAAATTTGAGTGATTTAACTCGTCAATACATAAGTTTATTAGTGGTTTTAAACTTAAAGTAGCATGATTAAATTGAGCAAAACCACTTAAATTCACATTTTTATTCACTTTATTTTTGTCAGCATCACAATGGCGGCGACAGTAAGTACGTTCGCCTTCTAACCTGTCTTAAAAGAAATGGAGGAGTTATGTAAATCTCGGCCGTTCTGGGGAGAATTCTAAAATAGATAGGCTAAGAACTATTTATGTAAATGTATGTAAATTCTATTCAAAATATTATTTTTAGATATCAGCTAAAGATAGAGTTTATAAAGGACGTTACGTAGAGGTTTATAAAACTAATGTAACCTGATATCTTGTTCATAGAGTAATAAAAACAATTTACAGTTACTAATTGTACGATTTTTATTATACTCATGAATATCTCATCAATTGTTTATTTTTTTAGAAACAAAACCTCTTTTTGCAACTTCTACCAGCGTTCGATAAAACTTTTCATAAGTACTCTCATTTTCGCAAGTTATATTAGTTTTATAGACCTCTACGTAACGTCCTTTGTAAACTATATCTTTAGCCTTTTTTTAGCCATCTGCCATCTGAAAATAACGTATTGAAGAGAATTTATATACGCTTACGTAAATAGTTCTTATGCTGATGTATTTTAGAATTCTCCAGAACGTTTGCAAGCTCACATGCTTACTGGAATGCTAGGCTCAGAATAAGATAATTTATAGTCATGATAACTACTCTGCGCCAAGCTCAGCTGTGTTAGTTTGGGGGAAAAAAATAAATACAGTGAGTTCCAAAATGAATGCCCCATTTTATTTTGCTAATAATTTTTATTGGTTCAACGTAAGAAAATAACAGAACATACATTTGAACATAGCCGACTTTTGAAAAACCTCGTGGGTACTCCTTCAAAATATCATTTAGTTGGTAATAATAATAATACGCATCAGGTACTAGTCTACTATTACAGCTTGGCAATTGAGTTTGGATGCGCAGTGATCTAAACCCCGTCCATTCAATGTAAAGCGGTTTGTTTGTCTCTGTCCTCTGACGATATTTCTTCTCTCTCTATGCTGCCAACTGCTAAACTAGAATAGTAGAGTAGTACGTTGTTTTAACTCCACTCATACTTGCAGCGATATTTATCCGAACGGTTCAAATCTATGGTAGTTTTAACTAAGTACTTACGTAAATCTGTAAATGGTAAAGAAAAGAGAATGGCTTACAAAAAATTAAATATTTAACCAAACTTAAGCAAGGTAAATTCTACTGGAACATAATGTAAGTGTTAATGTTAATGTTAATATAACAAACCACAAAATATCGTAAAACACAATTACAACATTCACTTAATTTTTTCTATTTTAAACCTAGAAACAGTTAAAATAACGCTAAAACAGCTAAACACATGTAAAAGCAAGTGTAAACTAAACGATTAGGTTCGGCTGTGACGTCACGAACACACACCACGCATACATCGAAAAACCAATATATGGTCTTATGGAAATAAACTATCCTTCTCTAGTCATATTATTTTTGGGTATATACTATCATAATTGAGTCATGTTTTATTTTCATTATTTTTAGGACGAGTTTTTCCATCTCCCATTAAATTAATTTGGTGGATAACTTCCTTCAATACGATTGTATCAATAATTGTATCCATGGAATTTATGTGCCACATAAATTTAATGCGATATGGAAAAACTGGCCCCTAGTTTCAAGAAATTTACAATAACTGTAAATGATTGTTGCAGTAAAAATGCTAGGGTCATTTCTCATGGCTGCTCAGCAGCCATGAGAATAATCTCATTGGTACTCGAGCACCCACGTAATCGGCGCCAATGCATTCGAACGAGAAATAATAGTTTAATGAAATATTGTGTTGGTCAAATGATCACCATTCATTGCAATACATTTCTCCAAACGTCTGACAAAATTTGCCATGACTCTTTGAAGCATATCTCCCAGGATAGCTTCAATTTCATCACAGATATTTATTTTCAGTCCTTCCAAAGTTCGGAGCTTTTGTACATACACCCTGCTTTTTAGCTAGGTCGAAAGGAAAAAGTTCCGGAACCGTAATGTCATGCGACTTTGCAGGCCAGCTAAAGTGTTCCAAGAAATCTAGCGATCATGAAAAAGGCATTCCAGGAGTTTTATGCAAACTCTAATTGTATGACATTGCGCCATCCCGTTGGAACCGATACGCGTATTGCCGCCTTCTCCAAATTAATGTAGGGAAAAGTTTTCAAGCACATCTGACAAAATTTTACACGACTCTTTGCTTGCCACACCCCACCGGGATGCCTGCCTTCCGATGTCGGCCTATTGATTCTCCTTTCACAACAGTTCCTTTGTTTCTTCATTTATGAATCCATCTTACTATGTCCTTACGTCGCAGGAGCATCTCTTTGGTTGAACTCACGTCGAAAATTGTGTTGTTTCAACAATTGATTGAAAGTACAAAATTTGCAACTAAACGAATGCTTTGATTTAATGGCCACAATTCCATTATTGCAACTGTCAATAATTGACAACTATGTCAGCAATTTCCAAAGCCTCATCTTTTGATTGACATTAGTCATTTTCTATTTGTATCAGCGACAAATTTCTTATTAGAAAAAAAATCGGCCATTCATTTTGGCGTTCACTGTACAATATTATTGGCTTTTGACTATGTGCTCAGCCCCCACCAAGGTTCTGGCCGGGTGCTCCAGCCACTGAGCACCCGAGTAGTCGGCACCTATGGTTTTAGTTCGTCCCCCAGTGTTACTGATTTTGATAGTTTGTGAGCTGATGCTGATGCTCGAAATACGTTTGCTCATTTAAGCGATTCTCTATCTTCACTAATAGTCTAAGAGCCAGTGACATTTTTCGGTGATGATTTAGTTAAGGCCTATTTTTTGAGAGGATGTTGAGAGGGGCATAACTAAGTGTCCTCCGCGAGGATTAACCCGGATTCCAGTCATAAGGGGGTGGCAGAACACCCCTAACGTGTAAAAAAAACTGCATCTTTTTATTATTTAGTTAAGGCTGAAATTTTATCCAGTAGTCCTCTGATAGCTCACAATCATCGATATAATATTTGCAGAACGATTGGCCAGTCATAAGGGGGGTGGCAGATCACCCCCAACATGTCGTGTGAACGATGAACTTTTTATTATTTAGTTAAGCTTCATCTTTTAGTATGTTGTTGTGACAACTATTTCAAGTGTAAATGCCAATTTGCAGAACAAAATGGCGGCATTAAAACCCTGGCAGAACGATTTGAATTTGTAAAAATTTTTTACTTTCAGCCGCATATATCTTTGGAACGATGCAACATATGAGAAAGTTGTATTGTTGTTTTTTTGTGGGAAATTTAATTCTCTACAAAAAAGGTCTTTTGACATTTTCGTGTATCTCCTTTAGTTTCTGAGATATACTGAAAATAAAAAAAATTTGCAAAAATTTTTTACGTTCAGACGCAAATATCTTTGGTACTATGCTAGATGCGAGAATACGACTTGAAACACTTTTTGTAGGAAATTTAATTCCCTACAAAAATAGTCTCTTGACATTTTCGCGTATCTCCTTTAGTTTCTGAGATATACTGAAAATAAAGAATTTTCCTCATGAATAGAACATTCTGGTGCTCAAGATAGTTATTATCGCAGTTATTTCAAGTTTCAAGTGTAAATGCCAATTGACAGAACAAAATGGCGGTTTTAACACCCTGGCAGAACTATTTGAATACCCTGTATGCACGCCTTGATCTCGATTCAGCAGACGATGAGGAGGGTGATTCCGACTGGCTAGAGAATTGATAATACATTTTTTTTATACTTACTTTTTTTTACTTTCCACTCATACCTTTTGTTTTATATTTACTATCATATGTTATTCAAATAAAGATTCAAAAAAATTAGTCACGAATTCGTTATTATTCAAAAAATTTGCTTAGTTGTACATTTATTTGAAATAATAAAAATAATTATGCGTTGAAATTACGATGTTTTTTGAGATATTTTTTATTTATATCGTGTATTTCCTTTTTTGGAACATTTTTGATATGATCAAAAAAAGATATTAATGATTCAACATACATTTACAATGTTTTTTATCTATCGAGGTCGTGGAACTTCAATAATTTCGATTTTTTTTCAAAAAATTTTTACAATTTTTTTCATGGCAATCGGGTTTTTTTAATTATTATAGTAATACAATTACAATAATATTCATCATATTTTGGGATTCTCAATAGGCACTGATTATATTTTTCTGAAATCAGTATCATTATGAAAATCAGATAACACAATTGCAACGAAAAAATTTTTTTCGAGTTCGAGAACGCAACAATAGAAGCATCTGAAAAAAAAAATCATTGAACTTTCTTTCAATGGGTACAGAAATATATAAAAAATCGGATGATTCAAAAATAATCGGAAAGAATTTGGCTAAGGTGACTTGTCCTTAACATTTCATCGCATGACTGCGTTGAAAAATGTATAATGGTATAGGGCTCAATTTCACTATTGCTAAAAATGACATTTTTCGACGTTTCTGAACTTGGAATAAAACAACATGGTTTTAGGGAAATATTAATTAGTACGTCTCCAACGGTTTGTCGGCAATGGAAAGAAAATTCTTTATTTTCAGTATATCTCAGAACCTAAAGGAGATACACGAAAATGTCAAGAGACTATTTTTATAGAGAATAAAATTTCCTACAAAAAGTGTTTCAAGTCGTATTCTCGTATCTAGCATAGTTCCAAAGATATTTGCGTCTGAACGTAAAAAATTTTTGCAAATTTTTTTAATTTTCAGTATATCTCAGAAACTAAAGGAGATCCACGAAAATGTCAAAAGATCTTTTTTGTAGGGAATTAAATTTCCCACAAAAAACAATAATATAACTTTCTCGTATGTTGCATATTTCCAAAGATATATGCGGTTGAAAGAAAAAATTTTTTACATATTCAAATCGTTCTGCCAGGATGTTAATGCCGCCATTTTGTTCTGCAAATTGGCATTTACACTTGAAATAGTTGTCACAACAACTTACTAAAAGATGAAGCTTAACTAAATAATAAAAAAGTTCATCGCTCACACGACATGTTGGGGGTGATCTGCCACCCCCTTATGACTGGCCAATCGTTTTGCAAATATTATATCGATGATTGTGGGTTATCAGAGGACTATTGGAGAAAATTTCAGCCTTAACTAAATAATAAAAAGATGCAGTTTTTTTTTACACGTTGGGGGCGTTCTGCCAACCCCTTATGACTGGAATCCGGGTTAATCCTCGCGGATGACACTTAGTTATGCCCCTCTCAACATCCTCTCAAAGAATAGGCCTTAACTAAATCATCATCGAAAAATTTCACTGGCTCTCCTACTATAATAACCAAGATACCCATGTAATGAATCCCACATCCCGTGGAATTAACTGTATTGTCAGAAATAACAAAGTTAACGAGGGTGGGACTCGCATAAAGTTTCCTACATATAATCTTCCTTAGTATTAGAGATAGACCCATCAACAGACCCATCAACCCCTATATCATTGTGTTCGTGAGAAAGTGTTCTAGTCAAATATGTAAAAATATACAGGGTGTTCAATTTAAAAAAATTAATAACTGTAACCATCTTGTGTGAGCTTCCATTGTTTTTCCGATATGATTTTCAAAATCAACATAAAAAGTTCTATAACCATTGTATATACCATTTTTTCGTAACAATAAAAATAACGGTTAGGGGGGGTGGGAATTTTCACAAAATCACCCTGTACACTTATTCTGATTAAAACTTCCTTAATTATGGTGTATATTCGATAATATTTGATTTAAGACGAGACACAATTTTATTATAAGAGATGAGTGCCTCGTTAAATAAAAGTTAGTAATAAATAATGTGCAAGTGGGTCATAGAAACAAAAGAATGTCCCCATTGTTTTTTTAATCATTTATTTAACGTCTCCCTATTTCCGCCGCCAAGCCCAATCACTAGGAGACATGCTACTCGCCATGGAAATTTTGTCGAAGAGTAGGGATCTTTCACTTGTCTGAGGACAGTTTTATACTACTCGATGAAGTAGTTGGCTAGAGCACACCATGGCAAGTGTAAATAATTTCTGCATCATCCTGTGGGCTCGAATTTTGTCACCGGCCGGCACTGGCCGGTGACAAATGTAACCATACAGCTTCGACTTTTCATTCGGGGATTGTCTAATTTATGTGGTGTTGGTGTTTATGTTATTTTTATACAACTATAGATATTGTACAATAAATTGTGCAGTAATTCGTGTGAAATTTTGATTTGTAAACTATTCTGTTTTACAACATTTTAGATAAAATTTGTATAGGAATTTCGGGCGACATGACGTAAATAACAGAGGCGAACTCGCGGTATAAAGGTTTTCCTTCACAAAATTTTCCATTAAACAATATCTTATCTTGTAAACGAGCTTGTAAACTTCTTCGTAGTTTGTTTAAAGAGGATTGACGGCCGCAGAAAGGTCTAGATATAAAATAATTCAATGTTATTTGAGGAGGAGTGAAAATCTGGTGGATATAACACTAACATTAGCAGTTTTAATGTTTTTTTTAAGGCAGAGGAAAATGTGCATATGGTAGGCAAGTTACATGAAAACAGTTGAACGTCTGTTGAAGCATTAGCCCAGCTGCTGTTATAAATAAAAAAAAAATCATAGTTGTCCCTCCATAATAATTTTAAACTGTCTATAACAATAGAAACACTATCTGCATTTGTACGGTCTAAAACTTTGAAGGCTAAAAAATGTCCTTTTGTGTCGTATAGGTCCCAACACCCCCACCATTACATTGCCAGTTATCGACAAACATGCATCTCATCTACACTGACTCATATGTACTTGCTCTCAAGTTCAGAGTGAATGTGGTAAATAATATAATCAGCTATTTGGGGCAAATACACCGTTTTCAGTGTTGATGAGGTAAGAAGTTACACTCCTGCATACTAAGAATCACGCATCCATGGGTGCGCTACACGCAATAGTGCCAAGTCGCAGCACTTTAACGAATGAATTTTATATTGTCAAAATATTTTAAATAGGTACATAAAACTTTTAATATCTCATTTTTATTAAAAATTAAATATAAGATTAAATTAATGTAGAAATATAAATTTGAAACGCGGAAATTGGAATCTTCCTGCGGTTTATATAAAATAATTCCTTATAAAATGAAAAAAACGCTGTTTGAGGTTTTATCAGTCATTGCACTAAGTATGAACTCCAGAAATACTGAATGATAAAATTTCAATAAGCAGTCAAGTATTAGAAAAGTTGAGAAAAATCATTCAGTTGCGAGTTGTGAATTAGAATCGAACTCCGAAAGGAGTTAAGAGATATCATTCGTGATTGAATTGAGATTTAACTAAGGGGTGAGTTATGTGTGGAAGGGGGTTATCGTTTTGGAGGGGGAAAAGAGGAAGAGAAAAATTCCGAAAGGGTGAAGCCATATTTTATTATTATAGTGGAGAGCAGAGTTTGTTTGCCATCATCCAGTCGGAGATCGACGCCGCCAGCCGCCGTCCAAAGGATGGCTATTGTAAGTAAATCGAGTATACTTTCTTTTAAATAACTTTTAAGCATTTTTTTAAATAGCAAATGGCGTAGTCCAGGGCGCGCCCAGTTATTTGTCTTTTGTCAACCTTTTTTTTTTGTTATAGTTTGTTCGGTGGCCTAGGTAAAGATCCCGTGTATAAGAATTTACCGCTCTCGCAAAGTTCTAAGGGTACAAACATAGTGGAGCGACGAGGGTAGAGGCACGCGTTGAGGGTAAGTGGGCGATTAATTTGTTTTAATGCATTTCATATGGAAGTGCACATACTGAGGCAAAAAGCGATGAGTTGCCGCGTAGAGGCATGTGGAGCGGGAGGCTCAATTTAAATTCGGGATTTATGTACCTCGCGGCAAAAGCAAGAGTGAGCGATTTGGTCTGTTCTAGCCTGTGGTGGTACTGCGGGAGAAAATGGAAAAGGAACAGTTAATAAATGCAGTGTTTAACAGAGGACCCTTATGGAACCAGTCGCACCCGGATCACAGAAACAGGTATGTTTTGGACAAATTGTGGGCAGAAATCGCTCAAGAATGTATCGCAATGGGTAATTAATTACTTTATTTGTAAAATTCAGAAAAACTTTATAGAATCTTTTTGTTATAAAAACATTTGCCATTTTAAAATTCAGAGGCGTACTATTTTATTTTTTTCAGTTTTCTCCGTTATACATTACGTCGTATGTCGAATACAACACTATAAATAAATTGTGTAAAATATGCTAGGTACTTTTTGGGCCATTTGATAGGAGATGGTATAGTGATATTGATTATTAAAAAGCTAGATATATTTTCACTATTTTTGAATCCAGAAATTATATAAAATATATTACGTATATTGAATTGGAAAGGTGTTTACATAATCTTTAAAGGTATCACGCACGAATTTTCCATTGTTAGCAACACTGCCTCTTAGCTATGGTGTACGCCTTAATCCATTATTATGAGAATCGTCTGTAATTAATTTTAAATTGTTTTCAAATCCTTCTCTATCAATAATCACATTTTGTAAAATACATATTGCTTTGATTATTTTGTCAACAGTTTCTTCATCAGTTTCTATAGCTTTCGACATTATTCGCCATTTTGAATAGAGAATACCAAATGAGCACTCAATTGTTTTACGTGCTCTAGACAGACGCTGATTAAAATAAGTACGTTCTAAATTTAAGTCGTTTCTGCTACAAGGTTTTAGAATATGTGCCTGAAGAGGCTATGCCTCATCTGCAATGAAAACAAATGGCATCTTAATGTGTGTTTTTTGGAAGGCACCGGTCTTCTGGTATTTTCAACTTATTTTTAGAAAGTAGTTTATACATATTTGAGTTCTGCGTCACACACCGCTTGAAGCACTATGGAAAAATACTGCTTATAGTTGTAGTACATGCTACCAGAATGCTTCGGGCACATAATTTTGACATGTTTCCCATCTATCGCCCCGATACAATTTTGGGAAATTCCATAGATTAAAGTACTCATCGCTAATGTTTTCAAACATTTCTGTGGACGGCACTGGCATGTGTTCTGGCTGTAAGACTTTTCATAGTACATCAACGGTTTCTTTTACAATTTTGCTAACTGTTGATGCGCCCATACGAAACGTAAAGGACAAACTCTTGAAATACTCTCCTGTAACCAAATACCTGAAAAGAAAGAAATTTTCCACATTTTTGTATGTTGTAGTTCTTCATGCCTTCATATTTTTTACAGTTAAAGAAGTGCAAGAAAATGGAAAATTTTAAGGGATTATTTTAGAAATGAGTTAAAAAAAATACCAATACCACGGTTTGGAGATGCCGGTGACATAATAAGCAAATCTCATTGGCCTTATTTTAAAAACTTGATGTTTTTAAAAGATCAGATTCTTCTAAGACAGTCTCAAAGCAATTTGCCAGAAAACCACAGTAGCGAAAGTGTTTTAGAAGAAACAAGGTCGCAGAGTAGACCGAAATCTCAATTATGAGATGAAGAAGTTGATAATGAAACGCAGATTCCTGATCAATTCTATGCTGCAACACCTTCTTCAGCCACGGAGGAGGCACGTACGATCTTAATAGGTAGAACTAGGAAACGACAAAATCAGATTCACGCTCTTGTGGCCATTCAGAAGAACAAAATGGAATTTTTGATTTATAAACAGGCAACTAAACTGGCAGATGAAGACAAACTTTTCTTTGAAAGTCACATGTCGAAAAAATTGAAGATTGCGACAAATTAAAATTTAGAAATGAAGTACAAGATTTAGTTCAAAGATATGCTTACAAGCCACCGACATCTCAAACATTGCAAGCCATCAACTATGAGTACAACAATTCACCAATGTTTCATGGCAATAATTACTAGTATATTATCAGTTCCTATATCTATTTTGCTAAGAATAAAAATTTTATTTTGATTTATCTAGTTTATCAAAAATAGGGTTGTTTATTTACTTTTCATTTTGTATTATTTTCCCGTTATATACATGTGTGTTCAAATTTATTTCTGTACACCCCCCAAAAAATACATCGACAAAGCAAATCAATAACTACTATTTTGTTAAAGATAGATGGTCACAGGCATACAGGACATTACATCACAATAAAATTTTTGAAAAATTGGACAAAAAACATGTGTAGTAGGCCGTGCATTTGCAGCCCTGCCAATGTAATGTCCTGTATAAGTATACCGTTGAACCATCTATCTTTAAAAAAACTGTAGTTATTGAATCGCTTTATCGATGGTAAATGTGAACACACTGTATATAAAAAGCTAATAAAAACTGTAGTTTATGTTTTTGGCGGTGTATTTTTACTTACCTTATGGTAACAACCAAACTTTCTTCTGGTTGTATTGGCTGATGTGTATAGTTTGTCCATTTCTTCGTTAGATGACAAGCCACTTTTTTAAATATATAATTAAAGGTGGATATATCCATGCGTAGATAGTCGCGCACCCACGGATGTGTGATTCTTAGAAAATACAGCTTGTCACTTTTGATTAACAACTAATAATTCTCCCTTCTACAAGCATGCTGGCATCTCAGTTGGAGCAGTGCGTAAAATTGTGACACAATTTTGATGGCACCTATACAACCTCTTTGAATTTTATACCATGGGAAAGCATCTCAGATATTTCAAGTTTTATATGGTAGTTACTTTTTCATATCATTATTTAAAATATTCATGATTTTGTTTAATATAATTAAGTGTTAATACGAAGCAATAAAGCCAAAGTATACCAATTATACGGAAGGTGATTTGCAGGCAGCGAAGATATTAGCCATTTTCAGGACCAGCAGTTATATAAAAAAATCCTATTTTTTAAACAGCTTTTATGTAATTAAATTAATGATTGATATGTATGCTTTTATTTATATACCTATAATACATGCAACCAGTATTAAGGCTGGAAGTCGGGATAGACGTATGTAATATTATACGTAACTTTGCCCTTGTTCCTCAGTCAGTTAGCAACACGACCGCGTACGGTTACTTTCGCGGAGCGGTATTTGACATGTGGTCCGCTATTCTGGGATACAAAACAATGTGTAAAAATCGTGAAAATTATTAGTGATGGGAATAATCGATTATTATTAATCGAAACATTTTAATAATCGACTAATTTTAATTTTAGTCTCCAAAGTTATCTGTTGTTTTTTGTATCATGTTGAGTACATTTTAATAGATAATTTTACATATTAATTTTTGGAGCGTTTTATGTTTTATTTACCTTACAAATAGGTTACAAGAGTAACTACTTATTTAAAACTCGAACTACTTATTTCATACTAAGTATGGACCTATAAAAAGAACGCTTTGTTATTGTATCTGGTTTGTTAAATCAAATCAACGGTTTGCCGTACTCTGTTGTTGCAACTACCTAATTACCTACTTTGTACTTCACCGTGTTCATCGATCGAGAGTTCTAACTTCGAAACCGAGAGCTAATCGAATTGGACGCCGCTGCATTCATCATGCAATAATTATGTACGATTCATTTTCTTAACTACTAACATTATTACTACTAATTTTTAGAAGTTATAATCGATTATCTCGAGATATTTCAATAATCGACTAATTCGATTATCATATCTCGATTATTCCCATCCTCCACGGTAGATATGGAACGTTCATTTTCCTTGTACAGACCGAATTGCTCAAATTTAAGAGCCACGAAAGCAGAACGAAAAATATTTATGGTGACCATTTATGCTAATGCGATGACAGACTTCAGTCATTCTGAATAATACATTGTATCAAGCGGTATGTATTTCATTATTCATTTTATACTTTTGCTTTTATTTGTCTACATATGTCCTTCTGTCAACCATGAAGCAATAATATCATAGGTTAAATATACATAGATAATCCGTCCTTGTGTAAATATATATCGCTCCAAATCCCTGGACCCGAAATTTTTGAATCGACACGAACAACGCCTATTTACGATATTGTCAATCTTGACTCAGCAAATACGTACAAATAGTCTATTAAAAACATATTTACAGTTTCTAAACTATAAAATCCTAAACAGGCACGGCTCGCAACAATATGAAAATTTTGGGGTCCAGATTTTAGAACGACAAATTTTAACATGGGATGGAACATCTATGTATATTTAATCTATGATAATAGCTCCCGGTCCTGAACTCTGGTCCAATTTCTTCTCCCTGGACTGATTTGTTTGTTAGTCAGTCTGCTTAAAAAAAAAAGATAATTATAATTTAATTTTTTGTTCACACGATAGGTCATACATGTAATGCTGTAACAGTATACAACTCATATTGACTGGTATTCGGGGAATACGCACATCTGGAACGTGCTTATAAATTTATTTTATAAATAAATATAATTATATTGTTAACTTGTTTTTTATTTTAGGACAACAACAGTTAACAATTGTATATTTAAATGTACAACACCTAGGCCATATATGTATTCAGCAACATCTGAAGATTTTCAGCCAAACATATCAAATACCTATACCAAGTCCAATCCCTTGGCATACCCGACGTCAATTCTACAGAACCAATACATGTTTCTACCACCTCCAATGTTGCCTCATAATTATGTGAGGTACCCAAATAGTAGAAATTTTAATATGAACCCAGAGATGCCAATAGGTTTGGCCACACAACCATTAGCAAATGTTGGATTAACAAACATTCAAAGGAATCATGAAAATATTTTTATGAATAGATCAACCTGCTTGCCACATACGGCAAACTGGTGTCCAACCTTGTCTTCTATGGAAAACTTCTCAACCACTAGATTGACACCAAATTACATAGGAAATAAAAATATGTACAATACAGCATCCACGTTGATGCTATTAACTGCCAATACAAATGGTGCTGTGCCAAATTTACCTCAGAGTAAAACTGCAAGTACAATAAAGGATCTAACGTTTCCTCATCAGGAATCGTACATTACAAAAAATGGTAGTAACATTTCTCCCGCAGAGAGTTGTTTTACAATCCCCGAAACAAGTAAAGAAAACTCTAGTTATAATAGTTCAAATATTGAGGTTATATTGATGGGATATAAAAATCCTTTTGATTACCCAAAGTACAACATGGACGATCCGATGTATAATATCGACGTTCCAAAGTATAATATCGATGTATCTTTACGACTACCTAGTAATAAACCAAAAGAAGAATCTAAACCCCCTCAACTAATCATTAAATGGATATGTGCAATATGTAACGAAGAGAAAAAAAGCAAGCAGTCTTTAATAGATCATTATGAATTTCACAAAAAGGAAAAAGAGAAACTCGACGCTGAAAATAGTAAAAAATACCTTGCAGATAAGAGCAATAGCAGGAAAAAAATTGAATGTGAGCGCTGTAGTCTGGATTTCCCTGATGAAATAACTCTTTCGAGGCACTCATATTCAGCACATTCACTATCAAGTCTTTGTTTTGTATGTGGAAAGATATTTGGAAATGCCGAGAAATTAAAATTTCATATGAAGCTACATGCAGATAAGAACTACGTTTGCAACGTATGTGGAAAATCATTTCATACGAGCAATACACTTGTAGTCCACTTGCGAACACATAGCGGAGAAAAGCCGTATAAGTGTACCACTTGTGATAAATGTTTTACCCAGAGAAGTCCATTAGTTATTCACCAAAGACTTCATACGGGCGAAAGACCATTTGTTTGTCCTACGTGTGATAAAAGATTTGTTTCGAGAAGTACTCTTAGTAGCCACAGTAAAACTTGTCGATAACTTTTAATATTGAGATCAGAGATATTGCTAGGTGTTGCAGAAATTGCTCCACCTACTTTCTTTCTTGAAAATTAAAATTTATCTTAATAGTTATATAGTGTGTCCTAAATGGACCTAATTATACCTATTTGTAATTTTTTATTTTTCAATTTTTCAGAAAAATTAATTTTTTATAAGAAGGTAAATGTTCAAATTTAAACTTTTCTTGAAGCTAGAAATAACTTTTTCCTATAATATTTATTTGCAAATAAATGTACATTACTCTCAACATAATTTAAATTTTTCTTAATTTTTTGCCATTCTATACGAATATCGCAATTCTGACTATGGCTAAGACCTTTGCAGAGTAAGCAATACGTAAACATTTTTTCAAAAAATTTAAAAAAAAAGTTAGTTAGGTCCATCCAAGGACACACTGTATATTGTGTTGAAAATAACCATATTTCTCACAATTTTTTTAATCTTTTACAATTTGTATTCGTTGATTTTAGAAAAATAAAACATTAAAGAAACATTTTTGCATATTTGGTAGTTCTTTTGCATAAATTATTTATTTCAAATCAATTTTTTTTTACTGAATCTTAATATTTTTACGTATATTATTGGTATTATTATTATTTTACATTTATTTTACATTACCAGATAATGAGGTATACAACTTATTTGAAATGAATCTATTTTTGGAAAAATTGTTCGTCAATGATATTAGAAAATTTAAATTGTTTTAAAATATTAGTTTCATTACTGTATATAAAAGTTACACTTTCGTCTATAATCTTTTTATAGGTCTGTGAACTTGGCACCACAACCATCGGTGTTAATTGCGAAACTTATACTATCATTTAGCACCCACTTAGCACCTTTTAAATATGAAAAAACAAGAGATGCTAATTGTTTTACCAAAGTTAGTAATAATTTTTTTAATTTTAATGCTAATTTCACACCAGCCCTACAACCATCGGTGCTAATTGCGAAACATACCATCATTTAGCGCCCTCTGAATGTGCAAAAAACAGAGGTGCTAATTGTTTTAACCAATTTATTAATAATTTTATAATTTTGGTGCCTTCACACTTCACACCAGCAGTACAACCATAGGTGCTAATTGCGAAACTGATACCATCATTTAGCACCCTCTGAATATGCAAAAAAACCAGAGGTGCTAATAGTTTTAAGAAAATTAAAAACAATTTTATAATTTTAGTGCCAACTTCACCCCAGCACTACAACCATCATATTAATTGTTTTAACAAGGTTAACAATTTTATAATTTTAATGTCCACTTCACTGCAGGAACCCCAATCATCGGTATTAATTGCGAAACATATGTATACCATCATTTAATACCTTATTAGTGCTCTGTACGTATGTATAGACAGTATTAGTACCTATGTAATATAATCGCCTAATTAATTAGTTACATACGCTTTTAAATTAAAATTCAAAAATCTAAAAACAAAGTAAATAAAAGTTACAATTCATCAAATATTAATTATTGTTATTGTTTCAACGATTTTTTAAATGCATTTTCGATATGCATAATGACCGTATGTAAATAAGACACCACTTTTTAATTCATTATTGTTATTAGAATGAGTTAATGTTGCTGAAAAGGAATACATTATACACAAAGTGCATACACGCGTTTTGTATATTTTTAAATTTGTTATTTATTACCTTTTCTGAAGTGGGTTGGTACCTTTGATGCGATTACCTATTACTGATTGTGGTAATTTGATGTAAACAGAAAACTTTTATGCTCGACATTGCTACAAAAGACAATTTTATATAAAATAAAAATTCTCTAGTCTTGAGAACGGAATTAGAGTGTATTCCGAAACATCAACTCTTAATTATCTAAAATGTTTGACATTTTAAGTTTCAGATTAATATGTTTTTTTAGATGTAAAACATTTTTGGATACGAAGAAACATTCTTTTCAAAAACCAACCTTTGTCTAATTCTTTTGGCGCAGAGGTTTACTTAACAATTTTTTTAAATAATTTATAGGACAGTGGCTTAATCCTTAAAGAAGGTGAGAAAAAAACATTATTAGGTGCCATAAATAAATAACTATAAGACAATATTTGAATAACTTGCTTGAAACAATTTAATAATAATAATAATAATAATAATAATTGTCTTTATTAAAAAAATCGCATATTAACACAATTGTTCTTAAGGCGAAGTCTAGCCAAGGCTACTCAACTTAACCTTATACCTAAAATAACACTAAGTAATCAAGTAAATATGTATAATAAATTTAAATAAATAAATAAATGACCGTGCAAACATTTCTAAATTAAAAAAAAAAAGAGAAATGGACGACAATGTGATAAAATTAATTTATAACAATTAATAGATAACAATATAATCAAAACAATGCGAATGATAAATAGATTTAAGGAAATATAATCAGAAAAACCTACTGCAAACAAAAAAAGAATGATTTTGTTTTGTTCCGAAATTTATCACAGGTAAGTTTTTTAACTGGTCATCAATGCTGTTCACAGAGTTATGTAAATGAGCGTCGAAACTTGGAAGAATGATATTTAGGTAAGGTTAATTTATTTGCAAACTTTAAATTTGAGTTATGAATGTTACATCTAAAAATAAATTTTTCACGGAGGTAAGGTGAAGAGGTATTTTGTGCATAAAAACTGTTGTATTATATTTGTAAAGATTTTCTATATGAAGCCAATTAAGTTCTTTTATTTTATGAGAAATATGGTCATATTTTCTAAGTCTGAAAATAAATCTGCAACGGCTATTTTGTATTTTTTGTAAACGGTGTTGAGTTATTTTATCTAAAATAGAAAAATACGATATTACAATAATTTAATATATGAAGAACCAGAGTTTCACAGAGTTTTTTTTTCTTAATTTGTAGTTTAAAATGGAAATATTAGTCATGATAAGACAACCAGAAAAATTCTTATAAAATTCAAATATTAATATATAACAGTTTTAATGCAACATATGATTTTCTTATCAAAATGGAAACATGCTCTTTAAAGCGCTTATCATCGTCAAAAATTAAACCAAGATTTCTTGCATGTTTCACAACAGGAAGAGGTTTACCTTCCAAAGTTAAGCTAATATTAGAACGCACAGTACCTGTACTCTATTATTAGCAAAACACAAAACGACACACTTACTTGGATTAAGCTTTAAATTATTGCTCGATGAATATTTTGATAATGACTCTAAATCTGTATTAATTCTGTCACAAGCAAGATTTGTATGATCAGGGTTGAACGAATATAGCAACTGTGTATCATCTGCATATGATTGGATGTTGGTGTAATTTACGCAGTTATATAAGTCGGCAGTATATATTAAGAATAAAATTGGTCCCATAACTGACCCCTGGGACACTCCTGACGTAATGGGACAAGTGTCTGATACCGTATCATTTAAAGTCACCATTCGTTGACGGCAACTTAGATATGACATAAAAAAATTTAACGAATTTATATCAAAACCGTAATAGGCTAATTTCGCACACAATAAGAAGTAGTCTAAAGTGTCAAAAGCTTTCGAAAAGTCTAAAAGTATAAGAGCAGTGGTATCACCTTTATCAAGAGAGCAAAAAATATTGTCCGTAATATTTGCAAGAATGAGGTTGTGCAACCTTTTCGAAAACCGGACTATAAATTAGATATAATCTTATTTTCAATTGCTTACACATAAATTTGAGCTTGAACAATTTTTTCTAAAATTTTTGATAAAACTGGAATAATGGTGATAGGTCTTAACTCAGAATATTCTACAGGATTTTAGCTACAGGTTTTAGCTAAAGGTTTAATTAATGATAGTTTCCATTTATTAGGGAAATAACCTGCCACCAACAGCAGTTAATAATGTGGGTTATGTGTTTACAAATAACCGGTGAGCAGTATTTTATCATTAGAGCAGAGACACCGTCCCAGTCTTGAGCATTCCATTTTAAATTAAAAATAACACTTTCAACGTCACTAATTGTTGCGAGTTTAAAATGAAAAGATAAACTTATTTGTAGCGTATCTATTCACCGTCTCGGTGCAATTATTGGAAGGACTATTAATTTCGTCTAAATTACTTAACTGTACTGGAATATCAATATTTTGTTTACTTTTAATATGCAAATTTTTTATAGCTTTCCAAAGTTCTTTGCTAGAAGAATTGTTTTGATGAAATGCTAAATATGCTGCTTTTTCCCGTCTGATAGTAGCTAAGGTTAGATTCCTTAGTTGCTTAGTCTAATCGTTTGTGTGATTGGTTTTATTATATTTGGAGAGAACTTTATCACGGTCCGACATTAACTTTTTTATAACAGGTGTAAGCCAAGGGGCATAGGGTTTGGACACTCTTGAGGTTACAATCTGTAATTATTCACAGAAATATGATAGCATTTTAAAGGTTTATTAACCATCAACAATTAACAAGTGTTATATTTAAAACTGCTGACATTTTGTTTTAAAATTACAACTTTTTCATTACAAAATAATACAATTGCCTTATATATTCTACAGAGGAGCCAAAACAATGAACCTCGTAGAACTTACACCTATGTGCAGATAATAAATAATTTTAATAATTCATAAAAAATCTTAACTAATTTTGACATTTTAGGTTTTAGTGGACAATTACCTCTGTACAAAATGTCAAATCTAATATCATAAATTCTATAAAGAGCAAACATAACGTCTATATGAAATATAAGTTGCTTAATCTGTCACAGTCTACTCCTGTATACTCTCGTACTTTTCAATTGTTTTCATTTATAAGATGGTACCTCCCTCATATGCTCCTAAGTTTAAAATAAAATGTAAAATACCTTGCGCATTCGCCATTTATTAAAAAATGTATTGTGTTCGAAAATATATCTTCCTAAATACGGGCTTCATCTTTATGATTTTAGAGTCACATGAAAGCCCCATGGTTTTTTTATAGCAATCTGAGATTTAATGGCATATTTTTCGTTCTACGAATTTTACAGGGCGATTAACGGACACCTTACAAAATCTCAAAAATTCAAAGTTCTCCAAAAAGAGTAGCAGTCATGGCAGAACTTGTTGGGTGTGGATGATCGATCATAGAGCTCCTATCTCGGGACATTTTTTGGAAATTTCTAACTGTGACGTTTTGGAGCAGAAATGATTTTTTTCTGCTTTACAAAGATGTATAATGTTGTCTGTTATAAAGTTCACCAAAAATATAAAATTATTAATAACTGTTAAAACAATTAGTACCTCTGTTTTTTTTTTGCATATTCATAGGATGCTAATTGGGTTCTAAATGATTGTATAAGTTTCGCCATTACCACCGATGGTTGTAGTGCTGGTGTGAAGTTAGTACCAAAATTATGAAATTGTTAATAATTTTGTTAAAACAACTAGCACCTGTGTTTTTTTTTTTTGCATATTTAGAGGGTGCTAAATGATGGTATAAGTTTCACAATTAACACCGATGGGGGTAGTGCTGGTGTAAAATTGGCACTAAAATTAGAAAAATTATTGATAACTTTGTTAAAACAATTAGCACCTCTGTTTTTTTTTTGCATATTCAGAGGGTGCTAATTAGGTTCTAAATTATGGTATGTTTCGCAATTAGCACCGATGATTGTGGTGCTGGTGTGAAGTTGACACCAAAAATATAAAATTTTTAACAACTCTGTTAAAACAATTAGCACCTCTTTTTTTTACTTATTCAGAAGGTGGATGGTGATGTAGGTTTCGCAGTTTTACCGATGGTTGTGCTACCAAGTTCACAGACCTTTTTATTCAATCTTTTTATTGAATCGTGAAAAACATTAGTAGCAAAGGATTTATCAATAATTACATAAATAACTTTATTATATTTTTTTTGGTCACATATTTATACTGGTAGGGCGTCCCAGCAACAACAAACATTAGAGTAGTGTTTGTTTTTCTTGAAATCTTATAATCTAAACGGCGGCGAAGTATAACTTGGGGGCTTGTGTCTACAGTTGAGGGGCTTTCACGCAAAAGCTGATGTCACTTTTTTTAATTTGTAATAGATAGTTTTTTTTCTTAAATCAATTTTGTACATTTAAATTAGTTTCTTAGGTATAACTTTATTAGATATAAAATACACTTAATTGACATAGTTCTGTTTCACCCGGTGATTTTATCCGTAGAAACAAAAATAGATTTTTTTGTCATTTCTATCCCCACCATGCCCTGGGAGATAAGATGGACATACAGTTATAATTTGACTCCCGCTACTGTTACATCAATTTTGAAAACCCTGTGTAATTAATTTTTAATAAAGTTTCGCATGTGTGTTAAGACACTTAGTGAATACCTACCTGAAGAACATCGTAAGAGAGCCCAGGACCGGTTTAATAAGGCCTATTCAGGCTACAAAACTCAGCTAGACACCATTAAGCAGAATTAAGGAGAAATTTAGGATCCATCTTTTTACGTCGAACCGCCAACAGTTCACTTTTTTCACAGTTTGTGGTTTTTATTATTAAATCATTAAAAGACATATTAACTTTTGGTTGAATGAGTTTTTTAAATATTTATTAAATATAAAGTAGAAACCTTGGAAAATGCTCATACAAAAATGAAAAGATGTATTTAAATGTGAAATGCTGGTTCCTCGTCAAGAAAATTCTTGCAAGGTTCATCTTCATACTCCTCATTCATTTCGATACTTTGAAGGTTCTGCAAAATTGTGTTATAATATTCTAGTTCTGGATCATTAGTGATTGAATAAAACGACAAATAAAACAATAAAACAGCTCAACAATGGTAAATCACAGTAGTCGAGTCTTCAATTAAATCTGACCATAAATTAATTAACAATCAAAACTTTATTTCAGCTATTGGATCGTAAATGACGATAGATTTCAAAATTACAAAAATACGGTTTGAAAATATCTACCCAATACCAGGGATCTGGACCGGACAGTTTTCGGACAGAAAACCGAACCGGAACATTTTTTTTTTTTTGAGCCGGAACAGAAACCGGACTCATATAACATTTTAAATTAATTTTAGGTACCGAACTCGAGCCCTTAAAAATTAAAATGGTATTTTCGGTTGTTTTCGGTTATTTGCAGTTTTTTTTGGAATATTTTATTTTTAACTTATCAGGAAAGGAATTCTGCTTACAAAAGGTTTGCGATACTGGTTTGATGTTGTCAGTTGTCAGCACAGAATAACTATATCTATACCTATATCTAACTATATTTTTGTCAGTATACACAGATAATACAACCCCCATTATTTCTGAAGGTACCTCAAAATATCTTGAGTGGGAGAGGGCTACACATTTAGAGGCAGTCGACAGTCTGGACACACACCCAATGTCCGAGTATGCTAGTATTAGTTTCTTGTTTAAAACAAACTCTAGCTCCTCGACCGGAGATCGAACTTGGAACTCCAGGGTGAGAGGCAAGTGTCCTTACCATTCGACAACACACAAAGTATAAGATTAAATTCGTAAAAACTGTAAATCTAAGGTTATGTGTCTCATGTGATGCACATGCTCCATGGTCACTTGTCAATTGCATTAAATTTGCCAACCTCATTCCTGATTCATTTTCCCTTGACTACGGTATCTGTTGGAAAAAATGGAGCGAACAACAACTAATGATGGGAATAATCGAGATATGATAATCATTATTAATTTATTATTCAAATATCTCGAGATAATCGATTATAATCTAAAAATTGTTAGTACTAATATTAGCAGTTCAGAAAATTAGTTGTATAATTATTCCACGATGAATGTGGCGGCGTCCGATTCGATTATTCTCTCGGTTTCGAAGTTGGAACTCTTGATCGATGACCACGAAACGTACAAAATAAGTAATTAGTTAGTTGCAACAACAGAGTACAGCAAACCCATAGATTTGATTTAGCAAACCAGATATACAATAATTGGCGAAACGTAGAGATTTTTTTATATATAAATAGGTGTATATACTTGGTGTGAAATAATTTAAAAGTAGTCGTTTAAGTTTGTCGATTATTAAAATATCTTTCGTTAATAATAATCGATTTATTGAAATATCCCTATTATTCCCATCACTAAAAACAACAAACACAACCCATCAATGCTTTGCGATGCGTCGCTCATACGTTGCAGTTGGTAATTTGAATTTTGGATAAAAATACCTACCTACACTATACAGATTATCTATGTATGTGACCTACCTACCAATTTCTAATTCTATAATAACGAAACACCGAAGGAAATCATTTGGACCGAAGAAAATTGTCCAAACCGGAACGGAACAATATTTTTGGAACCGGAACCGAAATTTTTCATTTCATTTGGAACCTTTACCGGACTGGAACCGTTATTTCATTTGGACCCGGGTCATTGCTCAGTACCTATAAAGTTTTGTTTCTAAATCTAGTAACTTCTATACAAAGTTAATGGACTTATTCCGTTTTGTTTAAATGCTTCTATAAAACCGTAATGTTGAGGATAAATGAATTACTTGTTTGAAATCATAAGTAGGGCTGTCAAAAATGTTCCGTGGGACAGTGGCGTACGCGAAATTAACTAATACGAGAAACAATAAACAATTTATAACAATGTATGTAAAACCCTCTTAACTAGCTTAATGAACTAGCTTGCTTATCACAAACTGGAGAAGATGTGTAGCCATTTTGCAGCATCAGGTATGTTTCTATGGTTGTCTCCATGAGTGATGTTCGCTTTAGTGAAAATATATTCTTATATTTTGAAAACGACCGTTCAACATCTACTGATGTAATACACGCATACGTAAAATAGTCTTTAAACGCACTTATCGGATCTGGGGCTGCACCATCACATATTTGTCTTAATTAGGTAAAACTGGTGTCTTTATTTAACACACTTGCGAACTTTTCTTTAATGCGCTCATTTGTTTCGTCACCTATAGCGTGTAGCAGTAGATTTACTTCGTCCACTATTTGCACTGACTCCGCTAACGACAACGCACTGTTTTCTTATTTTTTTATGCTTTCATGTAATGGTTTATAGTTCTTCGCAATATTTCTTAAAGCTGTTTCAACGGAGATATCTTCGAATTTTGTCTGGCTTTTCTTAATAGCTGCAGCCTCATCTGGATTGAATTGTAATATCACAGCTTTTATTTGTTGGACATATTCAGCATAATAAAAAGCTGCCTGCAACCATTTTCCCCAACGTGTAAGAATCGGCTGTGATGGTTCAGGAATACCGAGACACTTGCTATGAAATACACGGAGACGTTTAGGAGATTTAAGAAACACTTTTTTTGTACTTGCTATTAATGCATCCACCTCTGGAAAACCTTTTCGAATAGTTTCTGCCACAAGATGTAAAGCATGCACTTTACACGTAACATGTATAAACGTACAACCTTGTTCTTGCAAAGAACGGCCTACCGAACGCATTGTCACGGCGCCATCAGTCACAAACAACAGATGACATTTTGACAGTTCAAATTTTTCTAAAGTCTCCAGCACTACCCTGGTAATTGTTTCGCTAGTACACTGACTTAGTCTTTTGCTAGCTAGTAACAGTGGACCTGTCGGTTTAAGAGGGTCCAGTACTACTATAACATTTAAAATAGATTTTTTTTTACAATCTGTTGTCTTATCAACAGATAACCACAGCCGTGTATTTTTTAATTCACATTTCATATTATTTACCATGTCTACGTGTACAGTTGGTAGATAGTTACATAACGTTGTGCGACTTGGTAACTTCACCTGGGCATTGTATTTATTCCAGAACTCTAGAAATGGTTGTTTATCGAGTATGTACAGCGGAACGTCACAGCAATCAGCATTAATAGTAAATTAAACATAAACTGTGTTGTCGAACGCACCCCATTTTTTTATTTTTATGGTGTAACCTATTTACGTGAAGTCCACAATCACGCTTATCCCAACACATCAGATCTTTCTCGCACATTTTACAAATTATTTTAGCACCATCGTAAAATAAATCCGGGAAATCACCTATGAACTTATTCACTTTGTCAGCAAATGGCCGTTTTCTACCCCTGCGTACGTCTGCCATGCTTTATTATTAAATTAATATCAACAATACAGTACAACAAATAAAATAAAAACACAAAGACAATATGCAATACGCCCAAGTGACTTAACGTGTACACAACTCGAAAGCTAATACCATGATACACAGAAACGATTTGCAGCTTTGCGTTCGGATGCATTTTCTCAGCGATGTATTCATTTTTATTTAAAACAACCCCAAACAGTTCCTAGTAACACGAAAATCGAAAAATTGTACTTTTCAACTTTTGCGTGAAAACCCCTCAGTTGTGCCGGAATACCGTAGCGAACTGGGTGCATAAATTATCAGAAAAAGAGGCTATGTATTTTCTCATACACTATTGGACTCAATTTCATGCAAAACCTGCGTCTAAGGCGATAAAAAGAATTAGAGTTTAAATATGAGGAAGAGACTTGACTACATACTGTTTTGTTGCCACTAAGGAGCGCGCTGCACCGGCGCGATACAATTTGAACGCAAATGTCGAATTCAGCCGGGGACCGTAGACATATTCATTTTCGTAGTTCTGTGCCTATGTGGCAGTAGCGCAGAGCAACTGTTTTTTCACGTGTACTAGTTTTCTATAATTCCATCATTGTCTGTTCATTCAATGCAGGTTTTGCATGAAATTGAGACCAGTGGTGTATATACGGCAAAGTAACACCAGCCTAATGTCAACTTTAATTATTCTATGATCTACGTACAAAAACAATACGTAGATAGGCATACAAAGGGAAGGATGTTGTTGGGAAGGTCACATAGTGATTGAAAGGTCACAATAATTATGTCATATTTGATATTGGTGAATGATATCTATTGCAGTATGTATAAGATGGCCAATCAAGTGCCTAAAAGTCGAAGGCTTGTTTTAAATGTTCTGGTATATTTCCAAAACACAAGACAAACAAAAGAAACATTTTTCTAACAAGAATAGCAGTATTCAGGGTAGTGGCGTATAACCCTACAAGTCCATAAAGTGCGGACTTGGGTTGCAAAATATTTAGGAGCGGGACGGCGAACCGAACGGGTCAAATAACTGGATAAGTTTTAAAAGCTAAAATCGAAATTATCTAACTCAAAATTGAGCAGCTTAGCCATAATGACTGATGAATCAAATTTGTTGAAACTTTTTGATTTTACAGAGATTATTCAAACTTGCTGCGATCAAATATCGAAAAAAAGACCTTTAGTTACTAATGTAATTAATATCTATTTTTATTTGTTGCGTTTTTTTTCGTTACATATTTTATTGTTTTTATTTTATTGTATTTAAAACCTCTGGGCAGTAATTATTTCAAAATGACATTCAAGTAGGTTACTGTCTATGATGCGTCCAGGTTACCAAGAAACTGTACAAGTTATTTATATTCATTATAGTATTGAGTACTATAATGAAATCATTATAGTACTCATTTCGAAAAAGTGTATCATTTTGACACTGAAAATGATGTTTATAATGATGTCATTTTGACACGACAAGATAAATGCAGTAAATGCAGTTTTTCGTACGATTATGGAAAATTGCCGGGCGAGTGGAAGCTGAATTCAGCAACCGTATGAGTACGAAAAACATGTTCATCCGTGTGTCATACCATACACTATCTTTTATTCCATTGTAAAAAGAAAATAATCAGTTTTTTTTATTCATAATATTTATTTTAATTGAAAAATCGTAATCGACTTCACATCACTTTGACACAATCTAATAAGACTATAGTTTGTTTAATTTTTTTTATGGTATCCATTATTTTGTTCATAATTGTTTACCGCCCGAAAAGTACTTTTTCTGCAACCTCTATAGAAAGTAATATTTTTCTCCCTCAGATGTGGGTGGAAAATGGTACTTTCGCTCCCTAGCGAGACAAAATAGCTTTTCCCCTAGGGAGGAGAGTACATTCTACCCGTATTTTTGACTATTACCATAGTTACCTTGAAATCTCAATGTCAGCTAAGATGTCAAAATAAACGTCAAAATTATGGCACTTTCATTGGTTGTTATTATATCTTATTAATTTTAAACAATATAGCTCATTTTAGAAATATAATTATAATGGAGCCGCAACAATTTGATTCGTGGACTTGTCTGTTACCATAACGACCACCTTTGAAACTGGTGTTTTAATATTCCACGGCTTACGTACTAATCAAATTATTATTATTATAACTGTCATAATGCCAATATACATTTAAGAAATGTTATTTCCCTTTCACCTGTGTCTTATATTATAGATTGTAGAAAAAATCATATGTATAACATGGGAGGAAAGTGTAATTTCATCCGTTGGATGATTATTTCATCCATGGTATGAAATGTTACTCTTTCCATCCTTTGTTATACAAATAACTATTTTGGCATGCAGGGCCGGCTCTTTCAAAACTGGCGCCAAAGACTAGGCCCAATTTTGCCACTCTTCTAAAAGAAATCAAAAGAAACAAAATGCAATCAAATAAAACTGAACAATTATTACACTAAAATATGTAGGTACTTCTCTGTATTTTCTGCATTTTTAACTCGATAAAATTGTTAGATAATTCATTAAAATTACTTGAGATAACTTGCCATCGATACTTCTGTGTAATAAATATGTATGAAGATTGAAGATACAAAACTTATTGGAAATATGATTTTATATTAGAATAATTTATTCCTTATTTGCTATTTACTATTATTTAATAATTAGGTAAGATCTATACCTTCTTAAGATTATTTATAATTGTTCTTTTTCACTGTGGCATTGTACGATTTTGAATGAAAAGTAGTAAAACTGTCCGTAGATTTAAAGACATTTCGCACAGAAATGTGTCTCCATTTTTAAATTTCCTAACAATCTAATCATAGTTTTAATCGTTTCCATCTTTGAAAGAAAAGAAAAAAAAGAAAAATATCTATAACAAGCAACTTTCTCCATGAGAAAACTTGTTTATTTAGTGCTATAAATTTCAGATGAGTGTAAATTTACAACAGTTTGTTATTGAGAATCCCACTTTAACCTTTTGAGGGAAAGTTAAAAATGTCTTCTATGTATAGTACCAGATTTTCTTTTTTATGATTTTGTTTCTGAGAATTTTTTTGAAATTATTTATTAAACGAATTTTATTTTCATATTGTTATAACCAATAAAACCACCTAATTATTCGCTTTATTTAATTCACCTAAAAATAGTTATTTATAATTCTTTGTCGAATTATTGTTTCTCGTTAAACCACCCAAGCGTACTCATGCTGTTACGCAATGCATGTCGTGCACCCACGGATTCGTGATTCTTAGAAAATACAGCTTTACTTGTCACTTTTGATTAACAACTAATCTCCCTTCTAAAAACATGCTGGCATCTCAGTTGTGAATCATTCTTTTGATGGCAATGCTACAGTAACTCTCTGAATTTTATTTCATGGGAAAGCATCTCAGGTATAGTTTATTTCAAACTTATCTGCAACATAAAAATGTCGACTTCTTTGACGGCGGTAAAGAGATCAAAGAAGCCGACGTTTTTTATATTGCAAGTAGGTGTGAAATAAACAGTTTCGAGTTTTATGTGGTAGTTTCTTTTTCATATATTTATTAAAAATGATTTTGTTTAACAATTTAGTATTGAGTGCTTATGCTAAGTAATAAAGATTACGTGTACCGATTACAAGAAAGGTGATTTATTTGTTCGTCAGTCTGCTTTAAAAAAAATTGATGATTACGATATAATACAAATATTTTGTTCACACGATAGGTTATAAATACAATGCTGTAACAGTATACAACTAATAATGACCAGTATTTGCGGAATACCTACGTCTGGAACGTGATTATAAATTTATTTTATAAATAAATTTAATGATGTTAACTTGTTTTTTTTATTTTAGGACTACAACAGTTAACAATTGCATATTTATACGTACTATACCTAGACCATCGATATACTCAGCAACAACTGAAGATTTTCAGCCAAATTTATCAAAGACCGATACCAAGTCCGATCCCCTGGCACACTCGATGTCAACTCTACAAAACCAATATATGTTTTTAGCACCTCCAATGTTACCTCATAATTATGTGAGATTCCCAAATAGTACAAGTTTTAATATAAACCCAGGGATGCCAATAGGTTTGGCCACACAACCATTAACAAACATTCAAACGAATAATCAAAATATTTTTATGAATAGGTCAGCCTATTTGCCACATACGGCAAACTTGTGTCCAACCTTGTCTTCTATGGAAAACTTCTCAACCACTATGCTGACACCAAATTACACAGTAAGTGAAAATGTGTATAGAGCACCCACGTTGCTGCTACTAACTACCAATACAAATGGTGGTATTCCAAATCTACCTCAGAGTAAAACTACAAGTACAATAAAAAATCTAACGTTTCCTCATCAGGAATCGGACATTACAAAAGGCGGTAATAACATTCCTCCCGCGCAGAATTGTTTTACGGTCCCCGAAACAAGTAAAGGAAAAAGTACAACAAAGAATCTAACAATCTCTCATCGGGAATCTGACATTACAAAAAGCGGTAGTAACACTTCTTCCACACAGAGTTGTTTTACAGTCCCCGAAACAAGTAAAGAAGAAAGTACAATAAGGAATCTAACATTTCCTCATCAAGAATCCGACATTACTGAAAGCGGTAGTAACATTTCTCCCACACAGAGTTGTTTGACAGTTCCCGAAACAAGTAAAGAAAACTCTAGTTATAATAGTTCAAATATTGAGGTTATGTCGATGGGATATAAAAATCCTTTTGATTACCCAAAGTACAACATGGACGATCCGAAGTATAATATCGACGTATCATTACAACTACCTAGCAATAAACCAAAAGAAGAATCTAAACCCCCTCAACTAATTATTAAATGGATATGTTTCATATGTAACGAAGAGAAAAAGAACAGGCAGTCTTTAATAGATCATTATGAATTTCACAAAGAGGAAAAAGATAAACTTGACATCGAAAATAGTAAACAATGCCTTGCAGAAAAGAGCAACAACAAGAAAAAATTTGAGTGCGAGCGCTGTAGTCTATTTTTTCCTAATAAGATGGCTCTTTCGAGACACTCATATTCAGTACATTCAATACAATGCCGTCTTTGTTTTGTATGTGGAAAGATATTTGGAAATGGCCAGACATTAAAATTTCATATGCAGCTACATTCTGACGTTAAGAACTACGTTTGCAACGTATGTGGAAAATCATTTCATACGAGCAATACACTTGCAGGCCACTTGCGAACACATAGCGGAGAAAGACCTCATAAGTGTACTACTTGTGGTAAATGTTTTACCCAGAGAACTCCATTAGTTATTCACCAAAGACTTCATACGGGCGAAAGACCATTTGTTTGTCCTACATGTGACAAAGGATTTGTTTCGAGAGGTGCTTTTAGTAGCCATCGTAAAACTTGTCGATAATGTCGATAATTTTTAATATCAAGATCAGAGATATTGCTAGGTATTGAGGAATTACGCCAACTACTGCCTTTCCTGGAAATTGAAATTGATGTTTGGGTCTAATCAAAATTTATTTATTTTAATAATTAAACAATGTGCTCCTAAATGGACCTCATTATACCTACTTGTAATTTTTTTATTTTCCCATTTTTCAAAAAAAGTCATTTTTTATAAGTAGGCAAAAGTTCACGTTAGAACTTTTCTTAAAACTGGAAATAACTTGTTCCTATAACATTAATTTGTAAATAAATGTACAGGGTTATGCAACGAAATAGACCATCCCTAAGAACTCTTATTTTTGATACTACAAAAAGAGGTTTTACAAAAGTTGTAGGGTTTTTCAAAAGCAGTTTTCAGAAAAAAAGTTGTTTAGAAGAAATATGAATATAAATTGCATTTTTCAAATGGAAGTCTGTATTTTTTGCAGCGTATTTTTCTGATTTCAAATGTGTCATATATTATCTTTTAGGGTTTTCTAATTATAATTTTTGTGGCCCGAAAATAGTAATTTAGATTTTAGATTTTATAATTATTTAGTTAGCCTTGGACGAAAAACAAAATGACTCACAGATGTGACAGCAGAGGAAAATAAATTTAAGGCACCAATCAGATGGTTAACTGATAACATTAAGAAATATTTCTTATATTGTGAAAATGTTGAGTTTACAAAAACCGTATGATATATTATCACTGTTCTTAAAAAATAAGAAGAATGCAGGCCAACTATTTTACTGGATATTATAAATCTAATATTAATTATTGCTAATAACTTTAGCTCGTAGAGAATATGTCCGTTTATATCCTGAGTGAGCCTTGCCTGAAAGGAGAGCTTTTTCAAACATTAACAATAAACTTGAGGCCACCGTAAGCTTAAAGAAGAAAAAAAGGCAGTTAAAAATAACCAGGTGAATTTAATATACTACATTTCCAAGAACATCCTAATCTTTCCTTGAGTGACGTCCGTGATTTACAATATTCATATGAAATCACACACACACAGTCTTAAAAAAATGAGAGGATACAAAATAAAGCCAATACAAAAATTAAGCAATATTTGTATCAAAATAGACTTACATACTGTGCTTATATGGTAAATAGATTAGAAGCGGATCTAAATTTTTTTCAAACTATATTATGGACTGATGAAGTCAAATTTACCATAGCTGAAGTGTTTAAGGCGACGTTAGCACTCCCTCGTCGGCAGGGCAGCTTTAAATCGCTGTTAAAATTTTTCTGTTAGTAATATTGAAAAACGAAAACATTAGGTACATTCTAAATTCCATATAGATTTAATATATAAAATTACAGGCAATACTGATGCGTATTTTTTTTAAACCAATAAAGTACGAATAATTTATTTGGTGTCATTTTATCAAACTAAATAATTCTTATTTCCTATTAATCAGTGGCGGTCGGTCCATGGAAGCAAGGGAAGCAGTGCTTCCCCTGGGATTATTAAAAAAAAAACACATAAATAGAACCTAATTATTATTTATCACATATATTAATCATTAAAATTTACTTTTACCCAATTTCAATAGATACGGCCCTGCTTTTATGCAGCTGAGATAATGTTGCACGCTAAAACCGTAACGATGACGCACTCGATTAATCGAGCCAACACGAACTCGCGCAACTTCGATATATGTAAGCAGAGACAACTGTCTCTGGTAAGTAGGTAACTTATTGAAATGCATCCCATCCCGACTTCATAATCTTGATATCTGAGCTGTATAGCATCGTAATACGTTTTATTTTATAGATTTTAATCTCGATTTTAATATCGATTTTAATATTATACTTAATATTAATCTTCCTAGTATTATTCTCAGCTTTTGTGCTATATTTGTAAAAACTTTTTTGGTGTTTCTGAACCTGTGGTGCGACGACAAGTGATTTTTAAAACGTTGAATATTAGTGCGCGTGTACGCAGATTTAGAATTACTTATTAAATTTGGAAGCTGGTTCTAGCACTGTGGAAAATATTATTTGCGTTTGTGTGGTGTGCAATTTGTTGAAAAGGGGATTTTCAACGTATTCGTTTCAAGATAAACTGGATATTATTAGAAATGGGAAACCAACACCTGATTTAAAATTCTTAAAAACGAAAGTTAAATCATGCTATAGGTACTTTAATATTGAAGTGTACAGTGCTAATCAGTGGTTAAGGGGTTGTGAAAATTTGTGTAAATTGTTTTGTTGGCCATGTGTACTGTTCACAAATGAAAAAGGTGTTTGGAATAAAAATGGCTTTTCAGATTTAAACAACATTCACAAAGTGACAAAAAGGCATGGTAAGTGTGAAACTCATTTGGGAGCGGTGCTAAAAGAATAAACATTTGGAAAATCACGAATTGAGCATTCATTAGATCAGCAGTTGAAAGAAAGTGTTAAAAGGACTTATTGATATTGTTTGTTTTCTCGGCGAAAATGAACTTAGTTTTTAGAGGTCATACTGAATCTCGAAGCGTTGCTAATAGGGGCAATTTTATCAATTTAGTTGATTTATTAGCAAAATACGATACAATTTTAAGTAACCATCTGGAACACTCCACGATATTTCGCGGTACATCAAATCATATTCAAAATGATTTGATTCAGTCGATAAGCAATATTGTTTTAGAAATGATCAAGTAAGAAATAAAAAAGCTCCTTTTGTTGCAGTTATGTTAGATGAAACAACCGATAGTACGAATATTAGTCAGTTGTCAATCGTAGTACGCTACATAAATCCAAATGGGAAATTCCAAGAGCGCTTTTTAGGATTTTTAGACGTAGCAACGCCATGAACGGCCGCAGCTTTATATACTATAGTTTGTCAGATAGTCTATGATCTACAGTGTGGTGCCAAACTTATCGCCCAAAGTTATGATGGGGCCGCTGTAATGACTGGTGAATTGGGGGGCCTGCAGGCCAAAGTAAAAGAGACTTTTCAGAATGCAATATTTGTACATTGTTTTGCGCATCGATTAAATTTAGTTCTAGCTTAATCTGCAGCGTGTCTTAAAGAGTGCAAAGTGTTTTTTTCAAGTATTAGTGGAATGGCTGCCTTTTTTTTCAAAATCATCAAAACGGACACGAGAATAAAAACTTTTTCAAGAAATTTAACCAGTGAAGAGCGGCTTTCAAAATTGTCCCTGTTAACAATAGAAAGTGACTTTGTGAAGATGTCCAAAAATTCAAACTTTTACGACGAAGTTATTTCTGACATCGCAAAAAAGGAGAGGCGGATTAAACTACATTGTAAATAGGTAGGTATGTGCATGTTAACTACTTAACAAACTCTCTATTTGGCTGCGGGTTCAATCCTCGCCACCGGCGCTGGCAATGTCGGTGGATATGGTTGTGTGTCTGCGTTTTTTTTCATAAGTGTAACCCTCGCCCGTGCAGCTTCGGCTTTGGAATCGGGGGTTGTCTAATTTTTGTGGTGTTTTTATGTTTTATGTTTATTGAGGAGCGGTCCTACAAGTGTACTTTTTTCTAGATATCATAACTTTGCAGCTTTCGACATTTGTTTTAAAATGAGTATACGGAAGCCACGTCCCTTTTCTTAAAATAATTTTTGCCTCGCTTCGCTCGGGGCCTCGCGCTACCCATCACTCTATATCACAAACTGCTTCCCCTGTATCAAAACTCACCGCACGCCCCTGCTATTAATAAAAAATAATACGCTCCAGTATTGCCTGTAACTTTATATAGTAAATCTATACGGTATTTAGAGTGAACCCAATATATTCATTTTTCGATATTACTAACAAAAATTTTAATAGCGATTTATAAATTTAAGTTGGATATCTGGTGAAAACGCACCCTTAATAGACGAAATACAAGACACTACTAACCATAAAACCCAAATGACATTAATTTAAGGAAGACGGTCGGTACACATCTTGTGTGGAATTTTTCAAAAACAAAAAATCAGAGTAATTAGACCTATTTTATATCATGAAAATGTCACTGGAATTACTTATAAAAAAGTTCCCTATGAATGAAATAGCAGAAGAATAAGACGGGTACCTTTACCACCAAATAATATATGGCAGCAAGATGACGCCCATTCACACAATATAATGGTGGTGAGAATGTTTTTAAATGACACATATCCAGAATGAATTGGAAAATTTGGAGCTATATCAACAAATGGTTCTGAACTTAAACCTCCAAACGCATTCTTATGACTCAGTTAACGTATTCTGCAAGTATTGCTAAAGAAGTTTTTTTCAGAGTTAAAATCTTCTTTTGTGACTTCTTGTGTGAGGATTATTAACTTCCGTTAGATTTATGAATGTCAACCACAAAATAACTCTTAGATATGACCTCCAGAAGTAACTGTTCATTTCTAAAATAATGGTGTTATGTCACTACACTTAAGTACTTTTAAAAGGTTGAATATTACCTCTTATAGACTTCACAGTGAATAATTTTTATACATTCTTTATAGTGGTGTACAGTATATGCAATATGTATTTCTTATTATGGTTTTTAATTCTCATGCACTTTGCAACGTGATATAATATTTATTCAAAATGTATTTTGTATTAAACTTAAAGTAGCATAATTAGATTGACCAGAATCGCAAAATGTGAATTTATCAGTATCACATTTTTATTTATTTTTGCCAACATCACAATGGCGGTGACAGTAAGTACATTCGTCCTCGAGCTGGTCTTAAATAATGGTGAAGTTGTGTAAAGCAACCTCCGCCGTTCTGTAAAATTTTAAAATAGATAGGCATAAGAACTACTTATGGACGTATATAAATTCTCTTCAAGACGTTATTTTCCGATGTCAGGTAGCAAAACAAAGGCTAAATATTGAGTTTATGAAACTAATGTAACCTGATATCTTGTTCATAGAGTAATAAATATAATTTAGAGATACTTTTTTTGCACCGCTCATTGTAGGATTTTTTGTGATAATTATAAAATCCAAATTATTTAATTTTTTAGAAACAATGAAACCTCTTTTTGTAACTTCTACCAACGTTCGGTAAAAATTTTCATAAGTACTCTCACTTATGCAAATTATATTAGTTTTATTAACCCCTACGTAACGTCCTTTATAAACTATACATCGCAAATTAACGTCTTAAGAGAATTTATATACGTTTACGTAAATAGTTCTTATGCCGATCTATTTTAGAATTCTCCAGAACGTTTGTAACCTCGCATGCTTGCTGGGGAGGCTATCTAAAAAATCAAATATGTACGGGTCAAACAGTAAACTTAGATATTCTGGAAAACAAGATTAGAAGCAATCGAGTCTATTGATTGACAAACTTCACATTGTGTATTAATTTGCTAGTTTGACCATATTACATTAAATAAAAATTGTATATTTTTTGTACAAGAATAAAGATGCTTAAATTATATAAATGGAAAAATTACATTTTTAAGAGATTCAATTTTTGGGGTTCCTGTACATATTTCTCTTTATTTTTTAATTGCAATCGTATTTTCATAAAGAATGGTTTTCTGTTGTAGTATCAAATATAAAAAAAGTTTTTCCTCCTGTAAAATCAGTCCGAAGACACACTGTACATGTATATGCTCTTACCCCTCTTTATATGCACTTGCCCTAACCCCTAATTTTCAAGGTGCATGTGCATATTTTGCTTTGAATGTATAACGTAATTAATAAAATAAGAAACTAATACATAGGTACACCAGAAAGTACATCTTAAAATTAGTGTATATGTTAGACGCAATATGCGAATTCGGTTAATGCCCCAAAAAAATGCTCAGAACTAGTAATGAGCAAATAAAATGTCCAATACCCGACGTATCTATTTTCAATTAGTATTGCACATCATAATGTCTCAGATAGTAGGTGGTACTTTATAACAATATCTTTTAATCTGCATTTTTTCGATCGATTAATTTTTCATCATTACATCATAATATGCACAAAACTAGTTCCGAGAATTTTGACATCTAGTTATTAGTTGTACAAGCCACAAACATTATAAGAAAAAATAAGTACCTTATAAATATAACAAAATTTTATTGAGGAATAAACATTCTAAAAAGAAAATTAAAAATAAGATTTCCATTTTTTGGAAAAATAAAACAAAATCTTGAACAAATAACCTTCGCATAATATGCTGAAAGAATAATTTATTTATTGATGCAGGAGCTACTGTAGTGGCATTTGGGATTGTAAAGTACGTTTTTTTTTATACATGAGGATGCTTTTGTGCGGCAATTTTTGTTACAACCGCAAAATATAAATCCCTGCGAGGAACCACTACTTTGATTTGACGCAGCCCTGATTGATATTTCCATATCATTTTTAATTTCATCCAATCTTAAAAATGATTTCGACATTTGAAATTCGTTTTGGGAATATAACTTAGACAAACAGCCGTTTGTGGTCCCTAGCTTGTAGAATCCTTCATCAGTAACATGTGTTATCACTGCCATTACATTTCTAGGAGCTGCTCTCCCTCTATCAGCAACTGGAATTCGCACCAGGACATTATCGCCTATATTAGCAATTCTAAGTTTTTTGATGCAACCAGCATTGATTCTGCCTGCATCTCTTATTACCTTTTGGAATTTTCTTGATTTTCATTAATATCTTTTTTCTTCGACAAAGTAAACAAATTGTTTCCATTACATCACCCGTTTTTTTTAATATCGCAACGGTTTAAATGCACATGACTATTGAATTAACCACGTGATTATTACAAACGATGCAAGTTTAGCATCAAATTAAGATGTATATTAATATATCGAAATAATTAACACAACTGATTTGCTAATTTGCGTTCGAAGCTAGGACTTCGCAACGATTCTATTTTGTTTACGTCCACACTGTACACCAAATTTCTTTGATGTACCGCTCTCGGAGCGAACACAAACGAAGGTGAACCGAACGCTCGGTTCTCATTTATTCCATCGTATATAGTTCCCAAATTCGTCTTCGGTACTCGTCGTTTGTTCGGTATTCGGTGTTCGTTCACTCAGTGTATACGCACCTTAATGAGACACTCGAAGCAAACACTTAAAGCTTGATTCTCACAACGACTGTTTGCTTCCTGCGTCTCGCGTCGTCTGCTTTTGATTGGTGTCTCACTACAAGAAGTTGAATATTTTCAACTTCTTTGCGTTAAATGTCCAATCAGAAACAGACAGCGCGAGACGCAGGAAGCAAAAAGCAGTTGTGGGAGCTCAGCTTAAATATACAAGAGGACATAGAACAAATTTAAATTTCACAAAAGTGCGAAGATAGTTGCCAAATATGCATTTACCCTAAAACGTTTGAAAAAAGGCAAGTTATATTCATATCTTTTCTAAACGACTTTCATTTGTTTTTCTGAATACATATTCTAAATGTTTTCAAAAAACCCTTCAACTTTTATAAAAAAAAATTGTATCATCAAAAATAAAAGAGTAATTAGGAGTGGTCCATTTCATTGGATAACCCTGTACATTACTTTCGACATAATTTCAATCTTTCTTAATTTTTTTACCATTCTGTCCGAATGGCGAATTATGACTATGGCTAAGAACTTTCCACAGTATGATTTACGTCAACATTTTTTTCAAAAAATAAAAAAAGTTATTTAGGTCCATCCAAGGACACATTGTATATTATGTGTTGAAAATAACCATATTTCTCACTATTTTTTAAATCTTTTATTATTTATATTCTTTGATTTTCGAAAAATGAAACATTAAACAAACATTTTTGCATATTTACACAAATAATTGTTTGCATGAATTATTTATTTAAAATCTGAATTTTTATATTTTTACGTACATATTATTTTTATTGTTATTGAATAAGATACTATTGTATTTTTATGTATTTCAGTAGCATTGTCAATTTATTTATTTTTTAGTTATAAAACTTCTGTGTAATATAGAATCAGCCATTTTCTTAATCAAATTCGAATAAATTTTAAAAAATATTTCTCCATTTATGAGGCCATATTATTTTTTTTAATGACCATTATACAAATTTATTGCTTAAGCAATGTTAATCATTGTATTGTAGATAACAACGACCTCATAACGACCTTTTCAAGACCATCCACTTTTAGCGTCCAATGAGTCATCTTATACGTACCATATGACCTTCATGCGATAAAGAGTTTTAATAGCCGTAAGTATAACTCTATAACGACCCGCAGACGACCTACAGTCGTTAAATTTAATTTAACGACCAATCGGCTATCTAGTTTCATATCAGGGCCGGACTAAGTCAAAGTGAATGAGCGGACCTGCTCGCGTAACCATCTATTGATAGGAATATAAAACTGTGGGTTCCGTATATATGTGATGTGAACACGTTAATGATCCCACGACAAAATGGAGATACATAATAATAATAATAATAATAAACAACAGCAGATAAACGAACAGCGTGGTGCTAAGGCCTAGCAGGTTGCAAGGACAAATGCGACCGGAGGCATAATGTGACCCATCTGATTTATATGGATGACCCCTAACTTTATGCCTCCGGATAGCACGAACTTCAAAACGCTCTTAGGGTGGTCGAAGAGTATACGCGGACTATAGGTGTGGAATTCGGGTTGAATTAATGTGCAGTCGTCCACCTCAAGAGAGGACGATGCGGGCTTGCTGAAGATGCGCAGGTTGGAGACGGAAGCATCCTACGATATCTGGAGACCGATACATACTTGAGTGTGCAACAACGGAACATCTAGGATGTAAAACAAATAAAGAATTCTCTCCGCGGCAAGTACAAAAACCGACTCCAAAAGATTTGGTCTTTTGAACTTTCGGGGCAAAACAAGGTGTCCGCGACTAATATGCCTGCCGTTTACGTTCTGCTCTACTCCATCGGAGTAGTGAAATGGACTGTAGACGGGCTGCGTCAGTTAGACAGACACCCGCAAGATCATCCTAGATCGTCCGTTCCTCTTATGTATGTCTCACGTATGTCTCTCAACGGGGGCTGAGGACTGTTGAGCCTGGTGTATGCATCGCAGAGTTGTACTGAGTATGGTATGTAACATACTCGGTAGCACGGCAACAAAGAGAGCCGCAGGTGAACTCGGTCTCGTATTCGACACCAAACAAAGAGGCCGGTGAGGTGCTGACGTTGAATCAATTACTGAGTTTCAGCCAAATTGTCTGAGAGTCCGATTAAAAGCTGCTGAATAAGGAAAACTGTTTCGGTAGTAGGTCAATAAACCCCAGCATGGTGTCCTCTGTAAGGATATTGAAACATTGGATTTAGCGGCCAAGCTGACATTCGTCTTTCTAAGGTCAGTCGGACTTAAGTCGGAGACTGAGGGATTCATTGTCAAGATGGTGTTATCAACACGTGTAGCGTGTAGAGGTTCCTGAGATCGAATTGACGTGCTATCAGGCGTCGAAATCACACCATCGACCATCAACTCAAGGTGATAAATATATAACTAAACACCACAGGTAATACAACCCTCTGTATCTCTAAAGTTACCTTGAAGTACCTTGTGCGGGATGGAGCTACACATTTAGTGACAACACACAGACACACACACACCCAATATCCGAGTATAATCTGACCGGCGAAAGAAGGCCGGCTGAAAGAATATACTTTCTGCATTCCATTTTACATAAATCGTAAATGAAATAATTGAATTAGTTCATGACAAATTTTTATGATCGTTTGCATCCACACCTACTCACTGGGAGATATACTATACTTCTGGTATATGGTTTCGCAGAAAGCTGGCGACTTATCGATAATGCTCTGCCTTGCCGCGCTGGCCTTCTTTTCCCGGCTGGACAGTATGCTAGGATTAATTCATTGTTTAGAAAAAATCTCAGCTCCACAACCAGGGATCGGAACTCCGGAGTGAGAGGCACGTGTCCTTACCGCTCGACCACGAAACAATTCAAGGTTAGGAATGCCAATGTTTACGTAAGCCTTGATGAACTTGTCTCCTGGCGTCAGTGATTGGTCATGGTAGCGGAAATAAAGTGATTTTAAAAAATTGTTCAATCAGATATACATTAATTAGATCTCACAATAGCTATAGCTATATAAAATAAGAGATGAGCAAAGCAAATTAATAATATTGACCATTTTTTTTTAATCTAGTATTAATATGTTCCCTAGAGACGCAAACATTAAAAAAGAGTGGGGGGGGGGGGTAGCTTTTAAGATATGTATACGAAAGGGCGCAACGGACATAGTTGTATTGCCTCATCTCACTATTATCCCTCCGATTTTCCAGGATGTACAAATGCACTGTTTAAACTGCAAATTATAAATTATTGATAATTGATAGTCTCTTTTTAAAATTATGTTAATATTGTTTTAAATATTTAAAGATAATATTGCTTAACCAAGTTTTTTTTAGGTTTACATCATTTGAACATCATATATTGTCGAATACACAAACAACTGTAACATCTACATGCTCAGCAAAAACTATAGATACAAAGTCAACTATCCCTACCGATAGCGATCCCCTGGCAGCCACAAATACAACTCAAAGCAGCCCATATATGCCCGTTTTGTCCCCAATATTGACACTTGGTTATGTAGGAAACCCGACGAATACTAATTTAAATATGAATTCTATGCGCGCTAATTTAATAGTGCCTCTAACATTTATTGCTCGACCATCTGCAGCAAATACTTTCCAAAATATTACACTAGCAAATCAAAATATTTTGAGAACTCAGATAATACCTACAGTTAGGTTTTGCCCACCATCTGGAATAGCACCAAACAACGCAATAACTAAAAACGTTTGTGTAGTACCAACATTACCTTCCAATGGACTAATAATGAGGTATCCCATTGTTTCTATGACTACTACGAGAGCATATACAACATCCTCGCAAAATATTGTGACAGCTGCTCAAGGAGCTACAAAGGTATTCACACCTCCCCTTCACAAAAAATCATTCGGGTCAAATCAGTTGACTACAGGTTATAAAAATCCTTTTGATTATTCGACATATAAAATTGATGGAGTAGTACGTGACCCTGGTACTAAACGTGCTAGAAAATCGATGGAAAAATACGACGAATTCTCTCAGCAGTTAATTAAATGGAAATGTGCGATATGTTCTGAAGTGAAAGAGAACAAGGAGTCTTTAATAACTCATTATGAATTTCACAAAGAAGAAAAGGACAAACTCGACGCTAAAAATATCAATACAGATTTGTTTGAATGTCCAACGTGTTTTAAACAATTTAATTCATTGATTACATACAATCAACATGTAAAAGATATTCATGAAAAGAAGAATTTTTCTGTTACGTATGTAGTAAAAGTTACATTGATGCTTACACGTTAAGTCTACATAATTCTCACAAACATTCGTCTAACCCAAAACGTTATATTTGTTGTATTTGCAAAATCTTTACTACCAACATTTCACTAAAACTTAAGCGTCACATTCGCTTAAATCATAATGAAGGTGTAATTTATAAATGTGAAATTTGTAAAAAAAACCTTCTCTTCATTGGCGTGTTTAAACGATCATAAAATCTCTCACACTAATGGAGTAGCTTATAAATGTAAAATTTGCAGAAGAGGATTCTCAAACAGCCGCTCTCTACTAAATCACAATCAAAAATGTCATGTAAATGTTAATCCTAAGTCGACAAAATATGAATGTGAAAGTTGTAATGTAACTTTCGCTGATAAAAGAACCCTTCAAAGCCACTTACGTAATCATCCAACAGACAACAGTCTTTGTTTTGTATGTGGTAAAATATTTGGTAATGACGAAAGATTAAAAGGCCATTTGAAAATACATACGGTAAAGAAGTTCGTTTGTAACGTATGTGGAAAACGTTTTAGTCAGAGTAATACACTCGTCGCTCACCTAAGGACTCATAACGGAGAAAAGCCTTACAAATGTACCACATGTGGAAAATGCTTTTCTCAAGGAAGTCCCTTAGTTATTCACCAAAGGCTTCATACAGGCGAAAGACCATACATATGTCCTACATGTAGCAAAGGGTATGTTTCGAAAAGCGCCCTTAATATTCATCGCAAAAGTTGTAAATAAGTGTTAATTTTTAATAAATATTTTTTTTTCAGTATTACGAATCTATTATTAGCATTTATCACCTCATGTCTCCAAATAGAACTTTGATAAAAGAATGAGCCAAAATTTGTTGCTCTGAAATGGTGTGCGGTGAGTATCATCATACCGTAAATTATTGACACATTCACATCGTCCAATGATAAGACGCTATTGAAATAGCATCGACAATTGTAACCTATTTATATTTAAAGTCTGTTCTTTTCGTCTGCACTTCTACACTTTTGACGATTACCGACCAATAGAGAAATAATCCCAGATCTGAAAGTGACCAATTGCGGTGAATTTTCAACTACACATAAACTAAAGTGTAGACGAAATAAATGGGCCTACTATATATCTATTCGGAAGTCTTGGTATAACGCGAAAGACCGCACAGCATACATATTTATCATTAAACATGCTAAAATTACTAGAACATGTTGCGAAAGATTTAAACTGAATTGCAAAGTTACTTTTGTAACTTTAATAATAATTGTTCTTGTAAGATTTCCCCCTTCCTTAATTAGTTGTCAGCAATATTGTCATTAAATTGAGCATTATACCCCTCCTCTCAGTTTTTATCTACTATAGCCTCATTGAGATTCACAAGAGTGTGTTCGGTTTCTCTACGAGTCATATTACCATGAGTACAATAGATGTCTTGCTGGATACATTGAATAAAAATTATCCCAACCTAAATTTGTATAATTATTTATCATCTCATCTTAAGTAATTAAGCTTAAGTGTCCTTCAAAATGAATGTAAACGCCTCATACTAAAATATTGTTTTTACTTCGACGAATTACTTAAAACACCTTTTTAACACTTTTTTAACACGTTTTTTTTTATTTTATTTTATTATTAGCTTCACCTGTATGTATCTATGTAACCGAATCTTTCAACGTAATTTTCGCCAACTTCAAGACGTCTGATTAAATTGAAAATTTGCACACGTATTAAGGACCGATGACAATACAATAATTTGAATGCGTATCGACGCATTTCTCTTAAAAAAGATTTCTAAACAGATGTCAGTTGTGTAATCGGCGCATTCGCCAAAATAACGAAATCTTTGAACGTAATTTTCACTAACTTCAAGACGTCTCATTAAATTGAAAATTTGCACACATATTAAGGACCAATAATAATACAATAATTTGAATGCGTATCGACGCATTTCTCTTAAAAAATGTTTTCTAAGCGGATGTCAAAGATGTGTGATCGGCGCATGCGCCAAAATATCGCATCCCTGATAAATTGGCAAAAAGTTAACCACTAATTGAATGACGGTTTGCTATTAAAGCGTGTTTTTTTTAGTTTTTTTTAAACTATAATTTATTATATTATTAATTCTCATTCGAATTCCTAAACGCTCATTCATACAGCAATAAATTGTCAGAAATAAACCCGAAATTCCTTTTTACGTTTTAATTGTTGAAATATTTATCGTGCAGATTTCATATTTTAGTGCGATCTTTTTCAGGCCCAAAGGAAGTCAATGTCAATGGCAGAATCGTTTTTCCGGGCGCTGGGGTGCGGCAGAGCATGAATACTCGTAACTTTTTATTAAAAATCGTGCATATTTCATATTTTAGTATGACATTTCCACTAACTGTAGAAAATTAACCTCATCGGCAGATTGGGAGCGGCAGAGCAAAAGTAACTTTTTTTATTAGAAATCGTGCATATTTCATATTTTAGTATAACATGGTGTATTGTATTGATGGTAGATAATTAATTGAAAAAACCTTAATAACAAATTTAATTACATTATATAGGGTTTGACGATTCATAAACAACAAAGGAACATGATGTAAAAGATATCTCATAACACTTTTTAATGATTTATAATATGTAATACACGATAAGTATATCAACAAATAAAACGAAAAAGGAATTTCACATTTATTGCTGCTATTTGCCGTCCCAGAGCCTGGAAAAATGAATCGGCCAATTAGATTAATTTTCTGTAGTTAGAAGAAATGTCGTACTAAAATATGAAAATTGCGCGATTTTTAATAAAAAGTTACTCTTGCTTTGCCGCCCCTGCTCGGAAAAACTAATGGCCGGTGAGGTTAATTTTCTATATTTAGTGGAAATGTCATACCAAAATATGAAATATGCACGATTTTTAATGAAAAAGTTACTCAGGCTCTGCCGCCCTCGAGGACCAGAGAAACGATTCTGCCACTGTCATTTGCTCTCCTTGGGCCTGTAAAGGAACGCACCAAATTGTGTAATCTGCACGATAATTAATTATTTCTCCAATTAAAACGTAAGAGGAATTTAAGATTTATTGCTGCTATTGCTTTGCCGCTCCAAAAAGAACGAATTTTCTGATGAGGTTTATTTTCTATAGTTAGAGGAAATTTCATACTAAAATATGAAATATGCCCGATTTTTAATAAAAAAAATTACTCTTGCTCTACCGCACCCAACCCCTGGAAAAACGATTTTGCCACTGACATTGGCTTTCCTTTGGCCTGTAAAAGATCGCACTAAAATAAGAAATCTGCACGATAAGTATTTCAACAATTAAAACGTAAAAGGAGTTTCGGATTTATTGCTGACAATTTATTTCTTCGTCTTATAAATAGAGTGACACCGACAAGTGCGGCAAAAGTCCAAGAAGATTGGCTATTATTTAAGGAAAATTAGAGAAAAAAGAATTAATATGTTGATCTAGTTCAATGTGATTATGTGCTTACTTTTAAGTTATACAGTATGTCCCGTTTCAAGTCCGATCACCCTATCTTCATTATTATAATAGGGATGTGATTCAAATGGTAATGACGTATGTAATGCTACAAAACGGCTTTATAGTACTACTGAAACGAAATTCCCTACGCGCTTACGATGAAAAATAAAGGCGGTTTTTGCAAAACCCATATTAGCGGTAAAGATTAAGTAGTCCTGAGGATGTGTCAAAATAACGAACCGTTGACTAATGGAAACTTGATTTTTCTCCTTTCTGTCGACCTCACTCCAAGTAATTTAAAAACATATGCAAAGATTAATATATTCAAATAATGTATTGAAATATATAAAGTAATAAAAAATAAATGTTATTCTTCCATGCCGATTACAAGTAATTTTTATTTATTTTTAACTATATTAGAATTTCTATATATTAGTACGCATAAAGTATTAAAAAAATGAAACAATTGAAAAAAGAATGCAGTGGCCGGAAATGATCCAGCGATCTAGTGCTCCGGAGTTTAGCGTCTTGGTCATTTGGCCACATGCGGCTCATGGCAGACTGATTATCCCAAGGCCTTATCAGCTGAAGGCTCATGAAAGGCGCGAAATAATGAAATGAAGATAACAATTTACATTTAAAAGCTCATACTGTATCCTTTTATTATTGTTTTAGCAAATAATGCTATAAATAAAAAATAATTTTTATGACAGATAGTCGAGACTGAGGCGCACTTGGCTGTTACCAAAATGTTGCGGGTTCGATTCCTGGTCATAGCAGTGGAATTAACTGTGATCGAGATTACTTCCACAATACATGAATATTGGGTGTGTGTCTGTTGTCTCTAAATGTGTACCCCCTCCCGCACAACATTAATTTAGGGATCCAGGGGTTGTACTATATGTGGTGTTATTATAGAGTTATCTGTTCAGGAATAGTTATATAAGTATTAAGGGCGGTCAGTGCATTTTACCGGTCGATAATAATGTTTAAGGACCGAGACGATGTCGAGGTTTTCAATATTATTAAAGACCGCGGCAAAGCATTTAACGCCGAAAATGCTTATTAAATTTTTGCACGGTTGAGTTTTTCATGATCGCCACAATTTTATTTGACTTTCTTTTGTGTCATTTATGAAGTGTCTGCCTATTGTTTTTAATTATAACAGTAATATTAAAAGTGCATAAAATGTTTCCGAATAAATTTGAATAAGTATGTTTCTTAATAGTGCACCGTAAAACGGGGAAAAAGTAGCTTCCTTCTTGAAACAAATTTTTTTAAGGTACAACCACTTGGGACCTTCACAGCATGATAGCCTAGGTCCTTGGCCATCTGTAATGGCCAATTACAACATTTTTTTTGGAGGTCAAACTTTTTTTATTACGAAGAATGTCATAAATATGTCAAAATTAATTTTTCTTACTTTTTCACACATCCCTCATGATATCTCCGGAACCAATCGAGATAATTATAGGTATTTTTTTTTAATTGATAAAGGAAATGTGGGCGAAGGTCACTGCTTTAATTTTGTTTTTATAGAAAATTTAATTTTTTTTGTAAAACTAGGTAAAACTGGAACGTTTACTTTCCTTGCTGCATTTTTTTCGGTAAGCGAAAAACTTTTTTTATTTTAAGGAATTTTTGTCATACCATATGTATATGAAATAAAGCTAACACTTCAAGGAAGTTTTTTAAAAAAAAAGTCAGTTCTCTACGACTTATAGTTTTCGAGATTTTGTTTTTTAAAATTACGAGTTTTTCGATCCTAGATGCGCTTCACTGCGGCACCACTCAAGTGTGTAGAGTGTAGACTATTGAATACAAGTAATCTTCTATTATACATACATTGTCAATTAGAAACAAACTTTTCTTTGTGTAATGTGAATGCGAATGAGTATTGTTTTTATTGAGTTTTTACATATTATTTAATGCTTAACAATGGAATGTTTATTTTATGTTATCAGAATTAAAATCAGGTAATACAATTCTGGTAAAATCTGTTGATACTGATGTCCTGATTTTGCTTTCACATTATTACTGTGAAACACCAGATATGTCACAAAGAAATATATTAATACAATTAGGACATAGTAAGAATATACATTTTTTGTCAATTAACAATATTGTGGCAAATTTAGGAGAGGAAATTTGCAAGAAAGTATTAACGATTCATTGCCTAACTGGTTGTGATACAACTAATGCCATGTATAAAATAGGGAAGAAAATGGCATTCGATGTTTTATATAAAAATTTAAATAATTTAAAAGATTTAGAAAACCTTCCTTTTCTGTCAGAGGATAAAGCGATGGAATTAGGGGTAAAATATACACTTTATTTATATAAGAATAAAAACAAAAATATAAAATCCCTAAATGAACTGCGATGGGACTTAACAACAAGTACAAATCGGCCAGCTTCTGAGCTTCCTCCTACTGACCATGCTTTTAGACAACATTTAAAAAGGTAATAATTATTTTTCTAGATCGCCCATACCTATTAAAAAAGAAACAAAACACCTACATGTAATTATTTTCTTTTTAGGTATAATAATATAATAATAATAACACCACATGAAATTACAACCCTCTTTATCCCTGAAGGTCTGGAATGACCTTGTGTGGGAGAGGGCTACACATTTAGAGACAATGGACACACACCCAATGTCCGAGTATACTACGATTAATCTCTCTCACAGAAAAATTCCAGTTCCTCGACCGGGACTCGAACCCGGGACCCCGAAGTTTTGAGGCAAGTACATTACCTCTAGACCACGGAGCCAGGTGTCTATATCAATTAAAAATTTAGTACAATAGCCATATACAATACATGCAGATGGAAGATCCAACTCGATATGGTTGGACATTTGAAGAAAATGTTTGGAAGGCAACTTTTTCTAGTCAAGAATCTGTGCCCGATATTGTAAGGCAAAGTTTGTCAATAAGATGTTCCGACAGGGTCTGTAACAATAGATGTACCTGTTTTGCTCAAGGTTTGAAATGCTGCAGTGAGTGCAAATATGCAAACTGCTGCAACCAAGGAACTGTCTAGATATTTTTAGATACCGACGTTGACGATTTTTGAAATATTTTTATAACAAGTTTTAAATTTATATTTTAAAATAAATAATTATTTCGTATTTTTTTTAATTCAATTTTAGGTTTTAATGTATAAATATAATTGATTTTAAATAATGTGCAATATAAATAATGATAAGTAAAACTTAAGTGCTTATGAAAATAAAATTTATATTAAAGATATGTCAAAAATAATACTTTTATAATATGCACCCACAACACGCATAGCACACTGATTAAAGCACAGTAGAACCGAGGGAAATATCCTGCCCGCAGAACTTAATTTCAAATAACAATAACTTGAAACGTATAAGTCGTAGAGTATTGCGTTTTTTTTTAAAAACTTCCTTGATGTGTTAATTTTATTTCGTATGCATATACTGTGGCAAAATTCCTTAAAACAAAAAAGTTTTACGCTTACTGAAAATATACTGCAAGAAAAATAAATGTTAAAGTATTACCTAATTTTATAAAAAACTAGGTTTTCCATAAAACTAAATTAATTCAGTCACCTCCGCTCACGTTTCCTTTATCGACTAAAAAAAAAAAACTTGATTATCTCAATTGGTTCCGGAGATATCGTGAGGGATGTGTGAAAAAAGTACGAAAAATTAATTTTGACAGATTTATGACATTTTTCATAATAAAAAAAAGTTGGACCTCCCAAAAAATGTTGTAATTGGCCATTTTAGATGGCCAAGGGCCTAATCTATTATTCTGTGAAGGTCCCATGTGGTTGTACCTTAAAAAAAATTTTTGAAACGTTTTTGTCGGTTTTTCAGTGTACTATAAGTAATTTGCTCAACAATCGTGTAGGTGCAAGTATTGACTGAAAATATTCCGACTAGCAACAGCGGTTCGTGGGTCAAGAGATAGGGAGGTCAATTAGAAAAGTTTACTGTATTACCTACCTTTTAAAGTGATTTAAATTCGAAGTCGATCCTCCGGTCTTTTTGAGATGCAAAGTGGTCAATAACTTTTTCATTAAAGTCTTTTATCTTCTTTATTAATAACCTTTCTATGGTAAGCATAGCTAAAGAAGATAACCTTTCCTGACCCATGGTATTTCTTGAAAATATCTTTATTCTTTTTAAGTTGGAAAAACAACGTTCACTTTCGACGGTAGTCATAGGGAGAGTACACAAGATTTTTAACAGTTTGACACTTTCAGAAAAAGTATTGCACAAATTATTGTTAATAAAAAGCTGTAACAAAGCAACTGCACCTTCACTACTGGAAAAATCTTCTCAGCTATATAATACTTCTAATTCAGTTGTAAGTTTCAAATGATTTATGACTGGATACTCCGTTTTAACTAATTTAAACATATCTTGAGGAAAGCTTTTTTTATAATCTTTAAATCGATCTGCGTGAAATAACTGAGACACTGCTAAATGATTACTGAAGCCAAACCTGTTTTTGATCTCAGATGTAATTATATCACAAACTTTTAATGAAATTCTCCTTTTTGATTCTTCCGTTTTACATCTCTGGGCAGACTGCATGGATGTCTTCTCCAAATAGTTATTCAAAATTTTATTTCTGATGTCTTCAATTTTACTATTAAAAACGCCAATACACTTATTTACTGTTATGACATCGATATTACATTTTTGTAATTGATTGAACAATATATCACAATGAGGCATAACTAAATGAAAAAAAATTTAACCAGTAAAGAAAATGTTCATTTTGTAAGTAGTTTTTTAAACCCATAGCTTGGTTTAGAGTGTTGTTTTCTGATTCATTATCAATGATTTTTTCTAAACAATCTAATAATTCTGTTCGATAGGTATAAACAGAGACTGTTTGCACTTTGTATTAAAATTCCATCGTGTTGGAGCAGCTTTAGGTAATATCACCTTAACAACATTATGTAACAAGGCAGTTCTTTTTGGCGATTTTCCAAAGAATGAAGAAAAGCTATGTAAATTAGCAAATAAAATTTTTATGCTTTTATCCTGCTTTTTGTAAAATTAAATTTAGTTGATGAGCGTAACAATGAATAAAATTTGCTGAAGGATAACTTTTTTTAATTAAACATACCTATTAACTTCTTTTTTCTTATCAAGAGATGTTTGCTTTATCGTCATATTAGGTTTTGAACGACCACCACCTTTGAATTTCACTCAGTCTTCATAACCCAACTTATGTCCATCTTTCAGTTTTAATATATTTTGTACAACACTCATATTTAATAGTAAACACCAAAGACACTGTTTTACTTAATTTCACGACAAGTAGAGATTTCTAATAAAATGTTCACAAATAAAAACATTAAAAACAACGCGATAGAATTTATCGACCAACGCGTACCTAGTCATTAAGACTGCTGACTAGCGACTGCTGTACTAAATTTCGTGCGTTACCGTGTCAGGGTCGTCAGGGACATTGTCCCCTCCAGTGTTTTCTGTCTCTTTTGCTTTCTGACGATTCGCGCATAAGTCTATTTCACATAATTCGTTATAAATTCGGTCTGTAGCTAGCTTTGAGGACACATTGTGGATTGACCCAAGATTTTTAAGTTCTATAAATGAATAATGTAATGATCTAGATATTTGAATAGTATTGTGCATAGAATGAACTAGAAACTTTAATATATTTTTTAAGAATATTAAAAATATATATTATATATTTTTAAACTACAGAAAATGAATAGCTCTATTTTTTTATTTGTATGTGGGAGGTCATTGACCAAATGACCCTATAGAATAACCGCCAGTGCCGACTAGTAAAGGAGGAATGTTTTCTGTCAATATAGTCACCTGCACGAATGCTATTATTAAAAAGCAAATCATTTAGGAGTAGATTTATTAAAATTTACCCTAAGGAAAAATTGTATGCACGAGTTGTATTTGACTAGACTATTTTCCGAGTAAATATTGATAATTTTGATTTTTATTTAAATACTGTTCATTGTAGACGTCTATCTGTCAAGTATATTTTCGGTAAAACGAAATCGGAAAAATTGCTGACAGTTTCTACAACATCGAGTTTTACTAAAAAAATTATTTTTCTAATAAATAAATTCCTCTATGTACTTTCTTTACAATAAAATTAAAGTTATACAAAATAGGGCAAATTTTAAAACTTACCACCCTAGGGCGGTAAATATAGCTTACTGTTGCAAAAACATTATTTTGCAAAAGAACCCAACCGTCCAAAAAATATAATTATTTAATAGAAGGTTCGTAATACTACTAATGTTCGATTTTCACTGCCTAAAAGTTAAAGTACTAGTTTTATGTTTAATATAGTATTAGAATTTAAGTGTTAATAGGAGTCATTTATTAGTTGCCTTTTGCGCGCGTATTTGAATTTGAATATTCTCCTTCCCTGACTAAAAGGTATGAGAGCGCATGCGCGCGAAGCAGGAAGAATTCAAGATTTTTTTGAGACTTGAGTAGTGAGATTTGTTAAGATTTCATATCCAATATATCGTGTGTGATTAAAATATTACATTTTTATCATATTAAACCCTCGAATAAAAGCATCACTGGCGCCGGTAATTAAAAAAGGAGTGAGTGGATCATCAGAGTCTTTTGGATTACCAGAAACCCTTGGAGTATGCGGAAAACCTCATATCCTTTTGGGTAAGCAGCACCTATATTCATAAAAACAGTCCTCTTAATGCTACATTTTTTAGGTCCTTCTTCGCCCTATTTATGCTTTAAAACCGAAAGGCAACTGATAAATCCATTTACCGGGCATGAGTGTTAATTCGAATCATTTCGATTTATTAGTAATTTTGTAATTTTATCCACTAATCAAACGAGTCCTACTTGATTTATTCTTAATATTTTAATATTTGCCCAACGCTAATTTTGATTTATCCTCAAAATTACGGATTAATAACTAGTAATTATAATTTTATGTTTTTAATAATATTATAACTGATATAAAATAGAATTGCTTAAAATACCTAATTTCTAATCATGTTAAAGTTAAAATTCCATTAAAAAACTAACAAAAAAACAACTGTGTGATAAGAGTTTTTGTCTGCATTCCTCACTGGCAAACAAATCTGAAAACTGAATTTTACAATTAATATGTTGATATTTTGTCGGAATATGATAAAAATGTAAGAAAAACCACAATTTCTCATTGTCGACGTTTCGACAATATTTATTGTCTTCCTCAGGACAAATGAGGTATTTGGTTTTTTGTCAATACAATCATCATCATCAAATATTGTAAAAAATAAAATATGTAAAATGTAAGGTCTCAGTGCAAATATTTTCTTCTATTCAGAACAGAAACAATTTTCTATATTTATTGTTTCTGTTCTGTTCAATTATTAGTCCTGGGGAAGACAATAAATATTGTCGAAACGGTGACTTAATGAGAAATTGAGGTTTTCTTACATTTTTATTCCATTCCGACAAAATATCAACATATTAATATAATTTTAAAAATAGACTATCCAATTATTAATAATTTATAACTTGCATTTTAAACAGTGTATTTGTATACCCTGGAAATTCGGTGGGATTGCAGTGAGATGAAACAATACAATTACGTCCGTTGCGACCTTTCGCATACATAATTTTGTACATTGTCTCTTGAATACATAATTTACGATGTACATGTGTTATATTATTAATATTGTTTCAAATGTGGAAAGATAATATTATTGAACCAAGTTTTTTTTAGGATCACACCATTTGAATATTGCATATTTTCAAATACACAAACAACTTTAGAATCTACATGCTCAGCAAAAACTGTAGAATCAAAGTCAAATTTATCAACTATCCTTACCGAAAGCGATCCCTTGGCAGCCACAAATACAACTCAAAGGAGCCCATATATGCCTGTTTTACCACCGATATTGACACTTGGTTATGTAGGAAACTCCACGAATATTAACTTAAATATGAATTCTAAGAGTGCTAATTTAACACTGCCTCAAACTTTTGCGGCTCGACCATCTGCAGCAAATACTTCCCAAAATAAATCAAATGAAATCACTCTTCAAAATATTTTGAAAACTCAGACAGTACCTAGAGTGAGGTTTTTCCCACTCTCTGGAATGGCACCAAATAACGCAATAAATAAAAACGTTTGTATAGTACCAGCATCAACTTCCAATGGACTAGTAATGAGGTATCCCGTTATTACTACGACCACTACGAAAGCACATACAACATCTCCGCAAAATATTGCGGCAGTTGCTCAAGGAGCAACAAAGGTATTCACACTTCCCCTTCATCAAAAATCTTTCGGTGCAAATCAGTTGACTACAGGTTATAGAAATCCTTTTTGATTATTCGGCGTATAAAATGGATGGAGTAGTACGTGAACCTGGTACTAAATTTGCTAGAAAATCGATGTTAAAATCTGAATCCCCTCAGCAGTTAATTAAATGGATATGTGTGATATGTTCTGAAGTGAAAGAGAACAAGGAGTCTTTAATAACTCATTATGAATTTCACAAAGAAGAAAAGGACAAACTCGACGCTAAAAATATTAATACAGATTTTGTTGAATGCCCAACGTGTTTTAAACAGTTTAATTCATTGAATACATACAATCAACACATAAAAGATATTCATGAACAAGAAGAGTTTTTCTGTTACATATGTAGTAAAAGTTACATTGATGCTTACACGTTCAGTCTACATAATTCCCAAACACATTCGTCTGACCCAAAACGTTATACTTGTTGTATTTGCAAAATCTTTACTACCAGCAATTCACTAAAACTTAATTGTCACATTAGCTTATATCATAATGAAGGTGTAATTTATAAATGCGAAATTTGTAAAAAAACATTCTCTTCATTGGAATGGTTAAACGACCATAAAATCTCTCACACTAATGAAGTAGTTTATAAATGTAAAATTTGTAGAAAAAGATTTTCACACAGCAGTACCCTGAGAAAACATAATCAAAGATGTCATGTAAATGTTAATCCTAAGTCGACAAAATATGAATGTGAAAGTTGTAATATAACTTTCGCTGACAAAAAAACTCTTCAAAGCCACTTACGTAATCATCAAACAGACAGTAGTCTTTGTTTTGTATGTGGTAAAATATTTGGTAATGACGAAAAACTAAAAGCCCATTTGAAGCTACATACGGGAAAGAATTTCGTTTGTAATGTATGTGGAAACCGTTTTAGTCAGAGTAATACACTCGTCAACCACCTAAGGACTCATAGCGGAGAAAAGCCATACAAATGTATTACATGTGGAAAATGCTTTTCTCAGAGAAGTCCCTTAATTATTCACCAAAGGCATCATACAGGCGAAAGACCATACATATGTCCTATATGTAGCAAAGGATATGTTTCGAAAAGCGCACTTAATATTCATCGTAAAAGTTGTAAATAAGTATTAACTTTCAATAAATTTTTTTTTTACAATATTGCTAATCTATTATTGCCATTTATTATCTCATTCTCTCATTAGGAATCATACAGGCGAAAGACTATATATATGCCCTACATGTAGCAAAGGATATATTTCGAAAAGCGCTCTTAATTATTCATCGTTATAGTTGTAAATGAATGTTAACTTTTAATACATATTCCTTTACATTGTTACTAATTTATGTATTCTTCCTAGACATGTCTCCAAATAGAGATTCAAAAAAAAAAAAATGAGTCCGAATTTGTTGTTGCTCTGAAATGATTTGCGTTGGGGTAAGTTATACTGTAAATCATTGGCACATTCAGATCGTCCAACGATAAGACGTTATGCCAATATCATCGACAATTGGTACCTATTTATTTTTATTAGTAATAAAAATAAGTAGGTTAGTAATAAATAAATAAATAAATACAAATATAGAAATAGACCGGAATTATAAAATTCTCGCAAAAATAAACAAACGCTTAACATAAAAAGAGAATGGAAAATAGTAGGTACTCCTAAACATAACTACATATTAGACAGGGTAAGTCATAAGGAATGGGACATAGAGTAACTGAAGATTCTTTGGCTTAAAATATGAAGATGTAACCAAACATGCTTAAGTAATGTGTGCCTAGTTAATGAGTTACAGGGTGTTAGTCAATTTTTTTTAAATGATTTTTTTGGGTGTAACTTAACGTATCAAGCTCAAAATCGGTACTGGCAAGTATAAAAAATAAAAAAGATTCATCTATAATGAATTAGATAAGTTTAGTAGACAAATATTTTATAGAGATGATAGGATAAGGTTTAGTTAAATAACCATTAAATCAATGCTGAAAAAGAGAACAAAAACACTTAAAAACAGTGCGTGAGTGTTTCTTAAGACGTATCACTAAAACGAAACAAAAACACATGTATGAGGTACCAAAAGGTAGAGAAAAAAATAAGAAGAGAAATGGATATAAGTCTGAGAAATAAAGGAGAGTATAAAAGAAAAAAAAAATGAATTTGGATAAAATTTATTAGATGTCAAAAGATGACAATCGAGACAAAAATTGAGAAAAAAATGAAATAAATGAAGTGGGTTGATAGGAGTTGTTGGTTGAGAAATAAATGATGGAGGGTAACAAAAATGTATGGAAAAGGAAAGTAATGGATTAAGGAGATTAAATGAAAAGAAATAATATCTTAAAGAACAAACTAGTACAAGAATTTTAAATAATAACGAAAGGTGAAGATAAGAAGAGTTTACAAATAAGAA